>JARQOC010000003.1:428134893-428700473 GCA_033576535.1 Allobates femoralis
ATATATATATATACACATATCTATATATTTACATATATGTGTTTGTTTAAATATAGAAATATTAGTTCTATCATTTCTATCACATATATTTGGTTTGTTTTACTATTCCATTATCCTGTGTTCTCTTTCCTATGTACTTTGTGAACTGACCCTACAAGGTAAAGGTTTGTAATTAAACCTGTTTAGAGTCCTGTATGCAAAATATAGACTATCAAGCTCTATCTATCCTTAAAATTTTACCAAAGCACTTATCCTGATTTCCTTTTTACTTAAATTGTAAACCACTTCTTTTTCTTCTTCTTGATCATTATAAATTGGCATTGACTATATAGTCAATAAATACGAAATCTACCTTGTTGCTCAATCTTTACATTGTACCATGTTGCTACCATTTATTATTTACTCTAATCAGGGTAATGTTTTATGATTAAGAAACAGTGGGAATCTGTTAAACATGCAAAATCAAGTAAATGTTCAGTTGACAAATTCTGGCCTGGTCACTGTGGTTTTCAGGTATATTCAGACAGGTGTACCATTTCACATTACCCTGAGACTGCTACTGATTGATTTTAAATGCTGAGTGATAGTTGAGTCAAGAAAGTTACATGCAGCTCAATGTATTGATTTGGATGGCCGCTGGAACTCTACAGGTAAAATCAATCACTGGGCCAATGGCTGCATAATTTTGTTGAACAATTGCGCAGCTATTCGAAGCCATGGGTGGGCATATTTTGGCCACATGGCAAGGTTCTGCTTGTAACCACATCCTTAGGGTTCACTCACATCTGAATATGCAAAATCATTCAGAATTTCAGCCAGAAAAGTTGGCAAAAGTCATGCGAGTGTCATGCGTATGTAATCTTGTATGACATGCTAGTGTGTGTTTGACTTTTTCTTGCCTAGCATCTGTATGACATGTGTATGACATCCATATGCAATGCGTTTTAAACATTATCTTTTACATACAATAATCCTCTATGTACATTATAGCTAGTTGTCAGAAATAATAAAGCAATCATATATAAACATATAGATAGCATAGTTAGATATCCTGTAACTTTTGAATATCACAACCTCCCTATATATTATAAACTTGCACCATTTAATGCCTTTTATGTGGCACTAAAGTGGGTTTAGCCTGGTTTAACTGAATAAACAATTAAAATAAACAATGTGGGGAGCCCCTATTTCTGATAAGCGAGGTGCAAAGGTCCATAATTATTGATCCCTTCCAAGTCTAGAAAGTCCAGCCATCAGCTGCCCCAGAAGTGGCGCATCAAATTAGATGCACCAATTCTGGCTCTTTGCATCCTAGCTCTCACTGTACTCCACAAGACCAATGGAACCTTAATGAGGGGTGATGCCAGGAACGTCAGTGATTATCATTCTCTTGAGTGATGACGTTCCTGACGTGAACGCTCATCACAGACACCAGGTGTCATGGAGCGTAGGGTGAGCAAGGAGTGGCTGCTGCTCAAAGCCTATGGAACCTCATTCTGTGGCTCAATAGACTTTTATCTATCTAATTGAAGAAAGCCCGATGCACATCTATGCGCCTGTGTTTTGCCTGCCCTGCGCTATCGCAAATGCAATTGCAGGGGCATTTAGGGGCTAGTGCAGGCAAGCGCTTACACGCATAGTTGCCCTGCTGGTGCGCTCGATTGCCCCATTACCTGCTATGGCCGAGCACAGCCGAGCGCACGCTCTGAAATACCAGAAGCGCGAGTGTAAATGGGCAGACGTCACCGCGCATGCGCCTGGTCAGACGCACCCGGAAATGTTACATTACGCGTTTCCGGGTGCAGTGTCACAAGAGCATACGCAGTGACGTCTGCCCATTTACACTCGCGCTTCCGGGATTTCAGAGCGTGCGCTCGGCCATAGCAGGTAATGGGGGCACCGGACGCAACCGAGCGCACGAGCAGGGCAACTATGCGTCTGTGCGCAAGCCTGCACTAGTCCTTAAATGCACCTGCGCTGGCATTTGCACTAGCACAGGGCAGCCAAGCGCACAGGCGCATTAGATGTGAATAGGGCTGAACTCTTTGGGAACCACTGGATTAAACTAGATTCAGGAATTTTGCTTCTGATGAAATTGGTGAATGAGGGACTTCATCAGATTCTCTGGATTTTGGTAATTCCCAAGATTATGTCAGTCCTGCATATTTTTCTTTTAATAAATTGATTAACCAGGGAAAGAGTTGGGAAGTGTTCTTTTTAAATAAGATAATTTAGGGTCTGTTTTTTGCTTTTAGGCTTACTGGGTTAGTAATGTGGGTGTCTGGTACACACATCTCCAGTTCCAACACCAGAGCTTAATGCCAGCTGACACTACACAGCTGACATCAACCCCAAAAATGATTAATCCGATTGCCACTGCACCAGGAAAATCTGGAAGAGCTGAGGCAAAGCACCAGAATTGGTGCATCTAATGTGATGCGCCCCTTCTGGAGAGGCTGTGGGCTGCTGTTTTTGAGCTGGGAAGGACCCAATAACCATGGAGCATCCCACTCTAAGGGTGCTTTCACACAGCGATTTTCTGTGATCCGTGGCTGTCCGTTGTAAAATGGACAGTCACGGATCAGATTTTGGCCCCATGTTATCCTATGGGCACGGATCACATCGGATTTGGCCTTATTGGCATCCGATTTTTGTCGGATCCGATCCTGGCCGATTTTTTGCTGTGCCCAAAATCGCAGCCTGCTGCGATTTTTGGCACAGCGGGTCAGATCGAACCGAAATGGATCCGACCTGATCCGCGCCAAATAACATGGGGCCTATGGAGCGCGGATCCGAGGAAACAGCTGATGTCTCCTCGGACCCGATGTTAGTGCACTGAGCATGCTCAGTACACTAACACCGCTCTGTGCCATCTAATATCACTTCTGCAATGTATATTCATACATTGCAGAAGTGATATCCAGTTAAATGAAAGGGTTAAAAATAAAAAAATCATTATCCTCACCTCTCCACGATCCAGCGATGCCTCCTGCGCTCTGTGCGTCTAGGACCTGGCCTGACGTCACAGTTGAGTCACATGACCGGTTACCGCGGTAACCGGTCATGTGACTGTGACATCACGCCAGGTCCTGTTGATCAGAAGAAGAAGCTGGAAGCACCGCGGGTGTCGTGGAGAGGTGAGAATGAAGATTTTTTTATTTTTAAAGGCCTGGAAAGAGGGGAACAAAGGGGCAAAAGAGGGGGCGAAATAGGGGACAAAGAGGGGAGACAGAGGGGGCAAAGAGGGGGAGACAGATGGGACAAAGAGCAGTCGAAAGAGGGGAGACAGAGGGGGCAAAGAGGGGAGACAGAGGGGGCAAAGAGGGGAGACAGAGGGGACAAAGAGCGGTCGAAAGAGGGGAGACAGGGGGCAAAGAGGGAGCAGAGAGAGGAGGGTAGAAAGGTGACAGGAGGAGCAGGGATAGGATCCAGACTGATGCTGCAAAATATCGGAATTGGATGCCTATTTGGCATCCGATTGCAGTCATCAGTTTGGATCCGATGCTGTCCGAGGGGTGCAGCAAAAAGTCTGATCCCCTCGGACAGCATAAAAACGCTGTGTGAAAGCAGCCTAATAATACCAGTCTTCAGTTGTCTGTTTAAAGGCTGGGTTCACATCACGATTTTGGAGCTTCCGAGTGTATCCGTTTCAAAACGGATACACTCGGATCCAAAATCGGCTCCAATGCATCCCTATGGGGCTCGGATCGGATCGGATGTGTGCCTTGTGACATCCGAGTTTGGCACCATCCGATCCTGCCCGATTCTGTCCGATTTCATCACGGACACAAAAACGCAGGCTGCTGCGTTTTTGTGTCCGAGAGTGTCCGAGACTGAAATCGGACAGCCTCGGATCAGAGCTGATCCGAGCCCCGATACTATAGGAGCCAATGGACATCGGATCCGAGCTGAGCTCGGATCTGATGTCAGCTCCGTGTTGTATGTACTGAGCATGCCCAGAGGCAGTGCTCAGTACATATAATTAACCCTATCTGTCCCTGTCTGTCCCTGCTTCTTCTCTCTGTCCCTGGCTGTCCCTCCTCTATCTCTGCACTATCTATTTATAATGCTCCCCCTGTCCTCCCCCCTAGTCCTCCCCCCTGTGCTGTCCCCTCCGGTATGTAAATAAAATAAAAAACTCCTCTCACAGCATACATTACATTCCGCCGACTGCAGGGGCTGGCACAGTGTATTCTACTGTACAAAGGACCTGTGGTGATGTCAGAGCCGGTCACCTGATGTGTCAGGTGACTCTTACATCAGGAGAGGTCCTTTGCCCTGCAGAATACACTGTGCCAGCCCCTGCAGTCGGCGGAATGTAATGTATGCTGTGAGAGGAGTTTTTTATTTTATTTACATACCGGAGGGGACAGCACAGGGGGGAGGACTAGGGGGGAGGACAGGGGGAGCATTATAAATAGATAGTGCAGAGATAGAGGAGGGACAGATAGGGACAGATAGAGAAGAAAGCAGGGACAGGCAGGGAAAGAAAGGGAGAAGAGGATCCACACGGATCCTGCACAGGCACGGATCGGATGGCTATTTGCCATCCGAGTGCAGGGATCCGTGTGGATCCGTGCCTGTCCGTGGGATCCTCCCTTCAACACGGATCCCACGGACAGGCACAAAATCGTGATGTGAACCCAGCCTAACCTTTGCTGATTATCAAAAATAGGAGGGACCCTACATTGTTTTTACAATTATTAATTTCTTTATTAGGGTACATAAGGTTAATCACACTTTAGTGCAACATGAAAGACACTAAAGGGTGAAAGTTTATAATACGTAGGGGGTTGTGACATTATATAGCAGCCAAATATCTAACTGTTTATTATACTCTATCATCTATCACTATAATTTTTTTTTATTAGTTAATAGGATGATTCTGGTTGGGAACTTCATGAAATATGTGCGCAAATTGACCAATACAAGTCTATGGGTGCGAGAAAAAAAATTGAACAGCACATGCACCAACCGTATGACGTCTTATTTTTTTCTTGCATCCATAGACTTGATTTGGCGATTTTCGGACATTTATTGCAGCCATACGAAGCTTGCTACATATTTTTTCTCAGCCCAGATTGGATCAGCACACAGGACTGGAGGGCTAATTTCCCTCCGGTCCGGTGTGCAGCCGAACGCAGCTGCAGCCGCTGACAGGTCAGGACCGCGACAGCACGGTCCCAAACTATCAGCAACGGGAACTGCGTGTGGCTGCACACTGGACCGGAGGGCAAATTAGCCCTCCAGTCCTGTGTGCTGATCCGGTCCGCGGCTGTCAGGGTCATCCCGGACAGCCTCCTGAAGGGATCACGCCGCAGTGTGAAGCCGCCCTTATAGGATTGCACTTGGCGATTTTAAGAGCAGATGTGAGTGAAGCCTTATAATGTATCTGTATCCCTCTCTAGTAAGTTGAGTACCGTATATACTCGTGTATAAGCCGACCCGTGTATAAGCCGACCCCCCTACTTTTGCCCCCAAAACCTGGGAAAATTTATTGACTCGTGTATAAGCCGAGGGTGGACCCCAGCACAGGTATACAGCCCCCAGCAGTGTGGTATACAGCAGCCTCCCCAGTGGTATATACAGGCCCCAGCAGTGTTACAGCAGCAGCCCCAGTGGTAGTATACAGCAGCCCCAGAGGTATATACAGCAGCCCCAGTGGTAGTATACAGCAGCAGCCCCAGTGGTAGTATACAGCAGCAGCCCCAGTGGTAGTATACAGCAGCAGCCCCAGTGGTAGTATACACGCAGCCCCAGTAGTATATACAGCCCCAGTGGTAGTATATAGCCCCAGTGGTAGTATATATACAGCCCCAGTGGTAGTATATAGCCCCAGTGGTAGTATATAGCCCCAGTGGTAGTATATAGCCCCAGTAGTAGTATACAGCCCCAGTGGTAGTATATAGCCCCAGTGGTAGTATATATACAGCCCCAGTGGTAGTATACAGCCCCAGTGGTAGTATATAGCCCCAGTGGTAGTATACAGCCCCAGTGGTAGTATACAGCCCCAGTGGTAGTATATAGCCCCAGTGGTAGTATACATACAGCCCCAGTGGTAGTATATAGCCCCAGTGGTAGTATATAGCCCCAGTAGTAGTATACAGCCCCAGTGGTAGTATATAGCCCCAGTGGTAGTATACATACAGCCCCAGTGGTAGTATATAGCCCCAATGGTAGTATATAGCCCCAGTAGTAGTATACAGCCCCAGTGGTAGTATATAGCCCCAGTGGTAGTATACATACAGCCCCAGTGGTAGTATATAGCCCCAATGGTAGTATATAGCCCCAGTAGTAGTATACAGCCCCAGTGGTAGTATATAGCCCCAGTGGTAGTATATATACAGCCCCAGTGGTAGTATATAGCCCCAGTGGTAGTATATAGCCCCAGTAGTAGTATACAGCCCCAGTGGTAGTATATAGCCCCAGTGGTAGTATATATACAGCCCCAGTGGTAGTATATAGCCCCAGTGGTAGTATATAGCCCCAGTGGTAGTATATAGCCCCAGTAGTAGTATACAGCCCCAGTGGTAGTATATAGCCCCAGTGGTAGTATATATACAGCCCCAGTGGTAGTATATAGCCCCAGTGGTAGTATATAGCCCCAGTGGTAGTATATAGCCCCAGTGGTAGTATACAGGGCCCCAGCAGGGCCCCCCTCATAATTTGGCGCCCCCACCTCAGTTTCTGGGCCCCCCCGCATGCAGCGCTGCACATATACATTACGTGTCTAGCAGCTGTTACCCTCCGGTGGCAGATCGCGGCTCCCGGCTCCGGGCTCCATCTTCCTCGCTGTCTTCCTGCTTTGTGACCGGCGCGATGACGTCATCGCGCCGGTCACATGACAACCAGGAAGACAGAGAGGAAGATGGAGCCCGGAGCCGGGAGCCGCGATCTGCCACCGGAGGGTAACAGCTGCTAGACACGTAATGTATATGTGCAGCGCTGCATGCGGGGGGGCCCAGAAACTGAGGTGGGGGCGCCAAACTTTGAGGGGGGCCGTATGACTCGCGTATAAGCCGAGGGGGGGACTTTTCAGCCCAATTTTTGGGCTGAAAAACTCGGCTTATACGCGAGTATATACGGTATATATTATTGTCCTGGTGTGACTGGTATGTGAGTCTGATTCAATCTGAATGCCTCATTAAAGGGAACTATGGATGTGCATGAAGGCTTTCTTTTTACAAACAACTATGTTTTGCACTGACATCAGGATTTTAGAGAAAATATATTTTTTAAAAATGAGCTGGCTAGGGAAAGAAGTGTTTGCTCTAAGCAATGATTTGATTGACAGGTGTCTTCATATACATGTATATGAATATACTTGCCAATCAGACTTATAATAGAAGGGACAAGCCAGAGAAAACCACTCTGCAGAGTCTTCTCCCTGTTAGGGCACATCACCATTTTTCTACTTTTTTATCTGCAAAAAATAGACAATTTTTCTTCTGTTTAGCATCCTCTTTTTCTAATTTGTTTTTAAATTCTGTAGCGGTTATATGTTTGGCATTGTCACTTAGCAATAAATCCTCTATATGGATGAAAAACAGATGTTTGCTATTTCTCCCCCTATTTTAACAATTCTTTATCAACGTAAATTCTTTTCTACAAAATTAAATGAGAAAAGCATATGTACTAAATTTACTGACAGACTTCAGAATCTGTTAAAAAATGGATGTGTGAAAAATTCTATTAAATACTACGAACCTGGTTTTCTGTTGTAAAACACCATGAAATGTTGCAAAATGCTGTAATTTTTGGTGTTTTTTTCTGTCATCCCCAAGACCTCCGCCAAAATGGATGGAGCTTGGGTGAGGTGGGATTTTAGTGATGCACATTATGCCAGAAAAGTCCTCCAGACAGGGGAGTCAGGCTGTGTGCCAACAAATAATTTTTGGTGAGTTTTTACTGCTGTATCTTATAGCACTAACAATGTGGATGGGATTTATAGAAAGCTTATGTCCACTGATTTACGGTGAAAATGCTGGTCAAAAACATACAATGGGGTGAAAAAGTGTTTGCCCCTTCTTGGTTTCTTATTCTTATGCATGTTTGTCACACTTAAATGTTTCAGAACGTCAAACAATTTTAAAAATTAGACACATATAACACAAGAAAATACAAGATGCAGTTTTTAAATGAAGGTCTATATTATTAAGGAAATGAGAAATCCAAAACCACAGGGCCCTGTGTGAAAAAGTAACTGCCCCCCCAAAAAAAACATAAATTAACTTTGGTAAAAAACATCTTTGGGAATCTGAGTTCATTTTTACCTAGTCACACCCAGACCAAATTACTCCAACACCTGTTCTCAAGAAATCATTTAAATATAACTTGCCTGACAGAGTGAAGCAGATCAAAAGATCCTCAAAAGCTAGACATCATGTTACAATCCAAAGAAATTCAGGAACAAATGAGAAACAAAGTAAATTAGATCTTTAAGGCTAGGGTCACACATAGACATTTTCAGCCTCACCGCTAAAATCTTAGCGATTTTCTGTAGAAGAGGACAGAAGGGGACACCGATAGTGGTGTCCGCTTCAGCAGAACGGAGAGCCATAGGCAGCCATTCATTACCTGTACCGCGGCTGCACACACTCCGCTTCGGGGGCCGCTTTTCAGTGGTGCACAGAAAACGTTGGCTGGAACGTTTCCTGTGCACCACTGAAAAGCGGCCCCCGAAGCGGAGTGTGTGCAGCCGCGGTACAGGTAATGAATGGCTGCCTATGGCTCTCCGTTCTGCTTAAGCGGACACCGGTATCAGTGTCCATTCTGTCCGCTTCTGCAAGAAAATCACTAAGATTTTAGCGGTGAGGATGAAAATGTCTATGTGTGACCCTAGCCTAAGTCTGGAAAAGGTTATAAAACTTTAGGACTCCAGTAAACCACAGTGAGAGCGATTATCCATAAATGATTAAAACATGGAACAGTGGTGAATCCTCCCAGGTGTAGCCAGATGACCAAAATACCCCTAGAGCGCAGCGATGACTCATCCAAGAAGTCATCAAAGATACCAAAACAACACCCAAAGATTTGCAGGCTTCACTTGCCTCAGTTTTATGTCAGTGTTCATGACTCCACCTAAGAAAAAAACTCGGTAAAAATGGCCTGCATGTCAGAAATAAAAGATTAAAAACATTCCTGAGCAAATCAAAATCTTTTGGGAGAACAATCTTTGGATTGACGAGGCAAAAATTGAACTTTTTGGAAGGTATAAGTCCCATAGATCTGGAATAGAAGTAACACAGCATTTCAGAAAAGGAACATCATAGTGACAGTAAAAAATGTTGATGGTAGTGTGATGGTCTGGGGCTGTTTTGCTGCTTCAGGACTTGGAAAGCTTACAGTGGTAAATAGAACCATGAATTCTGCTGTATACTAAAAATCCTGAAGCAGAATGTCCGACCATCTGTTCATGATCTCAAGCTGAAGAGCACTTGGGTCATGCAGCAGGATAATGATCCAATACACAACAGTAAGTCCACGCCTGAATGGCTTAAAGAGGACCTGTCACCCGCCCCATGGTTTAGAATTCAAGTCCAGCTCTGAATGCAGCATGTCTGCTGCATTCAGGCAAGTGGTCCCCCATGGCTCTGTGGGGCTGCTACCCCGATATATAGGCTTTTAAAAACTTACAGTAATTTTCCTTGAAGGTGGGCCCTTGTGCTTGAGCCACCTTGTCCACAGGGGCATTTCACGCCCCCTGCACCTCTGTACCGCCCATGTCCTCGCTGCCTTGATCGTGCCATTCATGAAGCATGAGCGAGGTTGAGGTGCATGCCCTGCCTCTTGCTATGACGTCCTCTCATTTCCCCGCCCTACTCCACAGCATAACACGGAGCAGGGTGGGTAAATGAGAGGATGTGATACCGAGAGCGGGGCATGCACCTCAACCTTAACCTCGCTCTGTGCTTGCATCAACACCACGAGGACGCGCAGAGCGAGGATTTCATGAATGGCACGAGCGAGGCAGCGAGGACATGGGCGGCGCAGGGGGCGTGAAATGCCTCGTGGATGAGGTGCCTGAAGCACAAGGGTCCGCCTCCATGGAGTTTTACTGTAAGATTTTATAAGCCTATATATCGGGGTAACAGACCCACAGAGCCATGGGGGACCCTTTGCCTGAATGCAGCAGACACACTGCATTCAGTGCTGGACTTAGATTCTAATCCATGGGGGAGGGGGGTGACAGGTCCTATTTAAGAAAAACAAAATGAAAACTTTGGAGTGGCCTACTCAAAGTCCTGACCCTAATCTGATTGAGATGCTGTGGCATGACCCTAAAATAGATAGTTCATTATCAGAAACCCTCCACCTAATGTGTCTGAATTACAACAATTCTGCAAAGATGACTGGCCAAAATTCCTCCACAGCGTTGTAAAAGACTCATTATCAGTCATCAGAAATGCTTGATTGTAGTTATTTCTGCTAAGGGTGGCCTTACCATTATTAGGTTTAGGAGGCAATCACTTTTTCACACAGGGCCCTGTAGGTTTGGATTTCTTTTGCCCTTAATAATAAAGACCTTAATAATAAAAACGGCATTTTGTGTTTACTTGTGTTATCTTTGTATAATATTAAAATTTGTTTGGTGAGTGTGACAAACATGCAAAAGAATAAGAAATCAGGAAGTTAGAAGGCACTTTTTCACACCACTATACTTGTGGTGTTCAAAAATGCATTTCATCCTCACATAATTATATCAATAAAGATTTGTCCAAGCCAAATGCCAGGAAGTATCAAAAACAAGGCAACTTTATATAAAAATACAAAAAGTCAAAAACGCAATAAGAGGAGTGTGCCTGTTACACTAGGAAATTAAGACAAAATAGCGACTTTGGCAAAGTGTGATTGAACTTCACTCTTTGCCACTAGTCCCCAGCAAACAGCACTGAGTGAATTATGGTCACACAATAATCAAAACCATAGCCTTTAAACAATTGTGCACATCTTATTCCAGAAGTGCCTTCATTAAGATTGGCATACAGAACGCTAGACTTAATGAATAGGAGTCCTATGGGTCCATGTAATAACAATTTTAAAAATGATCAGCATAAGGATAATAAAAACTGATGTGTGAATATGCCCTTAGTTAACCGAGCAAAAACTGTCTGTTACTATACAATGTGATGTTGGAATAGTTGTAAAAGCAAGAAAAGTTATATTGGTCACAGCAGCTTGAAGCTACCTATTCACAATATAACACTTGAGCACCGTTGCACATGTCAACGATACACACACATGAAATACTGATGTATTTGCAGACTCCTCAAACCATGACAGTTTGTGTTGAAGTGTAAAAATATTTTGATGGCTAGGGTCACACTTCAGTTATTTTTTTTTTAAACCTGATGCGGTTTTGAGCTTTCTAAAAGCTCAAAACCAGATCAAGAAACGCTCCTCATAGGAGCCTATGCTAAAAACCGGATTGCTTCACAAGCAATCCGGTTTCCGTCTCCGGCTCTGCAGCCTGCGTGAAAAATCATGCAGGCTGCAGTTTTCGGAGCGGTTTTAGCATTGTTTAATCCTGAGCAATGCGGGTACCGCATATACTTTGCTTATCCCGGCTGCCGGTTCCCGGATTGCTGAATGTCAGAATCCAATTTCGTTCACCGCATCTGGATCTGGATGCGGTGAACGCAATCCTACATTCAAGTGTGACCCTAGCCGATGTAGAATGGGTGATGAGTGTCCTTCAAATAGTCACGTCGCACTAACATGATGATCACTGGCAGTGGTAACAGATTTAACTTCTCAGACTTGGCTACTTCATACACTACACTGCATAGAACATACAATGAGAAACAACATGATTGAGGATGATGAAGGTGCCCATGGAAAGTAAAAACCACATGCAAAAGAAAGCATTACAGCCAAGAACTAGATGGTTGTGTTGGGTTCTGCTCCCATTATGACAAATAATATACACTGGAGCTGTCATGTATTGCTGAAGAATGGCACTGTGCCTGATGTGACAAGACCATCTTTTGATGACAGTGTCATATTATGGTGCAAGCAACATAAAGTCATGGCTCACCAGGTTTGATATGTGCTGCCCAAGCCGGTGGTTGCTGAATCATCAGGAGACGTGTTTTGATGTTCATACTAGGTCTACTGGTGTCATACCATTTTTATTTTGTACTATTCTCTTTTTAAACAAAATTTGTGAGCACAGCATTTCCCAATTCTTGTATCACTCCCTAACAAGGCCCTTTGCCTTTATAAAACTTGACATGAACATAGATTTTCTCCAATTGGCTTAGGGCGTTGTCTGTGACTATGTTTTAGGGTGCGCTCACTTCTGCGGAAAAAAATCGACACTTGCACTGATGTTAAACTATAGTGAAATACAAATCTGCAAGTTTTTCCTCAGCGAGAAACGGGCTGAGGGAAAATATGCAGCATGCTGCATATGTCTGCTGATCTCGTTGAGATTCTGCCAATGCAAGTGTATGGGTGCAATAAAGAAAAAAAAAAAAAAATCGCACAGCACTCAGACAGCATTTTTAGCATGATCTTTTTCATTCTGTAAAAAGTAAAGATAGACAGACAGATAGAATAAATAAATAGAATAGATATGTGATAGGATACATAGATCGAACTTAACAGTCTCCCGCAGCTTGCTTCCAGGGCAGCTCATTAAGCTTCATGCATATTCACTGCACTGACCGGCAACAGTTAATTACAGATGCTCACTCTCTGTGAGAGCATCTGTGATTGGCTGTTGCAATCAGACTGCAATTCCATGATCTGAACAGTGTCTGTGCTTGTTTGCAATTGACATTAGTGTATGGCAACCAACCTGCCATCATAGTGTGTAAAATAAATAAATAATGGGAAAAAATTGCGTGGGGCTTTGCTGTATTTTTCAGTCTCAGCACAGTTAAAGCAGACATCTGCGAGATGCCACCCTCAGCTGCCTAGTTTTACCATGGCTGGCGAAAAAAAAAATGTGTGGGCTTTGCCCTATTTTTAAATGCCAGCTAAGGTAAAACTAGGCAGCTGTGGGCTGGTATTTTCAGCTTGGTGGAGGCCCATCATTTTTGGGTCCCCCAAAGCTATAGATTAGCAACCCGCAGCCGCCCCAGAATTTGGTGCATTCATTAGAATAGCCAAATCCTGGCACTTTACCCCGCTCTTCCAGTTGCCCTGAAGCCGGTGGCAAACTGGTTCATAAGGGGTTAATGCCAGCTGAATATTGCCAGCTGGTAAGTCCGAGATTCACAATGTTAGACCTGGCCATTAGGAATCTCTATTAAATAGTAAATAATACACAACACACAGAGACAAATTATTTTATTAGAATAAAAAATAAACATATTTAAATGCTATCCTCATTATTTCCATATACCCTTCTGTGATCATCTGAGATATCTGTTCCTGCTGAGACCCGAAACTGAATGAGATTCGGCTCTCGCAGTGAAGGGGGTGACATCACAGTCTGGGTCACCTGAGGTCAGATAGAGTGATGCAGCTCTTTGATATCAGGTGAACTTTCCTGTGTCACACCTCACAGTGGGACTCAAAACTCACTAGTTTCGGATCCTGCTCTGAAACGGGAAAGTTTACCTCTGGTCAGAGAGCCGCATATGTGTGGGTACTAAAGATGAAGTTTAAATATATGTTTGTGTTTTTTGTTTACTAGAGATTCCTAATGGCCAGATCTAACATTGGCACGACAATCCAAATTTTAGGCTTAGTGCCAGCTGTCAATACAAAGCTGACATTAATCCCTTTATTTCCCAGTCTGTCACTGGCACCAAGGCACCTTTAAGAGTCAGGGTGCAGCGCCAGAAAATGGTGTTTCTAATAAAAGAGCCATTTTCTGGAGTGGCTGCGGGCTGCATTCACAGCTGGGAGGGCTCAGAATGGTCGGGCCTCCTACCGCTAAGGATTTCAGCCCCCAGCTATCTAGCTGTACCTGGATGGCAACCAAAAATACAGCAAATGCCCAAGTGTTTTTTTAATTATTTCTTTTTGATTGCCAGCCAGGTATAACTAGGCAGCTGGGGGCTGGAATCATCAGTGTGGGGAGGATCAAGCATTCTGCCCCCACCCTGCTACGAACTCCATGCCCCAACAAATGGCGCATGGATTTAGCTGGGATTTAGCTCTTAAAGGAGCTGGGATTTAGCTCTGAAAAGTGTCAGAATGAAAGCCATCATTGCCTGACAACTGTGGTTATGTCATCCTATTCCATCGTATGAGCAGCACGGATCTAGGACGTACTGTCCCTTTATCGTGTTCATTTGGCACCACTGTTTTGCAAGTGGAGTGTGGATCCTGTGGCAGCCATGCCATATCACTATACCGGTTGTGGGTCACACAACCACCCCAGGTGAGCAGCGACATACGATTGCATGGCATCAGTGCTATAAAGATAAGACCCTATTGCGCTTTCTCTCTTCTTTTTTATTTTGCACTTGATTTTCTGGCATTGTACGCTGGCTTTTACAGTTGCCCTGGTGCTGGTGACAAACTGGGTAATAAAGGAGTTAATGACAGCTGATAATTGACAGTTTATTAAACTCTGGATTGGTAATGTCAGGTGTCTTCTCATACCCATCCATTACCAATCCAGTAAGTGAATAATTATTAATAGTGAATAAACACACACATACAGAAAATTCCTTTATTAAAAATACAACAGAAAAAATCCTTTAATAAAAAAAAAAAACACAATGATAACCCTGATTCTCCTATTAATCCCATCACATACTCTCCGATGATAATCCAACACAAGGTCCCATGTCACAATGTAAACTCTGCTGTAACGGAGGCCACGGTGCAGGAGGCCTGTCATCATGGCCTCTGAACACAGACTGAGAGAGTCGAGAGATGCGGCTGGGTGAGCACTGGACATATAGCGGTTGCCATGGTAACTGGAGCTGTGTCCTCGGGTGAGTGAGGTCACCCAAGGAAACAGCGCAGGTACCATGGCAACCACTATGCATTCACTGCTCACCTGGCCGCAGATCTTACTCTCTCACTTTGTGCTCAGAGGCTGCGATAACAGGAGGCTTCTTCTACATCATGGCCTCCGATGCAGCAGTTTAGATTGCGACGTGGTACCTCGTGTTGGATTATCATAGGAGTGTATTTGTTGGGATTAATGAATTGGAGAATGAGGCTTATCAGTATTTTTTTTTTTTTTGTAAAAAAGTTTTTTTCTCTGTTTTCTTTCTAATATAGGATTTAACTCTGTCTAGTTTTTAACTATTTACTCACCGGATTGATAATGTGTGGGTCTCAGAGAGACTGAAATTATGAATCCAGGCTTAATGACAAGTTGGCAATCATCAGAAGTAAGTAACCCCTTCTATCACCTAGATGCCACCGCACCAGGACATCGGGAAGACCCGGGTGAAGCACCAGGAATTCGTGCTTCTAATAAATGAGACAATTCCTGGGGCGGCTGCAGGTTGCTATTCTATAGTGTGTGTGGGGGCTCAATAACGATGGGTCTACACCAAACTGAAAATACCAGCCCACAGCTGACTAGTTTTACCTTGACTGGTAATGTGGCAGCTCACAGCTGTCTGCTTTAACTTTGCTAAAACAGAAAAATACAGCAAATCCTACGCATTTTTATTTATTTAATTTACACACTAAGACGGCACTTTGGTTGCCATACACTAATGTGTATTGCAACCAAGCACAGACATCATACAGATTGTGGAAATGCAGTCTGATTGTATAAGCCAATCACAGACACTCTCACAGAGATTGAGCATCTGTAATTGGATGTTGCTGGTCAGTGCAGTGAATATGCATGACACTTAATGATCAGTCCAGGAAGCAAGCAGCAGGAGGCTGGTAAGCTTGATCTAGCTATCCTATCATGTATCTATCCTATCTGTCTATCTATTTATCTATTTAACTATCTATCTATTCTACCTTTTAACAGCATGGGAAATACAATGTTAAAAACAAACATCATACACATGTCATATTTATGACATGCGCATGATATACGGATGCTAGGTGTGGGGAAAAACACACATTGGCATGTCATATGTATGATATAGACATATAATACGGTTGTCAAAACGCATTGCACTCTGCTACTTTTCTCGCCGAGATCTGCAGCGAGAAAAGATTTGTAGATGTGGGCGCACCCTAAAGGCCACATCACACGCTTCAATATTGTTAACGATATTGCTGAAACGTCGCTGTTTTTTAATAGCTGAAACGATATCGTTTGTGCGCCGTTGCAACGTCACAGTTTTTTAAACGCTGAAACGATATTGTTTGTGTGCCGTAACAGAACTATCTTTTCTTGAAAAATCATTTGATCGCTCATCACAGATTTGAGATCCTGACCTCAAATCCATGGTGCTTCGTTCAATTAACCAGCGTTCAACCTGCTGCATTGTTGTGTGTGACACCGCGATAACGATTTTGTGAACGACTTCGCCTATTCACAACATTGAACAAGTATCATTCCTGGGTTGTGCGAACGATAGCTGCTCGCCACATCGTTGGCGCCTCTCGTTCACAATATCTACACGTGTGTCATCTCACCAACAATCTTAAAAGACTGACCGAACGATCTCGTTAACTACTACTGAAGCGTGTGACGTGGCCTTTAGTGTAAAGATCAGCACAGTTCTGAAAACATAAAAGATAATACTGAATGTCTGTTTGAAAACTCAGAAGACCAACAGGGTTTCCTTTCATCTAGATTGGTGTTGCCTTGTATCTAAATTTCCAAAAAGGAGTGGTTGGAAAGTTTTTTTTGGTGACCAGAGCTTATGCTAAGGAATGCATCAACAATCTGATTGAAACCATGCTTCCTAGTACCCAACCCGTTTTATGAGTATAAACGCACTATATGTTTTTATTAAATTAAAGTTACAATTTAGTTAACAGTAATGTTGGATATGGGTAAAAAAAATTGAAAGTATGATAGTTATTAATCCTAGTTTGTGGACAAATAGATAAAGAAGAGATTGGTGATTTACTTGGAATTGGTAAATGCTTTGGTAAAGTTACTCTAAGGGCCACGTCACACACACAGATATCTGTGCAGATATTGTTCGCAGATCTCTGGTTGCAGTGAAATTATGGACATATTGTTCCATTTTGTAGCAGTATACAAATGAAGCCATGTGTCCATGATTTCACTGCAACCAGAGATCTGCAAACAATATCTGCACAGATATCTGTGTGTGTGACGTGGCCCTAAGACGGTTATTTTTTAGTTTGTAGAAAACATAATCCCTTTATATAATTTATATTCCTTTAAAACATTTGACTAAATTTTGACAAACTGGCACTAGATAGGATTAGTGACTATCTATCTATCTATCTATCTATCTATCTATCTATCTATCTATCTATTATCTATCTATCTACCATATAAATGTTGCATCATAAAATATTGATTTCTTCGTTAATATTGCCTTGATTCACAGACACCAATGGGTGATACAAATATTTGTGAGTGCTCCAGAGCAGACATTTATAGACCAAATCCCTTGGAAACAAGTATTTGAAAGTTCTACAATGATAGTAACTCTTGTTTGTTGTCTGCATGTTTACCACAACCTTTATCCTCAGAGGTGCCATGTTGGATCCCTCTGCTAGTAAAGGATCTAACATGCTTATTTAGAGAGAGAAAGAGAGAGAGCACAGAAGATGAAGTGCATGCTTGGAATGAAAGAACCCGATCTTTCTGTAATGTCAGTTATGGGTTAAAATGAATACCATGTCTAATTGCTGCTATGAAACCCAAGCAGAGCAGAGAGGGGTAATAGGGAAGTTATAAGAAGCAGTTTAGGGATTGCTGCAGTTGTTATTTTGGTTTAAAACACCATAAAAACTTGCGTTTTCATAAACTGAAGATAAATTACAGAAGACTTGAAGGAAAATAAATATAAAACTTGAGATCCTTTTTATACCCAAAATAAAGGAAGCACATCAACTATTTAATATACCCTATTTGGCAGACATTAAATTATTCTGATACTTAAGTATACACTTGCAAAGAATAGGACGTCACTTGGAGAAGAAAAGAAGATCAATGATAATCACAGCCTATGAGCAGAAGGGAAATACCGTAGGGTTAATGTACAGTAATTTTGCCTTTATCCATGGGGTGACATTAAAAATACCAGCATCAACAGCAGGACCAAAGCTAGATCATAAGGTTTTTAGATAAAATCAGTGACACATCCTCTTCTCAGCCATAAACTGTTTAGGTGTCCATATGTTATATTTGACATGCCAGTAACCATTAGCTTTGTTACCTTCTTTTTGGCTAAATATAACAACATGCCAGATTTTATGAACTGTAAAATTTGCAATATATATTTACAGTCTATACACACAATGGTGAATTTTCTTTTTAGACATCCACCAGGAGCCCATTTCACCAAGGAAACTTGCATACCAATTAACAAGTAACAACTATAGATGCCACTTAGTGCATGGTAGGGAGACTGTAAGTTTAATGGAGACTATAAGTTTAATCCATGCAGAAATGGAGTGGTTCTATGGCTGCATTAAAACTTCTTGACACAACTATCGGTAATCAGCAGCTGACAATGCAGGTAGTGAACTTGTGGCATGATGATCTGAACAAATTTGAAAAAGGCTAAATTGTGATGGCTAGACAACTGGGTCAGACCAATCTTCAAAACATTGTTGAAAGTCCTTAAAGGCAGTGGTACTCCTTGATTGCAGTGGCCTCTTTCTGTAAGGGTACTGTACTGTGTGCCACATTGTAAAAATTTAATGGTTAGGCTGCTTTTACATCAGCGCTTTTGCTAATTTGCGGCAGATATGACAGATTTACCATATCTGCCGCGTAACAGAAGACTTGCGGCAAGAATGCGGCAAGCCCACATTCATTCTCTGTGGGACTTGCAGAAGGTGCGGCAAATGCAGTTTTTGCCGTGATCCAGAAAATCAGGTAAAAAAAACGCAGCTAGTAGTGTTTTTTTTCATTCGACGCAAGTGCCGGATCTGGCAAACAGCACCTGCCGCCCTGACTGTAAGTCCCATAGACAACAAATGGGACTTGCCGCAAGTGCAGCCGTTACGCGTCAGATGCGGCAGATGTGGTGAATCTGCAGGATCTGCTGCAAATTTAAAAAAAAATACGCTGATGTGAAAGGGGCATTAGAGAGACATGATGATTATTTCAGGGAGATCACTAGGCCTCTAGATTCTGATTCTTAAAATATAATAGAGCATCTCTGGGACATACTGGAAAAAGAATTAATTGAAAGCCCCATCCCACAACTTTTGTAAGGAAGTACTAATAACATTAAATGTCTTCAGACATCTTGTGAAGTCAAATGTTTCGATAGGTTAGAGCTATAGTGACACCACAAGTGGGTTCTACACAATATTAGGCAGATGGTTGTAATATTACAGTCACAGCTGAAAATGTTGACACCCTTGAAATTGTTCCAGAAAATTAAGTATTTCTCCCAGAAAATAATAGTAATTACACATGTTTTGGTACACGTTTATTTCCTTTGTGTGTATTTGAACAACACAAAAAAAAACTGAAATAGAAAGTATAATTGGTCACAATTTCACACAAAACTTTCAAAAGGACCTGATAAAATTGTTGGCATCTTTCCAAAATTGTGGGTAAACAACTTTGTTTAGCATTTGATGCTCTTTTTAACTCAACTGTGGCTGGTACTGGTGTGGGCAATATTAAAATCACTCCTTAAACCAGATAAAAAGGTGAAATGTTGATTCAATCTTTGCATTGTGTGATTGTGTGTGCCACACTAAGCATCGAGAACAAAAAGAGAAGCCAACTGTCTAAATACTTGAGAACCAAAATTGTTGCAAAATATCAACAATCTCAGTTACAAGTTCATCTCCAGAGATCTTGAGGTTCCTTTATCCACTGTGCACAATGTAATCTAGATGTTTACAACCCTTGGCACTGTAGCTAATCTGCCTGGACATGAATATCAGATAAAAATTGATGAGAGGTTGAAATGCATGATAGTCCAGATGGTGGATAATCAGCCCCAATCAAGTTCCAAAGAAATTCAAGCAGTCCTGCAGGCTAAGGGTACATTAGCGTCAGCACGAACTATCTGTCAACATTTGATTGAAATTAAATGCTATGGCAGGAGACCCAGGAGGACTACACTGCTAACAAGACAAAAAAAAAGCTAGACTGCAGTTTGCCAGAATGTATGTAAGCCAAAATCTTTCTGAGAAAGCATCTTGTCACATCATTCCAATAATGATAATAATACCAAAAATGGAATGAGGCCAACAAAGAAAAGAACACAGTACCAACAGTCAAATATGGCGGAGGTTCAAAGATGTTTTGCTTCCTCTGACACTAAAGTGCCTTGACTGTGTGCAAGGCATCATGAAATCTGAAGATCACCAAAGGACTTTGGGTTGCCCTGTAGTGCCCAGTGTTAGAAAGCTGGGTTTGTGTTCTAGGTCATGGGTTCATGGGTCTTCCAGCAAGACAATGATCTTAAAGATACTTCAGAAAGCACCAAGAAATGTATGGAAACAAAATGATGGAGAGCTTTGAAGTGACCATCAATGAGTCTGGATATAAATCCCATTGAGCACCTATATAGAGATTTTAAAATTCCTGTTGGGAGAAGGCGCCTTCAAATATGGGAGAACTGGAGTAATTTGCAAAAGAAGAGTCCAAAATTCCATTTGAAAGGTGTAAGAAGCTTGGTGATCTTTATAGAAAGCGATTGATTGCAGTTATATATTCTAAAGGGTGTGCAGCTAAATATTAACTTGAGGGTGCCAACAAGTTTGTCCTGCCCATGTTTGGAGTTTTGTGTGAAATTATGTCCAATTTGCCTTTTTACTCAGTTTTTTTGTGTTGTTCCAATACACACAAAGGAAATAAACAGGTGTATAACAAAACATATGTAATTGGAATAGTTTTCTTGCAGAAATACTTCATTTGCTGGAACAACAACACATTCGGCCATGACTATATATCTGATTGGTGTATGGCTGCTTTACATGTCTGTATTTCTATGGTATTTCCACCGAGTTTATGGACTGCTAAAATAATGGAATACCAAATCTATTGAGTTAACTCGGACCAATAATGTTCAGTGCTGACCTAAGGTTAGCTGAGCACTTGGCAAAAAGGCCGCACTCTAAAGTCTCCTTATTGATATCTACAGTTTTTCCTTTTTACATGACTTGTTTAAAAGAGGTGAATATATCAGAAAAAAACAATGAGAGATTTTGGCAGTGAATATATTTTTCACTAAAAAACTATGCAGACCCCATGAAGCATTTTCCTTTTATGTTATTAACAATCATTCTAATGCAATATTATTTTCTCTTTATGTGTAGTAAGCTTCTAAATCCATGTCCTGAGGTGAGATTGAGGGGGTGTATTCACAATGTCACTGCATTAACTGCTAAAGTACCAATGTGATATAGTGGAAGTGACAGTTTCAAAATCTATGTTCGGGATCAACCTGAGATGTCAGTCCACTTCCAGACAACTGAGCAAAGAATAAGAGACACCGGCTAGAGTCTATCACTGCAAATGACTCCATCCTGCCTGATCAGCAGTCATTCTGAAGAAAGTAAAACACAATGATACATTCTTTCATAAACCCTATAGTTACATAGGTTGAAAAAAGACACAGGTCCATCAAGTTCAACCTTGAAAGATGTAACGTAAAAAAGACCTGAGTGAAAATAAAAGGCTGATACAATACACAAGGGATAAAAATATACAATGGGAAGCTAAAGTAAAAAGCTTTGTAGGAATTTTCAATAAAAGGTTGTGAACCAGCAAAGCTTGCTTCGGGTAATAAATGCTGCAGACCCAGGGCACAGTCAACGCGGGCTGGCAGAGCGAGCTTGATGCTGCATTAAAGGGGGATGTCTAGTCGTCTGATAACCTTGTGTTGTGATCTGCAGGAATGCAATTGCAGCATATAATAAGATCAACTTCACCATACGTGTATGTTTACCCCAAGTCATAACTATTAATTCTATCTGGCACTTTTAAAACTGATCTATTTTCATTTTTTCATTATCAGTACGCCCAAATAGTTAGGAATATTTTAGCTAAAAATCACAAATGGACAATTAGAGAATTTGTCTGCTTAAAAGAGAAAAACTAGTATATTTTATACCAATGTCATTTTGGTTCTATAATCATAATTATTTGCATGTATATTGCCTTGAAAAAATATTTAACCCAAGAACTTTCCACATTTTTTCACATTACACCTACAAATTTAAACATATTTTATCGGGATTTTATGTGATATACCAAGAAACAAGTATTTGTGAAGTGTAAAGGGCTTTGATATACACTATTACATTGTAGCTCTGATAGTAAGTTTAGGGTCATTGTCCTGCTGGAAGGTGAACCTACACCCAAGTCTCCCGTCTTGAAGCCTCTAAAGGTACCGTCACACGCAATATTGCTAGGCAATTTCACTGGCAATTTGCTGGTTGCAGTGAAATCATGGACACATTGTTCTATTTTGTTGCTGTGTACAAATGGAACAATGTGTCCATGATTTCACTGCAGCCAGCAAATTGCCAGTGAAATTGCCTAGCAATATTGCCGCGTGTGACGGTACCTTTAAAGGTTTTCCTTCAGGATTGTCCTCGATTTATCTCTATCCATGTACCCATCAACTGTGACTGGCTTCCCTGTAACTGCAGAAGAAAAGAACAATGCCGCCACAACCATGTTTGACAGTGGGAATGGGGCTTTTAGGGGGATGTGCAGTGTTCAATTTTCTGCCACATCAGGGCATAAGTAGAAATCATGAGGTCCCATACCGGAAGTTTTAATTAACCCCCATAAAAAGTGTGATGCCAACAAAAGTGTTCCACAAACACTGTATGATATCCCCTTAATGAATTCCTCCACAGTACCCTCCACACACACAGTGTGATGACCCTACTGTACCCCCTTCAACAATCCCGGCAGTATGCAAGTATGTTGCCCCAACAAAGTATCATTCTCCAGCTGTGACACCCACACAGCCCTCGATGCAGTATAATGGGATTACTTACATTTATAATAACTTCTACACCTCTTCACACTGTATATTGGTCCCTACTATCCCTGAAAACCATATAAATTCCCCCACAAATCCCTCCTCACAGTATGATGAACCCTACACAAACCTTTACACTGGATAATTGCTGGCATACAGTATAATAGCCCTCAAATAGAACTCCATCAAGTATAAAGGCTTCCTCATAGCCCTCCAAATATTATAATGGACCCTGAAGAGCCCTAAAATAGTATAATGGCCTCAACATAGAACTCAAAATATTATAATGGCTTCCAAAAAGTATAAAGGCTCCCTCATAGACCTCCAAATAGTTACTAGCCTCCACATGGCTTTCCACATATATAATGTGCCCCCATAGCTCACCATATAGAATAATGCACACCGCATTGTTCTCCATGTAGAATAATGCATCCCCCTAGTCCATCATTAAATATAAAGTACCCACATAGTTTTCCATATAGTATAAAGCATCCCCATAGTCCTTCGTCTAGTATAATGCACTCCCCATGTAATATAATGCACAGAATAGTCCTCAAGATAAAATAATGCACACCCCATAGTCCTCCATATAGAATAATGCACTCACCATAGTCCTGCAAATAATATAATGCATACTGCATAGTCCTCCATATTCATATAGAATAATGCACCCCATAATCCTATATAAAAATTAGGAACACCCCAATGTCATCCATATCTTGTACTTTTTGTTTAAAAAAACCAAAACAACTAACTCCTATTGTTCACCCACTGCTCCACTCTCTGAGGTGAAAGGTCTGCACCTCTGCTCATCTTGGCACAAAAGGTGTGGTGTAGTGATGTCATTGTGCTGTGCCCGTTGCGTTGAGATGACTGATGGCAACGGAAAATGATGGATGAGTGAGCATAAGTGGAGCGCTCCCTCTTTCATTATTGCTTTCCACTGTATCAGAATCCAGGATGCCGATGCAGTTGAAAAGGCTGGATGGAAAGGGTGCAGGCATTGGTAGCGGGCCACCACGACTAGTGGGTCCCATAGCGGCCGCACTGTCTACCGCCATTGGCATTACACCACTGCGCCATACATAGCATTTTGCATTTAGTCCAAAAAGTTCTATTTTGGTCTCATCTGACCAGAGCGGACCTTCTTCCACATGCTCACTTTGTCTCATTCATGTAATGCTGTGGACACACTGCACGACGTGAGGTCCCAGGCTTACCCTAAGTCCCTACTGGATGTTCACCAGAGCCTTTAGTGGTTAGGCTGGGTTTGGCTGCCGGTAGACACAAGGCGCCACTTCCAGGACAGTGTCCCTGACTATAGTAGCTGTGATAATAAAAAAAAAAGTTGCATCACAAAATACAATTAATGACAGTGTCCTCACAATGCAGTAATGCATGATCAATGGAAAACGAGAAAAAGACACTGTATATTGAGAGAGCACAGCCAAAAATGATCTTTATTATAACCCAAAAACACAAAAGATAACAATTAAAATAGCATACAAAGATACATTAAGACTACAATCACAGAGGAAGGACCACAGAATAAAGCATACATACTATACAATGTGAAGAATAGATACATGGGCAATACAATATGTATGCAAACACTCTCCAAAAGTGCAGAAAAAAGTGTCCAATCTGGACTAAAGCCTTTAAAACAATATCGATGGCAGTACCAAAGTATAGTATGCAAAAGTCCCGATAACAAATCTAGTGTGGTATAACAGCAATATTAGGGCAAATAGTGCGTAGAACAGATTGGCTCATGTGACCAGCCAATGGAAGAGAAAAGACAGAGAGATCAAGAAAAATAACTCAATAAAAAAATAGCCAGAGCACTAGAGGATCAGACCTGGGACCAGACACCTGGGGGACAGAACCCCACGCGTATTGCCGAGTCGCGGTTTCAGGCGAGTGAGCAGCTGAGGAGTGGGCAGCTGAGGAGGTTGTTCCTGTCAGGTACTGGCAGAGGAGGGTCCAGGGACATCTACACTAGGAAGCACCAGAATTCCGGAGTATTTAGATACAGGGACATCAGTGTTATACTACATGACTTTGTGCAAACTAAAAATGGGTCTTCTTATGGCATGCTTTAAAAAATGTAAAACAAAGACAGATTTGTGTAGTATAGGACTAGCAGTAGTCCTGAGCATAGATTCTCCAACTTGAGCTGTGCGTCTCTGCAGCTTCTCCAGCGTAATCATTGGCCTCTTGGCTGCTTCTTTAGTCAGTACTATATTTGCTTGAGATGTCATTTCACATGAATAGCCATATCTTAAGCTACTTTCATATCAGTGATTTTCACTATTCTCAACAGATCCGTCAGTTTTGCCGCATCTGCCGCGTAACGGATCACTTGCGACAAGCTTGCATTCAGACAAATTCATTCCCTATGGGACTTCTGGTCATGTGCAGCACTTTCAGTTTGGCTGGATCCGGCAAATTCGGCACTTGACGAAATTCCAAAAAACGCTGCTAGCAGCGTTTTTTTGACTTGCTACAAGTGATGGATCCGGCAAAACCGCAAGTGCCGCACATGACCAGAAGTCCCATAGGGAATGAATTTGTCTGAATGCAGGCTTGTCGCAAGTGATTCGTTACGCGGCAGATGCGGCAAAACTGATGGATCTATTGAGAATAGTGAAAATCACTGATGTGAAAGCTGCCTAAGTAGGTTTGTAGTTGTACCATACTCTTTCCATTTTTGGATGATGGACTGAATAGTGCTTTGTGAGATGTTCAGAGCTTGTTTTTTTTTTTTTTATAACCTAACTCTGCTTTACTTTTCTGCACAATGTTATCCCTGACCTGTTCTTTGGTTTTCATGATACTGTCTGATCCCTATTATTCTCAAGCAACTCTCTAAGGCTGGCTTCACACTGCAGTTTTTCACTGATCAGTGTCCATCAGTTTTTGTGTCCAAAACCAGGAGAGGAACCAGGAGAGGAACTTGCAGAGAAAAAGTATAATTGAAAGATTGACACCTATTCTGGGTTTTGTAGACACTCCTGGTTTTGGCACACTTCACACGGCGCGATATCGTCGTCCAACTTCGATAAAAAGTCACATGGTTCGTGCGTTGGCGACGATATCGTTCGTGCGTTGTGTGGTGTAAATGACCAATTCGATGCAGGAACGATGCCAAAACGATATCGGGGAAGAATTGTGCAGGCTCTCCAACTGCCCGATATTGGATGGACGATCTGGCTGGATCGTGCTGTGCGACAGCCCAACACCGATTTGGAGCACAACTTCCCCTATTCACTCCCATGTTAAACGGTCGTTCCCAGGTTCGCTCGTCCAAGGGGGCGTAGACATCGCAGTTGTGTTGCCTGCCGATATCTCCTATGCGATCTTGGATTTCATCTAAAAAGTGCGCGCTCCCGTGCCGTTGTATACAATATCGAAACGATGTTGGGACGTGTAAAATGGCCATAAGGCCTTTACAGAACAGCTGTAGGTATACTGAATGAATTACACATAGGTGAACTCAATTTACTAATTAGGTGACTCCTGAAGCCAATTGGTCACTCAGGATTTCATTTAGGGGTATCAGACTACAGGAGCCTAAATGATAATGCACTTGTACTTGTCAATTTTCAGACTGACATTTTTTAAATATTTAGAAAACCTTGTATCATTTCCTTTACACTCACTTTCACAAATACTTCCCACTTAGTGTTGGTATATCACATAAAATTCCTATAAGTTTGTGGATTTAACGTGAACAATAAAATATAAACAAGTTCTTGGGGTATGAATACTTTTTCAAGGCAATGTAAAATATTTCTTACTTTAAATAATCTCTTTTAAAGGGTTGTTCAATATAGGAACATATTGAACATTTCTTGTTTGTAAAGGCCCCGTTACATGTAGCGACGCTCCAGCGATCCCAACAACGATACAACCTGGCAGGGATTGATGCAATGTTGCTAAGTGGTCGGTCGCGAGATGCCACACAGGCAGATCTACTCACCGATGCGGCGACCCCCGATGGTCGTTGGGATCTGTCACTGGCACGGGTGTAGCATGGAGATCGTTGGTCGTTTTCCCTGTCACACACCGATGCAGTATTCCCAGTGGGAGACCGACGATGAAAAAATGGTCCAGGCCATTCCGTAACTATCAGCGATCTCACAGTGGGGGGCCGCTCACTACTACGTGTCACACGCAGCGATATCGCTGGCGAGGTCGCCGCAATGTCACAAAACCAGTGATGTTGCTGTGATATCGTTAGCGATATCGCTACGTGTAACAGGGCCTTACGGTATGGATGGGCTAAAAATAAACAATGGCAGCATACTCTGAAATGTAAAGTGCTGTGGAATATGCTGGCGGTATAAAAATAAAAATTATTATAATTATTATGCTCACCTTCCAGTGAAGGTCACTCTGGAAGTCTGCATTAGCTCCGGGAGCAATACCTGCTCTTTTTGAAAGTCTGAGGACCACTATAACCCGTGAATGTCTCCTATGATCAGGTGACTAGACCATGTAGAGAAATATCTATGAAGTCCTCTTCTAGTCACATGACAGCTACAGACTATGACAGGCTGAAGTGGTGCTCTGAACTCTAAACAAAGCAGGCATCACTTCTGAAGCTAGTGCAAACCTCTAGAGCAACCTGCACAGGAACTGTAGGGGCACTGAAAGGTAAGTAATGACACCATTTATTTTATGTCCATCCAAGTCTTAAAAATGTATTTGGCTATTAGCTATCTCTCTCTTGTGTTTCCCTGTAGGGATCTACTCCACCAAGTTGTAACATGCTGGGTGTTATAGTACAGTATGGCAGCGACACCGACCCTAAACAGTCCATATACAGGGAACATAAGGCTCTCATTCCCAGCCACCCGGATTCCGGGTGTATATTTGGGGCTGTATGTTGCCTCTTGTGGTATATTGGGGGCTGTGTGCAGGCTCCTGCTGTATACTGGGGATGTGTGCAGCCTGCTGCTGTATACAGAGGGCTGTGTGCAGCCTCCGGTATTATACTAGAGGCTGTGTGCCATCTCCTGCGGTATACTGAGGGATGTGTGCAGGCTTCTGCTGTATACATTACCCTCATATCCTCTTTGTCCCACAACCACAGGCAATTATTTAACACATATAACTCCCTTCTACGCCCTCCACTGCCTCCCTCTTACTTCTCATATCTCTGCAGAAGACTTCGCAACACACTTCAACAAGATCGATCAGATCAGACAAGTCTTTGCTACTTAACCATCACAACCCCTATGTATACCAGACCACTCCCTTCCCCCACTAACCTTCCTCCCCTCCATCACTGAAGGAGAACTTGCACACCTCCTCTCCAAATTGCACCTCACCACTTGTGCATAGGACCCCATCCCTTCCGACTTCCTCCCCTACCTCACCACCTTGCTTATCCAGCTCTAACCCACCTCTTCAATCTATCACAAACCTTCAGTACCTTTCCTTCTGCTTTCAAACATGCAACAATTACACCTGTCTTGAAGAAGCCATCTCTCGACCTGACCTCCACATAAAGCTACTGCCCATATCGCTGCTCCCAATCGCCTCCAAACTTCTTGAAAAGCATGTCCACACTGTACTTTCCTCCCACCTCTCATCCAACTCTCTTTGACAGACTTCAATTTGGCTTCTGCGCCTACCACTCCCCAAAACCGCCTTAACCAAAATTACTGATGATCTACTTACCACCAAATCTAATGAACACTTCTCCATCCTTCTCCTTCTTGATCTGTCCTCTGCATTGACACATTTGGCCACTGCCTCCGTCCTATTACAGATCCTCTCTTCCATTGGTATCACTGACCTTGCCCTCTACTGGATCTCCTCCTACCTTTCTAACCACACAATTTAGGGTCTCCCACTCCAACACTACCTCCTCACCCCATTCCCTCTCTGTTGGGGTCCCTCAAGGCTCTGTCCTGGGGCCCCTTCTTTTTTCCATTTATACTCTTGGCCTAAGACAACTCATAAAATCCCATGGATTCCAGCACCACCTGTACACTGATGACACTCAGATCTACCTCTCTGGCCCAGACGTCACCTCTCTGCTGTCCAGAATCCCAGAGTGTCTATCAGCCATGTGCTCCTTCTTCTCCTCTTTCTTCCTTAAACTAAATGTAGACAAAACTGAACTCATCATTTTTCCCCCATCTCGCGCACCGCCCTTACCTGATCTAGCTATCACAATAAATTATATCACACTTTGCCCTGTACCTGAAGTCCGCTGCCTCATCGAATCCTTGACTCTGCCTTGTCCTTCAAACCACACATTCAAGCTCTCGCCACCTCCTGCCGCCTCCAACTCAAAAATATTTACAAACGGTGTCTCTTACTCAACCCTCAATCTAATAAACTACTAGTGCATACCCTCATCATCTCCATCTTGACTACTGCAACCTCCTCCACTGTGGCCTCCCTGCTAACACTCTTGCACCTCTCCAATCTGTCCTTAATTCCGCTGCCAGACTAATCCACCTCTCTCTTCACTGCTCCTCCACTTCACCCCTCTGCAAATCCCTCCACTGGCTCCCAATTCCGCAGTGTATCCAATTCATACTACTAACAATGACTTACAAAGCTATCCACAATCTGTACCCCCATATATCTCTGAACTAATCTCCTTATATCATCCACCTCATAATCTTCGATCCTCCCAAGACCTCCTCCTTTCCTCCGCATTGTACGTTCCTCATCTAACCGCCTGCAAGACTTCGGCCGAGTATCCCCCATTCTTGGAATTCTGCACCTCAAAACGACCGACTATCTCCTACAATCAGAACCTTCAAGCGGAATCTAAAAACCCATCTCTTCAGAACAGCCTACAGCCAGCAATGACCAGGGTGCGACCTCAACAACACTGGACCCGGCGCTCCACCACTACTGGACCTTGCGCTTCACCAGCACTGGACCCGGCGCTCCACCACCACCTGAGCAGTCCCAACCTACTGTTTCCGTCCTCATTGCCCTGTAGAATTTAAGCCCGCAAGGGCAGGGTCCTCTCTCCCCTCTGTATCAGTCTGTCACTCTTATTTTGTTCATAGCATTTTTTACTTGTTTGTATGTATTCCTTTCTCATGTACAGCACCATGGAATCAATGGTGCTCTATAAATAAATACATAATAATTATAATACTGGGGTATGTTTGTGGCCTCTTGCGGTATACTGGGTGCTGTCTGTGACCTCCTGCAGTATACTGGGAGCTGTGTGCGGCCTTCTGCGGTGTACTGGGGGCTGTGCGTGGTCTCCTGCTGTATACTAGGGGTTGAGTGTAGCTTCCTGCGGTATGCTGGGGGCTGTGTGCCAACCCTTGCGGTATATTGGGGGCTGTGTGCCACTCCTTGCGGTATACTGGGGATGTGTGTGACTCCTTGCTATATGGAATCAATGATGCTCAATAAATAAATAATAATTATAATACTGGGGGATGTGTGCGGCCTCCTGCAGTATACTGTGGGCTGTGTGTGGCCTTCTGCAGTATACTGGGGCTGTGTGTCGGCTCCTGCTGTATACTGGGGGATGTGTGCGGCCTGCTGCTGTATACAGGGGGATGTGTGCGACCTCCTGCGGTATACTGGGGGCTGTGTGTGGCCTCTTGCAGTATACTGGGGGCTGTGTGTGGTCTCCTGCTGTATACTTGGGGCTGTGTGTAGCTTTCTGCTGTATACTGAGGGCTGTGTGCAGCCTCCTGCTATATACTGTGATGGGTGTGCGGCCTCCTGATGTATACTGGGAGCTGCTTGCAGCCTCCTGTTGTATACTGGGAGCTAAGTGCGGCCTCCTGCTATATACTGGGGGCTGTGTTGCCTGCTACTGTATACTGGGGGCTAAGTGGCTACCAGGGGCGGACTGGTCCAGGTGGCAGAGGGGCATATGCCCCCCAGGCCGGTGGTATTGTCCCTGTGTAGCGTTGCCCACAGCAGTGATAGCGGCCGCGCGTTCGTGGTTTGCGGTCGCTGCTGCCGCAATTACAGTGAAGAAGGCGGCTGACAGAGGCGGAGGGTGGTGAGTGAAGCAGGCCACATCACCTCTACCCCTCGCTCTTCACTTGGCAGCAGCAGCTAGCACTCCCCCCCCCCTACGCAAGCTACTATTGTTCTTCTTTTGCCTCAAATGGATCTGTCTCTGTGTGCTATTCCTATGATCTATCTCATAATCTTTCAAAAGTTGATCATGTGACACATAATACTTGGGGTTGGGGGGCCCTCATCTTCTAACCATCCCTGAGCTCAGGTTACTCTTAATCCATCTATGGTCCTCACTGAGATCAGTTTTGTTCTTTGTCCAAATCTCCAGGGGATTTGAAATGTTAGAGGTTGTTAGAGGAATAGCAAAGAGGTATGTTATTGGATTTGGGTTTGTGTGGGTGCTGCTTCACTGAGAGTCATGTCCCAAACTCCACCTGAGGAAGACGGTTGGGCACCGTCGAAATGTGGGCACTGGAGGTACAATAAAGGTCTGTGACTTACTGCTTATCAAGTGTTTGTGGTACTTAGCGCTCCAGACAAGACCGCTGGTTTTGTAATCAAGGTGGTGTGAACACGGTCTTACAGACCTGTTCACTTTGTACCTTGGCTCAGCTGCACGAGTTTGTGGTACAGCCTTTTTTCTCTCAGTTGTTTTGGGGGTTGTTCCAATACACACAAAGCAAATAAACTTACATAACAAAACATGTGTAATTGCAATCATTTACTTGGAAAAATACTTAATTTTCTGAAACAAGAGTGCAACACTGTCAGCCATGTCTGTATGTATATTTAAGTAAAAACAAAAATAAACAAAAAATGTACATATATTTGGTATTGCTGCTTCTGGAATAGCCCAATCTATAAAAATGTCCCACTCATAAACCCCTCTTTTAGTAAACAGAGTAAAAAAACCTAGATAAACCATATCTTTTCATCATACAGCTGACAAAAAAGTACAATAAAAGCGATCAAAAAGTCATATGTAAATATGTAAGCTGAGGACATAATCTTGTCCTGCCAAAAAACAAGCCATCATACAGCTCCATCAGCGGAAAAATAAAAATAAAAACGATATACTTTCAGAATAGAGCTTTGCAAAAATAATTTTTTTTCTATAAAATTGTTTTTATTGTGTAAAAGTGGCAAAATACACAAAAATATATAATATTTAAATGTGGTATTGCTACTGACCAGAATAAAGTTGTCTTATTACTTTTATGACATGGTGAATGTCATATAAAAAAAAACAAATAAACAAAAAATACTATTCCTGAATTTCTGTTTCTTCTTGATTCTGCCTCTCAAAAAATGAAATAGAAAATGATAAACAATATTACGTGGCCCAATAAAAACTCCAACACATCCAGCAAAAAAAAAAAGCCCTCACATGATTATTTTGGAGGAATAATAAAAAACTATAATATAGCCTTTAAAATTCAGCAATTAAAAAGATCTATATTTTGTAAAAAAAAAAAAAAAAAAGTTTTTTCGTGTGATAGTAGTAGCCAAACCTAAAAAAAAATATAGAAATGGGGTATCACTGTAATCGTACTGTCCTGAGGAGTAAAGCCACCTAATCACTTATACTTAAAAAATAAAACCAATTCTTGACCTACTGATGATCTGTTCATTCTGTGTCCCAAAGCTTGCAGTTAGGCAAGGGTCACATTTGCTTTATGACCCTAGCCTGACGCAAGCACTAAATACTTAGAGTTTTCAGCTGCAGCGCACAGCGTTAACGCTCTGCGCTGCCAGGCAACGAAGCCCCATAGAAACCCGATGTTTACCTTCCCAAGCAGCCACACTCAAAGCTCCAGGAAGTGTACTTTGGCTGAGCGCACAGGAAACGGGTCTGCAGCGTTTTACTGCGCGCTGTCCAAAAGCGCATATACGGGAGCTTTGTGAGTGGCCGGTTGTCAAGGTTAACATCGGGTTTCTATGGGGCTTCGTTGCCTGGCAGCGCAGAGTGTTAACGCTATGCGCTGCGGCTAAAATCTCTAAGTATTTAGCGCTTGCGTCAGGCTAAGGTCATAATGCAAATGTGACCCTAGCCTAAGGCTCTGCTCACATTTATCCTGCACTCTACATTGAGCGCTTACACCAGGATTTCTGTGTACATCTATAATAAAATGTAATTCAAACTAAATTCCCAATGGAAAATTCACTGTAATTAGGCAGATGAAGTCACTTCGAACTCCCATCTGACCTGTGATGCGGTGGCGTTCATCTGTTCATGCGTATCTTAGGGCAAACACAAAAGAGCGATCAAAAACAATTTTATGTACCTTGAAAACGACACTGCTGAACAGAGGCCAAACGGAGTTTAGAGTAGCTCTGCTGCCTCATTAGTGAATTAATCTATCGGGGGCTTCACCTGAACAATGTATTTCGTAGATATAGATGGAAACCTGAATGTAAATGCTCAGTACAGAGAATAGTATAAATGTGAACTTATTCAAAATGTTCTGTACCCAGGTTGTTACCAATAGCATTCAACTCAACCCCAAAAAAACTAGTCCCTACTCAGGACTATAATGGAAATAAATGGGGTTTCTACTTTTCTGGCACTTACAGTTGAGGCCAAAAGTATTGAGACCCCTGCAATTCTGTCAGATAATACTCAGTTTCTTCCTGAAAATGATTGCAATCACAAATTCTTTGGTATTATCATCTTCATTTAATTTGTCTTCAATGAAAAAACACAAGAAAGAATGAAGCAAAAAGCAAAACATTGATCATTTCACGCAAAACTCCAAAAATGGGCCAGACAAAAGTATTGGCACCCTCAGCCTAATACTTGGTTGCACAAGCTTTAGCCAAAATAACTGCGATCAACCGCTTCCGGTAACCATCAATGAGTCTCTTACAGTGCTCTGCTGGAATTTTAGACCATTCTTCTTTGGCAAACTGCTCCAGGTCCCTGATATTTGAAGGGTGCCTTCTCCAAACTGCCATTTTTAGATCTCTCCACAGGTGTTCTATGGGATTCAGGTCTGGACTCATTGCTGGCCACCTTAGAAGTCTCCAGTGCTTTCTCTCAAACCATTTTCTAGTGCTTTTTGAAGTGTGTTTTGGGTCATTGTCCTGCTGGAAGACCCATGACTTCTGATGGAGACCCAGCTTTCTCACATTGGGCCCTACATTATGCTGCAAAATTTGTTGGTAGTCTTCAGACTTCATAATGCCATGCACACGGTCAAGCAGTCCAGTGCTAGAGGCAGCAAAGCAACCCCAAAACATCAGGGAACCTCCGCCATGTTTGAATGTAGGAACCATGTTCTTTTCTTTGAATGCCTCTTTTTTTCTCCTGTAAACTCTATGTTGATGCCTATGCCCAAAAAGCTCTACTTTTGTCTCATCTGGCCAGAGAACATTCTTCCAAAATGTTTTAGGCTTTCTCATGTAAGTTCTGGCAAACTCCAGCCTGGCTTTTTTATGTCTCGGAGTAAGAAGTGGGGTCTTCTTGGGTATCCTACCATGCAGTCCCTTTTCATTCAGATGCCGACGGATAGTACGGGTTGACACTGTTGCACCCTCGGACTGCAGGCCAGCTTGAACTTGTTTGGATGTTAGTCGAGGTTCTTTATCCACTATCTGCACAATCTTGCGTTGAAAACTCTCGTCAATTTTTCTTTTCCGTCCACATCTAGGGAGGTTAGCCACAGTGCCATGGGCTTTAAACTTCTTGATGACACTGTGCACGGTGAGACACAGGAACATACAGGTCTTTACAGATGGACTTGTAGCCTTCAGATTGCTCATGCTTCCTCACAATTTGGTTTCTCAAGTGCTCAGACAGTTCTTTGGTCTTCTTTCTTTTCTCCATGCTCAATGTGGTACACACAAGGACACAGGACAGAGGCTGAGTCAACTTTAATCCATGTCAACTGGCTGCAAGTGTGATTTAGTTATTGCCAACACCTGTTAGATGCCACAGGTAAGTCACAGGTGCTGTTAATTACACAAATTAGAGAAGCATCACATGATTTTTCTAACAGTGCCATTACTTTTGTCCACCCCCTTTTTTATATTTGGTGTGGAATTATATCCCATTTGGCTTTAGGACAATTCTTTTTGTGTTTTTTCATTGAAGACAAATTAAATGAAGATAATAATAACAAAGAATTTGTGATTGCAATCATTTTCAGGAAGAAACTGAGTATTATCTGACAGAATTGCAGGGGTGTCAATACTTTTGGCCACCACTGTATGGGCTCTGCAGATGGAGTCTGCAAACTATTTTAGGGAAATTTGTGCTCCAAAAGTGAAATGGCACTTCTTCTCTCCTGAGCTCTGCTGTGTGGCCAAACAGCACTGTCATGCTGTGGGGTATTGCCATGTTTAGGAGAAATTGTGTAACACATTATGGGGTCTATTTCTTGTGAAAATTGGAAATCTGTGGTTAAAACGACATTTTAGTGGTAAAAATGTAGTTATTGTTTCTACACCGTTTAATAGTATAAGATTTTGTGACACACCTATGGTGTCAATAAGTTCACTGCACCTCTAAATAAATTCATTAAGGGGTGCAATTTGCAAAATGGAGTCACTTGTGGGGAATTTCTGCTGTTCTTGCACCTCAGGGGCTTTGGCAATGTGACACCCGCAAACTTTTCCAGCAAATTCTGAAGTTTAATATGATGCTCCTTCCTCTCTCAGCTGTGCACTGTACCTTCAAAACAACACCTTACAAAAAACAGGGTGCAGGGTAACAACTGATAATGAAAACAGGTCAGTTTTATTAGGGGACATATTACAAAAGCACAGAATACATACTAGTTAGGTGGGGTATACATAAAGAATAATTCATGTGAAAAATAACACAGAGAAAAGCACAAAAACTGATCAATACGAAAACTATTATTTAATGCCCCCACGCAATATTTCCCCTTATAAAATTGATCTATTTCCATTATCAGTTGTTGCCCTACACATGTTTTTGTACGATGAGGTTTAGTGTATTGTGCCGTTGGCTTACACATTTTCTCGTGCTATACAAACATAGATTTCTTACTGTACCCTCCCGATTACATGGAAGGTACTAGTATGCTCTGGAAAATTATGCATCAAACTGTATGGTCCATTTCTTACTTATTTGCCCTTATAAAAATAAAAAAAATTGAGGCTAAAATAACATTTTAGTGAAAATATTTTTATGACTATTTCTTCACAGCCTAATGGTGTAACATTTTATGACGCACCTGTGGTATCAATATGCTCACTGCATCCCTAGATAAATTCACTGAGGAGTGGAGTTTATAAAATGGGGTCAGTTTCGGGGTTCTGCGTCTTTGGCACATCAGGGGCTCTGCCAATGTGACATGGCATCCTCAAACCATTGCGACTAAGTCTGAAATCCTTCACTCTTGAGCTTTGCACTGTGCCTCTTAAGGTACCGTCACACAGGGACATATCGCCGGCGATGTTGCCGGCAACCGAGGGGCGTGGTCAGGTTGCGGCGACATCGCCGGCGAATTGCCGCGTGTGACAGGGCGATAATCAGGCGATGAATCACCTGAGTCACATCGCCAGGTTTCCCAACAATGTTGGGAAACCTGGCGATGTTGCTCAGGCGATCCTGCCTGATCGCCCTGTGTAACGCGGCAATCCGCAATGTTACGGGCGATTCCGCCTATCTACTACATTGCGGGTTATCGCTCGCTGGGTTGCTGGCAACTCAGCGAGCGATAGCCGCGGCAACTAGCCGGCGACATCGCCGGTAAGTTGCTCAGTGTGACATCTCACCGGCGATGTTGTCAGGGATGCGCGCTCCCGCGATCCCCGGCAATATCGCCGGCGATATGTCCCTGTGTGACGGTACCTTAAAGTAGTTTTCAACCACATATAGGGTGTTGTCGAACTCAGGAGGATCTGTGTAACAAATTGTATAGTCCACTTTATAGTATTACCCTTTCTGAATATGAAAGCTTAACTACTTCAGTCTCTCAGGGGCATAGATTAAATGTTGAACAGATTCAGGTACCTCTAGGCTTTTATTATTTAACATTTGACTTTTATGTGCAGATACTTTGCAATGAATTAAGGCCAGGGTCACACATACCAATACATTTTTTTGAGACTTCAGAAAAACGGATCCATTAAATTTAGGGTGACAATAGTGTCTCCTGAGGTCCTGGCCGTTTTTTGGACTTAGTCATTTTTTCACCAAAAACGCATATGCATTAGTTATGTACCATGCGTTAACGCATGCGTTTCCCATAGGGCCCCATGTTAAAAAACGCATACTTTTTTACTGCACCCAAAAACGCTGCTAGCAGTGTTTTTTGTATGATGAACAAAAATACATTGACATATGCGTTAACGCATATGCGTTTTAGGACTTAGAAAAAAAATGCCTTAAAAGATCCCAAAAACGGATCCTACGCAAAACCGGAGGTCATGTGTGACCCTGGCCTATGGTAGGAAACTGTACTTGTTCTTGGAAATGTTGTTAACTACTGATGTGTAGAATAGTAATGTGTGAGTTCCGTAATATTCGCACTCTCTATATAGTCATGACGATTAGTTTTTAATACTCGCATATTCATCCGAATAGAGAGTACAATGTAAGTCAATGAGTGATAGGCTCGCCCACACACATCCAGCTATATAACGAATCTTTCCGGGACAGGGCAGGGGGGTGGTCATTTTCAAATTTTCACAGGATACCACCTTGCTGTGCCCCCCAGAGAAACCCTAACATTCAATCTGCTCTCCCTGAGTTTCCAGCTCCTATTGTCTACTGAAGGGAGCTTTCATGTCAGATTGATAATGATCGAGAAATCACTCATGAGCACCAGCGATACTCGGCGAGTAACAAGTATTGAGAATACCATACTATTCGTGCAAATAGCGAATAGTAATGAATAATAATAAGAACAGATAATAATAAGAATGCCTGTTTTTTTCTGTATGAAAATTAGACAATTTTTTTTAAACCCTTGTTTGAACTAAGCTATAAACAGAATTTAAGAGCATAATATGACACTACACTCTGCCTTGAAATCATTACTAGGCAGATAAAACGAGGCAGCTGAGGGCAGAGATTCTCAGCGTGGTAAGGCCCAAGCATTCTGTGCCCCCCTCCATGAAAATCGCAACCCACAGCTGCCCCTGAAAATGGCACATTCATAGAAACGCCATTTTCAGGCGCTTTACCCAGCTCTTCCAGTGGCCCTGGTCAGGGGTGGCATGCTGGGTAATGAAGGGGTTAATACCAGCTTTGTACTGTCAGTTGGCACTAAGCCCGAAATTCATGGTGTCAGGCCAATATTAGACCCGGCCACCATGAATTTCTAGCAAAATATAAAAAATACAACTTACAGAAATAACATTTTAATAGAAATAAAACACAAGACAACCCTGTTTTCCATTTTTTTTCCAATATCATGTTTATTAATTTTTTCAATCAACATCAAAAAGAAATAGAAATCAAAGACGAAAACTTTGGTACAAACAACCAATAATACCTTGTTACTAACAGTATAGATCTAATAATCATATAAGTAGTCTATATTCACCAAGAAAACTCTTAATAACATCCTACTACAAGACAGATAATGTCAATCAACTCATTCATCATGGGCAGATGATTACAATGACATTCATACCATGTAGCAAGATGTCAAACTTTCAGTTTCCCTAACGTGCCCTGTATGTCCTGTGTTGCATACTACTCAGAATTTTTAATTGGCAGTACTGTCTGTCTAATTTCCTCTTGTGTTAGTAATCATTCAATAAACGTTCTCCAGATTGCAAAGAAACGATTCGTCCATTTGTCTTTATTACATTCTGTCTCCCTTCTCTCTGTTGTCATTAATGTTGTTAGTTCATGTGTTACTTCAGACAAGTCCGGGAACCTTTTGTGTAACCACTCTCTCAAGATAAGTCTCTTTGCCACCATGGCTATAATATGTAATAGTCTTCCCATTTTTATTGAACTAAAAATAAACATTCCTCCAATGTAATCCACAGCGGTTATCTTCAGCTTCAAAGCACAGAGGATGGCAAATCAGGGACAGCCTTTAGGCAGAGAGGGAGTGACCAACCAACAGGTTAAAAGTCACTGGCCATGTTCCTCCAGTGTTCCTGCACTTCAAAATGCGGTGTCATCTTATGTGTTAGGAGTAATAAAAAATCCCCTGTGGATCTACACTGCCTCCGTGTGGCCATCGGGAACAAGAAACCAGTAACTGACTTACACTTTGACTGCATGTACCTTTTGTAACATGCTACCTTTATTTGCATATCTGTGATACCAATGTGATAAGAATGGTGTGTGGATGTGGATAGAATAGGTAATCATAATTAGACTATAGTGACCACAGGTCTTGTCATTCATTATTTCATATAAATGATCAGTTCTTGGTTGAAATACAAACATACAAACAGGGTCTCTTCTTCTCATTATGCCGTTATGTTGAAATCATGAGCTGAACTGAAATTATTGTGACAGAAAGCCACATCCTCGGCCAGCTCGGACAGGAAACCACTTCCTCGGCCAGGGAAACAGATGGGGGTATTGCACAGCTGATAACAGGGAAAATAGTGAATATCATGTCGTTGAGGGTCACGTCCTAAAAAACGCTGGATCATGCCATCAGCACGTGATCAGATATTCAAAGTATAAATTGGGGAAGTCACGATAAGAGAATGGAGGAAAACCTTTCCAGAGTCCAACATGAATGGATGTCTCTGTGAAGCAAGCCGTGGTCCCTTCTCGCTGATCGTGACTTCCCCGATGAAGGTGACGCAGCTACAATATCAGGTAATATATATATTGATGCTTATTCGCTATAATTAAGTCTAGGTATAATTAGTATACTTTATGTTAAGCCTGTATTCAATTGATGACAATTCATGTGCTACTTTGTAAACAAATAAATTTAATCTTGCTATAAAGAATATTATTATTCATGCCTGATTTGTAAGTCAGTGAGCGCTACGTAGTACTGGCTTTGCCCCGATCCAGGTAAATTTAGCAAGACATTAATTGGCATAGTCGGCAGGATACCCCACAGTGGGGTATTTAAAGAACACCTTATTTTTTGTAATATTCTCTTATTTGTCATTTTTCCAAATTTCTTGATCTTTTGGCAGAGTACCAAAATGTTCAGAAAAAGTAAGGAAACAGCTAAGGAAATTGTTATGGAGGTTCCCGACTGGACCGAGGCTCCATATAATATTATAGCACATGAAATGGTCAATTGTGGACTGGCGGAAAAATGGCAGGATAAGTTAAAAAATTCTGAACCCTATAATGTTGTTGATGTACTTATAGGGACCCCTACAAAGGCAGGTGATGTGATACCCCCTCGATGTTGTGAAGTTACTCGAGAGGGGATCACTGCAAAGGCAGGTGATGTGGTAACCCCTCGATGTTGTGAAGTTACTCGAGAGGGGATCCCTGCAAAGGCAGGTGATGTGGTAACCCCTCGATGTTGTGAAGTTACTCGAGGGATCCCTGCTGCAAAGACAGATGATGTGGTAACCCCTCGATGTTGTGAAGTTACTCGAGGGATCCCTGCTGCAAAGGCAGGTGATGTAGTAACCCCTCGATGTTGTGAATTTACTCGAGGGATCCCTGCTGCAAAGGCAGGTGATGTGGTAACCCCTCGATGATGTTAAAATTACTCGAGAGGGTCCCTGCAAAGGCAGGTGATGTGGTAACCCCTCGATGTTGTTAAAATTACTCGAGAGGGTCCCTGCAAAGGCAGGTGATGTAGTAATATTGGGGAAGCGAAACTGGATGCTAGCTTCAGTCTATAGGACAGTTTATAGGAAACATTCTCAGCTAGTTAAGGTAAAATAGATAGATAAATCTGTTTAAGGTATAGTGCAAACACATTGCATTTGTGTAACATTTGTTTGTTGAATAATTGTGTATGAAAGAAGGTGACTGGTATGAGACTCCTTGATTGAACTGAATGACCATATGCATGTAATAAGGATTTAAAAATAAAAATCCTGATTGTATAAAGGAGTCCACTTAGTCCAATTAGTTGTGATCCCTTGTCAACTGGCATCCGGGATACAAAGAGGAACATTTAGCAAGTGAAAAAACACATAGTCACACATGTGAGAATGAGAGGAGCTGAAACCAAGTATTTTGTTAACATTGCAAAACTAAGCAGAAAGACTGGAAATACACGTCGTCGGGCTTGTCCTGTCCGTATTTTGCCGGTGGCCTGTGGTTTTGCAGTAAACTAACTAATATTTGGGGAGGCTGCAAGTGAAACGACTGTGTTGAATGTTCTGCAGATTTTGCGTATGTTCTGCATGTTTCAGAAAAGTTGGATGTCCGAGGCTGGTCCGAGGCTCCCTACAATATCATAGTGCAGAAATTGTTACATAGTAGATTAGCTGATGCTTGAAATAATAAGATCAAGGGTTTATAACCCCTCGATGTTGGTAATGTACTCGAGGGAATCCCTGCAAAGGCAGGTGATGCTATACAGTTAGACAGTGAAATTGGGTATTACCGTATATACTCGTGTATAAGCCGAGTTTTTCAGCCCAAAAATTGGGCTGAAAAGTCCCCCCCTCGGCTTATACACGAGTCACTATACGGGGTGAGTGGGGTGGGGGCTCTGTCCGGGTGCTTAGGAGGCAGGAGGAGGCGGGGGGAGGCTGCTGTATGAGCGGCCCCGTCACGTGGGGCCGCTCATTACATATGCACTGCATCCCCCTGTCAATCAGTGCCAGGGGGAGCAGTGCATATAGGTAGATAATGCCCCACATAAATGCTGGCACACGTCCCCCCTGTTGTAAGGCCCCCCCTGCTGAATACTTACCATCCCTGGTCTTCAGCAGCACCCCGGCGCCGGTCCTCTGTGCTCCGGTCCTCCGCGATCCCGTCCTCTGTGCTCCGTTCCCCGGCTGTATCATGTGACCAGCCGCGTCGCAGACGCGATGACGTCATTGCTTCTGCGACGCGCGGGGAACCCGGATGCAGCCGTGGAGCGGAGCACAGAGGACGGGATCGCGGAGGACCGGAGCACAGAGGACCGGCGCCGGGGTGCTGCTGAAGACCAGGGATGGTAAGTAATCAGCAGGGGGGGGGGCCTTACAACAGGAGGGGACGTGTGCCAGCAATTGTGTGGGGCTGCTGTATATAGGGGCTGCAATACCACTGGGGCTGCAATACCACTGGGGCTGCTGTATACTGGGGCTGCAATACCACTGGGGCTGCTGTATATAGGGGCTGTATACACCACTGGGGCTGCAATACCACTGGGGCTGCTGTATATAGGGGCTGTATACACCACTGGGGCTGCAATACCACTGGGGCTGCTGTATATAGGGGCTGTATACACCACTGGGGCTGCAATACCACTGGGGCTGCTGTATATAGGGGCTGCTGTATACACCACTGGGGCTGCAATACCACTGGGTCTGCTGTATATAGGGGCTGTATACACCACTGGGGCTGCAATACCACTGGGGCTGCTGTATATAGGGGCTGTATACACCACTGGGGCTGCAATACCACTGGGGCTGCTGTATATAGGGGCTGTATACACCACTGGGGCTGCAATACCACTGGGGCTGCTGTATATAGGGGCTGTATACACCACTGGGGCTGCAATACCACTGGGGCTGCTGTATATAGGGGCTGTATACACCACTGGGGCTGCAATACCACTGGGGCTGCTGTATATAGGGGCTGCTGTATACACCACTGGGGCTGCAATACCACTGGGGCTGCTGTATATAGGGGCTGCTGTATACACCACTGGGGCTGCAATACCACTGGGGCTGCTGTATATAGGAGCTGCTGTATACACCACTGGGGCTGCAATACCACTGGGGCTGCTGTATATAGGGGCTGCTGTATACACCACTGGGGCTGCAATACCACTGGGGCTGCTGTATATAGGGGCTGCAATACCACTGGGGCTGCAATACCACTGGGGCTGCTGTATATAGGGGCTGCTGTATACACCACTGGGGCTGCAATACCACTGGGGCTGCTGTATATAGGGGCTGCAATACCACTAGGGCTGCTGTATATACCACTGGGGGCTGCTGTATATACCACTGGGGGCTGCTGTATATCATACTGCTGGGGCCTGTATACCACTGCTGGGGGCTGTATACCTGTGCTGGGGTCCACCCTCGGCTTATACGCGAGTCAATAGATTTTCCCAGGTTTTGGGGGCAAAAGTAGGGGGGTCGCCTTATACACGGGTCGGCTTATACACGAGTATATACGGTAGCTATTTTCTTAGCCCAAGAAATATAAATATGAACAAGGAATAAAATGTTATTTGTTCACTGATTCATGGTTTGTAGTTAGTGGTTCAGCTACTTGGATTATAGGTTGAAAAAATAAATGATTGACAAATTCATAGGAAAGAGTTGTGGGGAAAAGAAGTTTGGCAAAATATTGAAGAATATGTCCAAACAACCAAAAATACTCTTTTCATGTTGATGCACATGTTTCTCTTGACTCATTGAAATGTTTGTTCAATTCCCAAGCAGATGCGGCAGCCTCTATGTCTGTCGCAGGTACTGAACCTGATAAAGAGAAAGAAATATGGTTGCAAGGTATAGCTGTTTGGACGCATCAGAAAAGTGGACACTTGGGAGAAAATGCCACTTACAGGTGGGCACAGGAGAGAGGTGTACCTCTTACACTTGATATTATTATTAAGGAAACCATAGTACACTGTCCAGTCTGTCAACAGTCACAGAAAAGGGAAGTTCCACACACAGTAATGGGACACATAGGTCGAGGACAATTGCCTGCACAGATCTGGCAAATGGATTTCATCGGTCCTCTGCCAGAGAGTAGAAGTTGTAAATCTATCTGTACAGCTGCAGACACATACTCAGAATTGATGGTGAGGTTTCTTTGTAAATCTGCCACCCAGTGGAGTACTTTGAGAACGCTAAAACTGATCACATAGTATTATGGCACTCCATTACAGGTTTAAATGGATAATGGAGAGATAATTTGAGTGAAGCTCTCCAAATAATTAAGAACAGACCTATCACTGACTACACATAATCTGAGCATACATAAAGTACATGTAGATACACTGATCTATTGGAAATTGAAATAGGAAGCACAAATTCCTTTCAGAGCTATGGACCTTTACACAGAGGCAGTGCTCATAGCACCAGGTAAGGTAAGTACCATTTCTACTGGTTTTGCATGTAAGATTCCTAAAGGACATTTTGGTGAAATTGCAACAAGATATAGTTTTGCTTTAAAATGTGCAATAGTAGTAGGAAGTGTTATTGATCCTGATTATCAAGGAGAAATTAAGGTTCTCATGTTGAATCTAGAGACAGAACCCTTTAGTGTTGTCTACGGCCCAAAGAATTACCCAAATGCTACTTATACCTGTAAACCTGTCCCAAGTTAAGGAAGGAACAGCCCATATAGAATTGACAGTCAGGGGAGATAAAGGTTTTGGGTCCTCCAATATCACTAATGTGGGGGCCAAAATATGGGTACAGAATACCCAAGGACCGCCATCTGAGGCTGAGGTCATTGCAGTGGGAAAAGATAGAACACTCTTGATACTGAGACCAGGAGTGGAGAAGTGGGAATATGCCCCACAGGAGAAATGTTATGTACGGGAATGAAACCATCTTTTATTGTACCCTAGGTATGGCTGTTAAGTGGAATCCTTGGAAGCGTATTTCTAGGCGTAGCTGATGGATGGAGTAACCTACACTGAGAGGGGCCGATAGCCAACAAGTTCCTGGTGCACCATCAAGTGACGGAAGCGTTGAATGATACTCAACCCACGGATTGTTTGATTTGTACACATTCGCCTGTGACAGCGACCAGTATTCCTTTCCTGGCTATACCGGTAACAATGGAAGAAATCCTGATGTGGGACAATTGCTCAGACAATTTGAAATCTGAGCGGGACAATTAAGAATTTGCTGTACATGACCTCTAAGGGAGGAGTTTGGGTGCTGAGAAATAAAACTGAGTTGACTGATTAGGGACTGCTCCCTGTGGACAATATACATATAAGTTTTGGAACAATGCTACTATGTTTATTATACTTGTAGCAATAGATCAGGTGATTTAATGTGTAATGAATCAGCTGAATATCAAGCTAATGAACCAAGGTGTAGTAACCCTGATGCAGGATATTGTAGTCCTATTGGGCAAAAACCGGGGTGGTGTATATTCAGCTATATGAGATCTCCCAGAGGGATGTAGTGGATATGTGGGCAAAATGCTTATAAATATCAGAAAGATAATAATGACCACAAAGATAGCTGGTGGGCCAATACATTCTCTTTCCTGAATCTAGCAAATTGGTTTAAAAGGAATAATGGGGCTTCTGCAAGGAGCCTTCCAGGTCATATTGTTTTTAGTTTTAATATATGCATCGGTTAAAGTGATAGTATTTTTATTTCAATATTGTTTAAAAAAAATCAAGAAAGTTGAAATCAGATGTTAAAGTGATTTCCTATTGATGTATTGATCAAATATAGTTGCAGATGCAATTTCTCATCATTGGCATAATGTTCTCATGGAATGTTCACCCTCTGCTGGAAGAATTTTGAATTTCTTGATTCACCTTGTCTTGGTGATTGCTATTATGGTAATTCCACTTTTTAAACTGGAATTGTTATATAAGCATGCAAAATGTTCTGTAGAAGGCCAAAAGTACTGATGTTTTTTTTTAATGGAAAATGAAGATAATTCCTGTGGTCAAGGACCGATTGTGATGCCAATGTGATAAGAATGGTGTGTGGATGTGGATAGAATAGGTAATCATAATTAGACTATAGTGACCACAGGTCTTGTCATTCATTATTTCATATAAATGATCAGTTCTTGGTTGAAATACAAACATACAAACAGGGTCTCTTCTTCTCATTATGCCGTTATGTTGAAATCATGAGCTGAACTGAAATTATTGTGACAGAAAGCCACATCCTCGGACAGCTCGGACAGTAAACCACTTCCTCGGCCAGGGAAACAGATGGAGGTATTGTACAGCTGATAACAGGGAAAATAGTGAATATCATGTCGTTGAGGGTCACGTCCTGAAAAACGCTGGATCATGCCATCAGCACGTGATCAGATATTCAAAGTATAAATTGGGGAAGTCACGATCAGAGAATGGAGGAAAACCTTTCCAGAGTCCAACATGAATGGATGTCTCTGTGAAGCAAACCGTTGTCCCTTCTCGCTGATCGTGACTTCCCCGATGAAGGTGACGCAGCTACAATATCAGGTAATATATATATTGATGCTTATTCGCTATAATTAAGTCTAGGTATAATTAGTATACTTTATGTTAAGCCTGTATTCAATTGATGACAATTCATGTGCTACTTTGTAAACAAATAAATTTAATCTTGCTATAAAGAATAGTATTATTCATGCCTGATTTGTAAGTCAGTGAGCGCTACGTAAGTACGGGCTCTGCCCTGATCCAGGTAAATTTAGCAAGACAATATCAGACTGTAATATTGTATATTCATCATGTATATATTGCCATTATCTAGTGAGCTCTTTCAGCTACTGAATATAAAATTTAAACCTGAGTTGCTCTTTTATTTTGAGCCATGAACCTACTCATCCATGTTCTCGGTTTAGTATTATACACTTCATGGGTTGGTTTCTGGCCCGGTATAACCGGGGACGGACCAAGCTTATACCTGACGAGGAGCTGGTGGCAGCTCTGCCTAGCTGGCAGGACTCAGTTTCGCTGGGGCAGTCAAAAGGGTTTCCCAGCCTGTTAGGATTGAGAGCAAGTGTGGTGTCATGCCAGAGGATTGCGTGAATCACCCTCTCTCACTCTCCGTGCCTCCTATGCCTGTGTGGACAGGGAGTGTTTAAGATCATTCATTCTACCACATAATGTACTGGAGAATGCTAATAATATTCCAAGTGATTTGAAATTGCAATGTGTTTTTAAAGGGAACCTGCCACCAGTTTTGGTGTTTCTAAATCTTGCCCACCACCTTTAACATGACCCCCAAATGACCCTTAAAAGAAAGTTGCATACAGGGAGGGACAGATTAAAAGTCATTTTCTGAGGTATGCAGGGGGACGTCTGGGGATATAAAGGGGTTACAGAACCCCAATTTGAAATCATGTTAAAGATACTGGGCAGGGTTTATAACTCCCAAACGTGGTGGCAGCTGCACTTTAAATTTTTTATTTACCATGTTAACTATATGGTAAAATTACCTCATGAGATCATTATCCAGGTCTGTATGAATACGCAGATACTGATTTTTTTTTTATTATTTCAATGGTGAAAAAAATTGTGAATGTCTAAAGAAAAATGGTTTAGTCGCCATTTTCCGAGACCCATAATGTTTTCATTTTCCAAGATATGAGACTATGTGACTTGCTTTTTGCGCCCTGAGCTGACATATTTACTATATTTACTTTGCCATTTTACGTATCTACTTTACCATTTTGAGGCAGATACAATGTTTTGAATGCCATTTATTGAAATGTTGCAGCAGCCCAAAAAATGTATGTTTGCCATTTTGATTTTCTTATTATGCAAATTACCAATTTGATTAATTTATTCATATGTTGATAGCTTCGATTCTTACAAACGCAGCAATACCAAGTATGTGTATTTTTTTTAAAATTATTTTCATGGTATGTACAGTATAGTTACTGTTGTAGACAGTGGGGGCCCCAAGGGAATGGGGGCTCTGGGCAATTGCCCAGTCTGCCCCCCTTAATGCCAACCCTGAGTACAGCGATATATACAGCAGGCATATAGAGTGTGTGGCTGTCACGCTGGGTGTAGGGAGACACCCAGCGCTGGATGACGACAGGGAAGTGGAAAGGAAGGGCAAAAAGGGGGGATGGTGACCCCTAGAACAATTAGCGCTGACACCTGGCTCCCCTAACGTCCCTATACAATTTCCGCAACTGTTGACGCCAGGATACCTATTCCCTGACTGTCCCTGGACTACCACTACACAGGGAACAGAGTGGGTGATCACTAGTCAGTCCGGCTAGCAACTAGAGAAACACTCAAGAGAAACAAACAAAGAGGGAAGAGATACACTTAGCTCGAGCAGATCCAAACAGCAAACCAGCAGACTCCAGGAAACACTGCTTTGAGCCAAGATGCAATCATGAACACCTGGGTGTCAAGGAAAATATATAGGCACCTCAAGGTAAGGAATCAGCTGGGTCCTAGTGACCACGATCTTTAACTAAAAGGGGAATGCATCTTAAACCGACAGAGATATTTTCTTAGGATTTGGACTGTTTGGCCAAACGCTGGGACCTTCTGTGAGTGGCCTCTACAGTCTCATCCATGCCTCCTAACACACCCGTGACAGTGGCATAGAGTGGAGGCTGGCATGTAGTGTGAGCAACAGAGTCAGCGGCCATGTCCAAGCCATACCCCTATGCTGAATCTGCTCAGTGATGTGAATCACCCAGGGTTGTGTGGGGACTCGGGTATCTGGGACCTGCTGTAGTTGGGATGTCACTGGTTGCCTGCCCAGACCCGTGGCTCTAGTGATCAACTGAAAAGAGGTTATGGAATGGAAATAAAGTTTGTAGTGACTCCACCTGCAGATTCTGGTGATGGGCACCAGTGCCGCTTCAGACCTCAGGGGGTGATGATACTGCAGCTTGGATGGAGCAGCTCCCTGCAGGCGGAGCTGAGTCCCCGGGGCAGACCAGCACTGATGGTGGTGGTGCTGGATGTGGATATGATCTGTGGAGCAGTGCAGCAGACAAACAGACAACGAAGGCTTTGTCACTCTACACGGGTACTTTACTATGTAAACCAATTCAGATGGCAGTTCAGGTTACAGCACAAACAGTCTATAATCAGGTAGCTGGTCAGGTAGTCACAGAGATTTGCAAGGTCATTCAGTGGATCCCGTAGTATACCCTCTTTTGACGATCCCGTGTCCTGCTGCTAAAATCTGCCCAGGCACAGCCCTCTTGTATACCAGGCCCGTTGGGGTGCTGTGAGATTCCCTCCTTTCTCTCTCTGAAGGGGCTCGACCTTTGGTGGGCAATCCTGGTGAGGCTGCACTTTGTAAACAGGGTGCCAGGGTTGATGAACTGACCCGTGTTGACTGGAGTAGACGGCTCAGGGGCTGAACACCCTGCACCGTATCCTCGGAGCCGGTACTCCATTAAGTGGAGTATGGGCCTTATGATATGGGGTCTCCTCTTTCTGTTCCTGGGCTGCCTCTTTTCTAGGCCCCCTCCCTGGGAGTCTCCTTCTCTCGCTCGGAGGCTCCCCTCTCCTTCACCCCTCAGTGCAAACTAGAACTCCACTGTGTGACTTCCCTCCTCCCCTAACTCACCCCCTAGGGACTGGGCTCGGGTGGGATCCACTTACAAACCTTACTCCTCCCTGTGACAGGAATAACTGCACACTCTTTTGTGGGTACAGTACCCCTACTGTGGTGCACTGACCAGGTGCATTGTCCCATAATGGAGGGGTGAGTGCTGAGGAGCAGATATGATTTTATTGATTTATAAATGATCTAAAAATACTAGAACTGTAGCGGACAGCTCAGCTTCATCATGTAAGAGGGCAGGGACAGCACAAAAATGATATACCTCCCCGAAGCTTCCGTTTAAACATCTATGTATTTTTAATTATTTCAACTTTTTTTTAACTATATTTTGCATTTTGCAATTTAAACATGATCACTTGATTGCTTGTGCAAAAATACTGTAAATTTATTATCTTGTATGTTCACACTTTGCAGCAATGAGGGCCTTCAGTTGGCCTTTGGCTTTCATAGGAAACCAAAAAGCACCTTGTGATCACGTTGTGGGTGTGAAGAGCTGATTGGCATGTAAACGGATACCCCCACCAACAGGGGCTGGCTGGAGCCTCTATACCCGGTGGCAGATTTCCATTGCCGGCCCCGACTTGAGGAGCGGGGGGGGGGGGGTGCTGTCAGCCTGACTTGAGGACCGGGGGGGGGTGCTGGGTGCTGTCAACCTAACTTGAGGACCGGGGGGGACGGGGGGTGCTGTCAGCTTGACTTGAGGACCGGGGGGGGTGGGGGGAGCTGTCAGCCAGCCACAGCCCTTACCTCTTCCGGACCTCCAGCGTCATGTGCTATCGCCGCGCCGGCCGATCCCGAGGCCCGTTTCTGTAGGGGGGCCCGAAATGTGGACTATACCACCAGCCCAGGGGCACCTGCCCCTGCCAACCAACATCTAACTACTAGAATATTACTGTCAGTAATTAAAGCAGCAGCAAAGGAATTACAAGAGTTCTCCAGCTTTTGGGGCAATTTTTTTCTGAGATGCAAAAATCCAAAAATCATTTTGGCAATTGGCTTTCATTAGAACTTTTATCTTCTATTTATAGCATCTGTTGGCACTGGCTATTTTTGGCTGCAGAATGGGTTAACTGAGACTGTCAGTCAGCACACTATGAGGGTTATAACGGTTTTATTTGTCTTTTCCTGAGCTCAGCTCTTTCTTATTGATAGCCTCAGACCACATCAAATTTCAATATGCAGGAAAAGCAAAAGTCAGTTAAAGCCACACGGCTTTTTTTTATGAAATGCAATAGCAAAAATAATTTTTTGCTATAAATACATTATTTAAAGTAAAAAAAATTCCCAAAAAGAGGACACAACCCCTTTAAACTACAACGATCACCACTGTTAGAGGCCTGATGGAGAACCTTTCTAAGTCTCAAAGTTCTCAAATATAATATAGGAATATAACTGTATAAAGGTTTAAAGAATGATTGTACGGTGCTATATGTTTTTATTTAGATGCAATGGGACATATTACTTTTGTAATAAAATTATGTTTTTTTATATACATACATTTGAGGTACTCAAGCTCCATTCTCTAAATTGTTTTCGTGACATTTGGATAGAAATTAAAGGTACAACCACTCCTAAGTTTGACATTAAGATCATAGGCCCCTATTGCTAAATTCTGCAACATTGCATATGTCAGTCTGCCTGTAAGAATGTTGAATGCTGTTTCTTTAGATAGGTCAAAAGGCCAATACCCTGACAGTAAAAGGATTGGCCCCACATATTGGTCTCCTCATTTTTTTAATAGTCATAGTTTAATGTGAAGTATGTCAATTACAATGGGTTTTCAGGACTCTCCTAGGCGAGTTTTACAACTCTGGTGCATTGAATAAATTCTAAAGCCCATTACTGTTGTAATTTTCTATTTACTGTTGATTTTTGTAGTTTCCAATTTTATCCAAAATAATTGGAAAATGAATGAATCGTGTCATTCTGAAATCACTGCAAGGTTAAATAGTTAAAAATCTGCCAAATATCCACATTGTAGTGTATCTAACCATTCATAATGCCACATTTCTAATGCTTCTCAGTTCAGTAGTTTAAGCAAGAAAGAATAATAGAATCACCAAAAAAAAAAGAGTGAAATTTTAAAAATTATGATCATTTATTGAATGCAGCTGTTTATGATTTGAGCTTCATTGTAAATGATTCTAGATCACTTACCGTATCTTTCTCAAAAAATTAGAACTAGATACCAATGACTTTACTGATTTATGAAGTCTCACTACATGAATTTTCAAGATTCTGCTAAATTTCTTATATAACATGAAAATATTTAATTTTCATAATAAAATAAAAATCAACGTGGATGTCTGCTCAGTAAATAGGTCTACCTATGGAAAGGAGAGGAGCTACTCACGATGGGAACATTGATTTCAAATGATTTGTATTGTTCATCATGATTATCTCCCACTTAACCCAAACAGCTGCAGCAAGCCCTATTTCTTTAGTTGAGTTTGGAGCAGTCGTGCATTTAGAAAAAGTGCCTTGTTTTCATTTATAGTTTAACTCACAGTTTCTCCCTAGGAGCAGCATTTGTCATTAGAAAGAGGGGAGACAACGGCAGGTTAAGGAGCATGTAACAGACTGGGGTAGAGGGTAAGTAGAAGAAGACAGTAGGAGACGTATTGGATGGAAAGAACACATGGAACGGGTAATGGAAGGGTTGGCTGCAGACAAGCTAAGCATTGACTGGCTTGAAGATAAGCAGCAGGAAGGTCAACAGGGTGTTAGAAAGGGACAAGCACTTAAACATTTACATCGGAGAGGCAACATTTGAACAGTCACCAGAGCCTCATTTTCTATCTGTTTTGGGTAGATTTTTCAGAATTCCCTTTAGGATCATATTTCATTATTTTCTATTAAATTACTTTCTCATGCTGAACATGAGAGAGATAACGTAAGTCACAGACAAATTCATATTGTCTGCACTGTGAATATCTTGTATAATGCTGTCCTGAAAATGTGTTTTTTAAGTCCTTTTATTTAAAAAAATGCATAGCTTAGAGAAAACACAAATGGAAAGACTGGAAAAGCAAATAACTCCAGCAGTAGAATCCCTTTCGGCAGTGTTTAAAGTTCATTTTATTCTTTCATGATTAAAAAATGTTCCAAAGTGGGGTTTCCATGTAATGTTATAGTGGGCACTAGGCCCAGTGATACACAGTCTGTCTGTTCGCAGAGAATGCATTTCGACCGTTCACAGTCCTCAACTAGGCCTAGTTGAAGGCCGTGAGTTCTCGAAATGCGTTGTCTAAGAACAGACAGACTGTGTATCACTGGGCCTAGTGCCCACTATAACATTACATGAAAACCCTGCCTACCGAAAGGGATTCTACCGCTGGAGTTATTTGCTTTTCCATTGTGGCTACTGCTCGAGGATCGCCTCCCTTGTTCCATGCGGATTCCCAGCAAAATGCAGGATCCATTGAAGACATCTACCTGGCTGAGCTGGCTTTACTTTAATTTTACAATGAAAGATTTTCTCTAAATTTCACTAAAAAGAACTTTCTAATGGGACGTGTAAAAGGCATGTTTCTGCTTAAAGTGATTATATTCATAAAATCAATAAAGAAACTAAATGTGTGTCAATGTGTTTTCTACTAGCAGGGTATAGTTGTATATGTCAGTGTACCCCCCTTCCCCCAGAGTACTGTGGAAACTTGTACACATATTGTTTTAAGAAATGGAATATAGACCAATCAGCCATAACAATAAAACACTTACTATCTGAAGAGGTGGATTCTCAATAGACAAATGGTAACTGCAGATCTGATCCACAAAATAAATGTGGGTAGATAATAATCAAGCATGAGTTCTCTGATGATTGACAGCTTAGAGAAATAGCTATTAAGACAAACTCCAGGAGTGCATGTGGACCTGAATGCAAAGGTTACTGAATATTCAACACCACATAGCTTCTAACTTGGCTATAAATGGCCATGGGTGATTATGTCAAAGAAATTTATCAGGTTACTTAAAGGGAAACGTCAGCAGGTTTTTGCTATGTAAACTTACAGCAGCATAATGTAGGGAGTAAGATCTTGATTTCAGTGATCATTTACTGGGTGCAGCAGTTGTCATTCAATCAGTTTGCCATGTTGCAAAAGTAGCAGAGCTCAGATGATGAACTGTGTGTAACTCCGCTCAAACCACTAATTGACAACTTTCTGCATAGTTTGTATGGTGATCAAAATCTGCTATAAAGGGCCCGTTACACACTGCGATATCACTAACGATATCGTTTGTACGTCACGGCTTTTTGGGTGGAGCAACAACGTCGTAATGACATTGTTGCGTGTGACAAGCAGAAACGATCAACGATAAGTCAGCTGATCATTGATCGGAGGTTTTTAAACCAGACCTAAAACTAGACGTTGATCGTCCGTCAACCTGCAGCATCGGTGTGTGTGACACCTTGATAAAATGTCGTTAACGACTTTGCCTATTCAGAACTGAAGGACGTAGGCGATCAAACGACCGCAAGTATCATTCGCTTGTCGCGGAATCATTGCTGCGTCGTTAAAGATATCTGTACGTGTGACATTTCACTAGCGATCATTGAACGACGTTCAAGCGGTGTAGGTCAAGTCGGATCGTTGGTCGGCTCGTTCGACCATTGAAGCGTGTAACGGGGTCTTTAGTGTTGGGTGTGTGTGGATTGAACCACAAGACATGAGACATCTATTCCTTTAGTGATAATTTCCTGCTGATAAAACATTGATTGTATTGAAACAGTAAGACACAGCTTAAGTGACACAATGCAAAGCACATTGACACTGCTACACTCAGGGACTCTTACTTCAAGGTGCTCTCAGATAAGCAAAAATCTTGTGACAGATTCAACTTAAAAAAAGCAAAATGCATATTAGCAATTGGAGGCAAGCCCCAAAAAGTAAGCAGGGCTTGGTGATGGTGCTGGGACAGGTGAATAACAATACCTTACAAGCAGCCCCCCTTTACTTTTTGGGACACCTCCAATTATCTCTCTTTTCAAATAGAAATGCTTCCAAAAAAACTTTTTACGATCTACAATTTCTTCGATATCATATTCCATCTGAGGTTCAGAGGGAGAGGCAGCAGCTGTCTTGACAATAGGAGAAAAGTTATTGAGGATGAAAAAACATAGTAAGGAGGTATGAAAAGCATTTGAAATCTTTAATATGGGAAGTAACCTAATCTGGAATGGACCTATGACCTTTGGCCAACGTTTTACTACAAGTCTTTAAGTGGATGTTTTTGGTGGATCATATTTCCAGGAAAGATTATAGAAAAAGGTGTTCATCAGTACTCTTCTTTGCTTTAGTGCTGTTCAAGTTAAATTGGATTGTCCCTCAATTCAGATTTTTGATATGATATTCACAGCAGGAAATTGTTTTTGTGATGCAAGTGGTAAAGCAAGCCAAAGCTTGTGACTATACACTGCGACAAAGAAAAATTTCCCTGAAGATTCGAAATTTGATTGTGGGTGTTTTTGGCCAATGGAAGCAAATCTAGCCCATTTTCTTGAGGGAAATTGGTGAAAATGTGTAAGCATTGTTCCATGGAATTAGTTTTTCCCTTACTTTAGGGGTGATAGTTAAGAGGAAAATTCTAAGCAAGATTTTTTGATAATTTCAGAGTGTCCTCCAGAACTTTGAAACAAAATGCATGTACAGTCAGATATGATACAAGATCTGAAAAACCTTTGGTTCAGCTATGGAACAAATGGAAATACTAATAATGTAACAAAACAAGACATATACTGTACTATGGGAAGACACTGAAGAGGACGAGGAGGCATATAATAAGAGGGTCTGAACTGCACATACTGAGAGTAAGATGTCTTGCTTCCATTTCATCCACCAGTAGAAATAACACCTGATTGAGATAATAGAAGAATGAGCAAAATACAAGACTTTCCAGCAAAGAACGTTTGAGATTAGAGAGTGTACTTTAGGTGGAGAATTGGGAGAATAGATGGAAGCAAAGATATCTGCAGGTTCAATTAGTTCAATTACATTTGAGGAAGCATCTTCAGAAACATCACATAAATCAATGGTTTTGGTTATGATGTCAGCCCTGCTTGATTCTTGACTGACAGTAGGTGAGGATGAAGAAAAAATGAAGAATAAGAGTGATTATCGATCTTGATGAGCATCCAGCCTAGTTTATGGACTGACTGAAGGTATTACAGATTTTATGGTCCGTATAGATGTCTCCAGGAACTTAGCTTCTTCAATTATATGTCACTATTACTCTACAGCTAAAAATCGCCAAGAGAGGATTTTTGAAGAAGAATCCATATGGATGTTTTCTTGATTTAGTTTAGTTTTTACCCAACTGCTACTACACCAACAGCAGAGGCAACCACTTAAAAAAAGAATGGTTCATCAACATCAGGTCAATTTAGGACAGGAGAAGTGGAAAAACATAATTTAGGTTCCTGGAAGGCTTTAGCAACGGAATTCAACAAGTTGTGAGAATTAGCGCTCTTCAGCATTAAGATCATAAGAGGAGTTATCACTTGAAAGAAATTTTTAATTAAATGAGAGTAATGATTTGCAAAGATGAAGAATCTTTGGAAAGTTTTGAAACCAATAGAAAAAAATAGCAGAGACTTTCTATATATTGGAAGGCAGACCTCCAGGTGAGCATTTATGACACTTTTAGAGACACTTTTACTGCTTGGCATAAAGATAGTTTTGCTGCAGTTTTTTTCAGAATGGAGCTGACATGAAGATGGTGTCAATGGAGGTCTCCGGAGAGTATTAGGATGTCAGCCAGATAGACGAGGACATACTGGTAAAAGATATCACAAAATATTTAATTAATGAAGTGCTGAAACATAGCCAATGCAATACCTAATCCAAAAGACATGGTAAGACATTCATAGTTACTATCAAGGGTGTTGAATGTGGTCTTCCATGTTGGCTTCTTTAATGTGGTTACGTTATAAACTCAGATACAGATCTAATTTGGTGAAGATGGTAGCACCCATAATCCTGTCAAATAGTTTAGGGACAATTGATAACAGTCATTCAGTGTGACTTTAAGCCGACCCAGTAGTCTAAGCATGAACTCAGACCCATCTTTCTTCTTTATGAAGAAGATACCTGCAAGAGCCCAAGATCTACAGTAGATTTTCAGATGAACTCCCTTTCAAGATTTTCCTTAATTTTACAATGTAAGCACACATTTGAAAAGTTTTAGAGAGAGAAACGGATAGAGGATAAACCTTTCTTTTGGGTGGTGGCAGGGCAGAATTTCAGGAAGGTTGGTTGAGACAGAGTTGGAGATAATTTTGAAAGCAAGATGACATCAAACAACAAAACATACTCGGAGTTTGCAGCCTTAGCTAAGTTTTAAAAGCATTGGTGCATCAGATAATGGCATAAATAAAAAAGAAATGTCTTCAGCATGTAGTTCTCCAATATAAAGAGACATCTTCTCAGTCTGGAATTGGGTTTGACCATTGGGAATTGCGGAGCTATTCATAAGTAAACAAAAGGTAGAGAATGCATCATATTAGCATCCTGTTCCAATAGCAGTACAGCCCAAGCCAAAGCATTTCCAGATTGCAAAGAAAAAAAAATTGTTACATATATAACTGGACAGAAAACAATTGATATAGACAAGGTTCAAAGTGTACAGTGCACTAGTCTACAAAGCCCCAACAGTCCTTGGGATCTCTATAAAGATGGACAGCAGCAGGCAAATGTTGAGATGTTCCCCAAGAAGAATGTCCCTAGTAAGAGTTACACTAAGGCATGAGTTAAGGATGCAGAGGTGTAATAACTGGAGTTAGAGGCAATGTGTCCAAGTGGGCTGATAGATCAATAGATCATGGAAAGCCTGGACAAGCTTTTTTGTTTTTTTGGTTCATAGTAAGTTGTATAACTAGGTCAGGTAAATGTGTCCTCCATATCCAATGGCATTGATGTTATGATGTTAATGTCTCTACACGTTTGGAATCCAGGAATGAGTATTCTGCAATGGGCTCATCTGGTGAGGTAGCTTCTCTAAGCCATATATCATCTAAGCCAGGATGAGCAACACACACTGAAGTCAAGACTCAGTGGAAAAGATGTGCCTTATGGATCTAGCATCTGAGGACAAAGACAGCAGGATATAGAGGGTGGCAGACAAACAAGCAAAGCAGAAATCACCAGAATATAGAGCACCTGGACTGTGGATAAAAACCTGAACTGTAGACGTTTAGTAAGTTAAGAATTTGCACCAATCAAATGGACTGAATTGTGTGCGGTCAGAAAACAGAAGGACAGTGGCACAGATGTAAGATATCAACAAACAAATGGTTACCCAAAGGCAAATGTGACAAACTGGATTGTTGCTTGCAGAAAAGATTGCACACTGGTACAGCAGTCATGGTACGAAGAGCACCAGTATAGTAGAAGAGTTCACTATGCTTGCGCAGACAAACCACAACTGCAAATCAGCAATGATAAATACACAATTGACTACTTGCTTGTAGAACATTTTCACATTTTTACTGTAGTGTGAACAGCGCCTGTATAGCAGAAAACAGTTTGGTTTTTCTTACAGCAGAATGGTTACCGCAGGTCTGACCCAGGTAGTAAATGCAGATAAATAATAAACAAGCAGGAGTTTGATGAAGAGCTGACTAGCCTGCTGAGATAAATGTATAGTGTAGCAATCTCAAGTACATGTGGAACCGTATGCAAACCTGACTGAATACTCAGACAGTACATATCTGCCTGAGTCCATCTTAAAAATGGTGATGGTGTTAAAGGAGCTTGCCGGGTTTTTTGAGAAATTCAGATTCGACTACAGCAAAGGGAAGTGGCCCTAAGAGAGGAAAGCAGGGCCTGGCACTCATGCCAAGAAACGTGAGTGGTTTACATGATAAAGTGTTCAAGGTGCTGCATTGGACTCAGAATGAACTAGAAGCATGATTGATGAAGGGTCCCCATCTTGAAACTCATTCCTCTGGTAATTGTTTGGTGTCACATACCACAGTCAAAGCCTACATGGATCAGACCTGCTTTGATAACATGAAGAGGACCTTTATAACATTTGTCATATGGTTTTAATGTTACGACTGACTGGTGTATATTCTATTAAAATAATGTGCTCTCTTTTTATATCCCTCAATCACTGCAGAGAAAGAACAGAAGCATGCTTTCCTATTATGATAGATGTGGAAGTATGCAATGAGCCGTAGCATCCAAACTGAAGATGAATCTAATTCCCATTACACCAATCAGAACTATATTGTTGTCTGGTTGCTATGAGCGACTTCACTCTTATTTTATCATATATTTGTTATTGAAATGGACAGGAATCTGCATATAGTTTCTTTAATTCTACATTGTCATCCTTACATTGTTATCTACTTCCTTCCTTACCATGAGTTTGCAATAATAGTAATTCTGCTATGGCAGCATGCATAGTGGTATGGCAGTCCATGACCCTAACACCACTGTCCTGTACAATGAAGGGTTGTGTGTCACTTAGATGATAGTTATGAATTGTCACTCATGGCACTATTCTATTGTGATATACACCTTGACAATCCAGACAACAGCTGTTTAATTGACATGTTTGGTAACGAGTATATTGGTTACCTGTATGTTATTGAACCTGGTAACATCACTTTCTCGTGAAAGCAGTTCCAAATGTAGTGGAAGCTTTAAAACGAGCATATTTTACATATTGTGAATTTTAATAGAGTAGAGCAATTATACATTGAATTCCAATCGGTTTTTGGTAAAATAAACATTGTTTAGATGTGGTGAATTCAGAAATTTAGAAAACATAATGGTTTACTTTAATTTTGGCCAATTTTGAACCATATCTAGCCCTCCACTTCTGCTGTTGTTTCTACAGAGGTAGATAGCTATGTCCCCTCTCTGTGCTGGTGATTGTATAAAGGGGGCTGTCTCAGTTCATTATCAATGTCTGGTTCCTTCTCTGTCTGGCTTCACATTAGCGTTTGTGTCTGCATGCTGATCGCATGCAGACACAAACGCAGTGTAAAGCAGGGCCATTTTGATGTGTCCGCAGCGGAGAATGTCCGCCTGCGGACACATCACTATGGAGCCCGGGCAGCCAATCAGCGGTGTCCGGGGGCAGGGATCAGCGCCGGAGATCTCCGCCTCCCGGCCGCCGGTAAGCTCCGGGACATGTCGGCGGGGAGAAACAGCTGATTTGACAGCTGTTTGACTCTTCCCGCGCCGACACCGAGAGGAGATGTCGGCGCGGGAAGATTCAAACAGCTGTCACATCAGCTGTTTCTCCCCGCCGACATCGCTAGCAGATTATCGGCGGCGGGGAAGAAGAGATCAGCAGAGGCTGAGCTGATATCCCGGTGGCCGTCGGTGATCTCCTGTGACATCACCGCCGGCCACCGGGAGATTTTTCAATGGGTCTGCAGCGTTCTCCTGCGCTGTCAAGCGCAGAACACTGCAGACCCATTGAAGCCAATGCATTTTTTGTGTGCTTGGGGACGCTTGCTGATTTTCCAAGGTCCCCAAGCGCACAAAAAAACCCAACATGCTGCGTCCCGGATGCGGACGTTGGACACCGGAAGGAGCAGATATCGTCCGCATCCGCACCCGAACGCAGCAAATGCAGGCACCATTCGTTCCTATTTTAAACATAGGAACGCAGTGCGCATGCGTTTGACTGCGTATGGGAACGCAGCAATACGCTGCCTTCCCATACGCAGATGTGAAGGCAGCCTAAAGAGTGGGACTAAAGGGATAATGCAGGACTTTCATGATTTTTGTGCATGTGACTAAGAACTAACAGGCTGGTAGTTGATATCCAGCTTCCTGGAGAAAGGTTTTCCTCTTCTGCTCTGCTTTTCAATGGGGCATCATGGCAGACGTCATGTAGATTAGATTAGTAGCCGACTCCCCACAGTTAGGGAAAGCTGAGCAGAAGAGATGTCGCTGCTATATTAATGTTACGTCACTGGAAGCTGCAGAATCACTGGCAGGAGCGGACCGTAAGCGTTCCTGGACAACATGCATCGGTATAAAACTAGTAGTTAGAAATCAGTAGCCTGTAAGTTCTTAGCCCCATGCCTAATCATAATAAAGTCCCGAATAAACCCCTTTAACTGGCTGAGACAGACAATTAGCCCCCCTCCAGCACATTACTGACAAAGAGACAGGGCGAAAGCTTTTTGCCTATGTTGATACTATAGCAAAAGTGGAGGATTCCTGAGCGTTGAGAAGGGTCTGAAATTGGGACACTGGTGAAATGTATTTCTTAGGTTTAATTTCCATTTTCAGGACATCTAGACAATTTTCTATGTTGTTAAATAATGGTGTAATCATTCTAACCTGCCCAATCTATTAAAGGTCTCTTTTTGTTTGAAATATCAGGTTCAAGTGTTCACTTACGGTAGACTGAATACCTATGGCAGATGCTCTTAATTTACCAAAAGTTACCATCTAGCGAGTGATGGGACATATAGAAGTACTTTGAATATTCATTTCTAAAGGTATTCTATATAAGGCTAGGGACACACTTGAGAGGCTGCATCCAGCAACTGGATGCATTACTGGATCCAGATTTTCCCCTTGTCTGTCTTGAGGCATTTTTACTGGATCAGGTACTGGATGGCATCTATATGTACCATCCAGTACCGGATCAGGTTCCCGTAGGGTCCCATGTTAAAAAAAACTGATCAGGTTTTGCTAAAAGGTCAAAAAACGTTGCAGACAATATTAAAACCTGACTTCTCAAAAACTGGAGCCAGTAGACGGATTGCACTTTGGCAAACAATTGTTAACATTGAAGTCTATGGATCAGGTACTGATCAGGTTTTCAGGATGAAAAACTGGATCCAGTAACTCGATTGCAAGCTGAAGTGTGGCCCTAGCCTAAGTATTACATTTTGCATGTAAAAAATGTACAATAAGTATAAACATCTTGCTGATGTGATGGGGAGTCACATTGTTTATTGATCTTTAGCTTGAATCTGAATTTGGTTTTGGCTATAGCTCTTTGGAAATGTGTGGATTGTATATGGTAGGCAAGCTTATGTAGTGGACCTCAAAGGTAATACATGCCCAACCTCAAACCTGCATGAGGTTGGTATGTTATCTTGCATGATTAATACGTATATCATGCTTCTTGGATGCTACCATGTGGCAAGTATTACCAAATTGCTTACAAGGATAAGCAATCTGAGTGAATGCTATCAGCATGCTCCAGAGGTATGCTTATTTTACATACATATACATACATGGTTTCAAATTAGAAGTTGATTAACCAATGGATATCTTTTACAAATGACATTTTATAATATTGAAACCTGCAAATTACCCAAAGAGGATATTTACAAAGCTTCTTTCATCTTAATACTTATTGAATAAGTTTTGTGCTCACCTTAAAATACGCATTTAAGATCAATACACGTTAAAGATTATTACTATTCTATGTATTTTTTTTTTATGTAAAAGTGGTTAAACTGCCATGTATGAAAATGTATGCTTCAATGTAAAATGATGCTTTTACCCATTTTTGCTTAAATTCTATGTCAAATTCATTACAAATCTTCACTTTCTTTTTGGAAATGAATGAGGGAATTCGTATCAATTGACTGAAAGTGTTTAATAATTTTTGGAGTAATTTATGCTATAGCTTTTAGATATTGTCAGAACAATGCTGTGCATGTACAACTCCTCTACAAATGATTAAGCAGAAGAAAATGTAAAAATGGCTTTTAGAGGGCCCTGCTATAAATTTCTCCCAAGATCTTATCATCTACTTCTGATATTTTTAAAGTATTACTCCCATTCTTCAATTCATAATAACTTCAATAACTTAATCTAGACTCCAACCACTGGTCATGCAGCTACTGAAAAAGCTGACAGTGTCTAAGCTACAACTATAACTATAACTCACAAAGAAATAAATGAGATTAATAGAGACAGCATAGCACAGCAATCTATGCTGTTTCCATAACTTTGCATTGATACGTTTGTGTTGTTTTGCCAGTAAACCTTGCCGTCACGTAACCAAACACAAATTAATAGCAAACATAAGCAATAGGATGGACAATGGACAGTAGGGTCAAACACGCAAGGATCAGCAAATGAGTTTACTTTATTAAAATTATCTTCTAGTTAACCTAAAGATTGAACTTAAAAGAGAGAGGCAAATTTAAAGGGTAAAAGCATGCCAAACCCATGCTGGATTAAAATGGATATTTTGGTCCACAAGATTTCATTTGAAAGCTATATCCAGGTACTCACTTACCTCTCACATACTCGAACTGTCCATGCTGCAATGATCCAAGATGAGATGCTGAAAACCAGAAGGACAGTGCCTGGACAGATGGTCATAAGAGTCTTCATTACAAAGCGAGTATTGAAATTGATCTTATTGAGTGCACCAATGCTCCTTGATGAGGCATCAGTGAATAGCTTGCTATGAAGAAGCATAACTCGTCCAATTAGGTATAGCCTCAAGAACATGGGGATAGATAGGATGATGTCGATGTCAGCATTGGCTACTGAAGTTGTATAGTAGAAGGCCAGGCGGGCTGTCCACGTAAAGGAGTATTGTCCAGGGATGGGATGAATGGCACAGATAGTCAACTCTAGGGTGATGAAAAATATCCGTTCATAGGTCATGGCTATTCTCCAATCATCTGCTCCATTGTCCACCATGAAAAGCTAAAAAACAGAATAGGTTAGGCCACAGAAAATTAGGCTAAATGGGAAATATATTAAACATAATTATATTTTAGTAATAGAGAGTGAAAAGGAAAGTATATATGAAGTTTGCAATATCATTCTGTCACTTGTTGGATTCAAGGGATACATATTTTCCAATAGCCTAAGGATAGCCTTATACATGCATGAGAAACTCCATTAGGAGGCTTCATTGCAAGTTCCATCAATTCTACTGGAAGAAAAAGTGTATCCTGCTACACTATATTTTCAGTGAATATAACTGACAATCAAATAAAAGTCAGCTATATCCCACAATTGTCAGTAAGGTACATCTGGTACGTTTTGTGTCCATCATGGGACAGATTAGTGCAAATGTGTAGATATTTTTGCCTCAAGCTAGATTTAATTGATAAGGTCTTTCTCATGATGAAGTGTTCTGATTTCACTTTATTCAATAGCTGAAAATGGAATGAAAAAGACATTATAAGGACAATTAAAAGGGCATTTTTAGTTACTTGCCTAAAATCATAGCTAATATATCACACTCAAGGGTTATTGAGATCAGCAAATTGGATAGCTTAAGGTGTTCAGATATGTTCACTTCAATATTTTTATACTGGTTCTTAAGATACTGGTTGAATACATTTACTCTATTGAGACCCTTATTTAGCATTTTTATCTGCCACTGATAGAATGAGAAAATGACAAAAATCCTTTGCTAATGACAAACTCATCTCAATAGCTACACTTTGTATGGGCATTGCCTGGTGGAAACTCAATGCTCCACTGCAAGAGGAAGCGGACATCTTTGCATGCGTTGAGGGGAAGGTGGAGTTTTGTAGCTTTGTCTTCTGTACCCCTTGCCCCACACTCACTCATACACAGGGTGCTCCATTGCCTATTGATACATAATACTAGGTTGATAAGTATTCTAGCATTTTTGGTTGATAAGTATTCTAGCATTTATCCATTTATTCTATATTGAGTGTTTCACTAATTCATATAACGAAGGTGTTAAATTTGGTCTTGTGTGGGAACAGCACACGATGACAAATTAAAAATTGTAGTGTAAGGCATAAAGATGGATAAGGGTGGCTCCACATAAATAAGATGAAGAGTTATTAAGAAGCACAGGCTCTGTCACATCCAACATATGACAGTCTTAAGGTGGTATAAGACACCAGTATTATGAATGGCCCAACTGTTGCAATGGAGTACAGAATGTTGAATTTATGTCTCTGTACACTAAGAATGATGCGGATACATTATCTGATAAGCATTTCTTGCTAATGTAATATACATTCATATCATGCACGGTCATTGATAATTAGTTTTTTTATTACGGCTCTGTGGGTCACAGCACTAACATTAAGTTTGTCGTCCATGCCTTCTTCTGTATGCCAATCACAAACAATAATGATCCAATGTTTATTATAAGTGATCTGTATTCAGAGAAAGAAACATACAGTATTCTTCCAGCATTTCCCCCCACCCAAGTGATATCATTGGTTTCCATAGCAACAACACAAATGCAGAAGGAAGTCTGTTTTCATTCAGAGCCAAACCCCTATATGAGCGATATGTTTAGCAATCTTATCAACAGATTGTAGCATTACTATTAGGCTACCTTCATACATTCTTAGGAAAAAAATACCAAATAGCAAAATACATTTCTTTCAAACATCTGCCTCAAAAACATGGCAACAAACCAGTCATTGCCTAGCAAAAAGGCGATGTTTTCACTAAAAGAAAAGTTGTGTGTGAAATCATGCAGAATTAAAGGGGTTTTCCTTGGATTATTTTGTTTAATACTGACCACAATGAGAAAATAATACATTTCTTAATACACTTACCTTCACTGGTAACTGTATCCCCTGAATTCAGATACCGGTGAAAAGAATCACTGATGAGGACTCCCTATTTCATCATTGGGCCTGTGCGTCTAAAAGCACAGCAGGCCTGATGACATCACTATACCATGGCAGGTGTATATCTCAGTACACAGCATAGGAGAAGGATATAATATTATGTGGTTATCTGAGGGAGCGCTGGGGCACATAGACAAGGGATTCCTTTGGGATTAACAAACCTCTTTATTAAGTGTAGGGATTTGCTCTGGTAGGAAGCGGCAGGGACGAAGTAATGAGGCAGCACATGATCTTAAAGTCCAAACTTCAGTGTTTTATTCACACTTTAAAACAACTCGTGACAGAAGGAAAAAACAACACAAATGTACTCCAACCTGGAGAACCACAGGTCTCATGTCGGGACATCATTCTGCATAAGGGGGCTGTGTGGGGACCTAATTCTGAATGAGGAACTGCATGGGTTCATCTTTCTGAGTGGGGGCAGGCTGTGTGGGGATATAATACTGTGTAAGGGTGCTGTGTGGGGATATCACATTGCATGGCGATAGGCAATATCGGGACCTCATTCTGCATAAGAGGGCTGTGTGGGGATATCACTCTGCATGGCGAGAGGCAATATCGGGACCTCATTCTGCATAAGAGGGCTGTCTGGGGATATAATACTGTGTAAGGGTGCTGTGTGGGGATATCACATTGCATGGCGATAGGCAATATCGGGACCTCATTCTGCATAAGAGGGCTGTGTGGGGATATAATACTGTGTAAGGGTGCTGTGTGGGGATATCACATTGCATGGCGATAGGCAATATCGGGACCTCATTCTGCATAAGAGGGCTGTGTGGGGATATAATACTGTGTAAGGGTGCTGTGTGGGGATATCACTCTGCATGGCGAGAGGCAATATCGGGACCTCATTCTGCATAAGAGGGCTGTGTGGGGATATAATACTGTGTAAGGGTGCTGTGTGGGGATATCATTCTGCATGGCGAGAGGCAATATCGGGACCTCATTCTGCATAAGAGGGCTGTGTGGGGATATAATACTGTGTAAGGGTGCTGTGTGGGGATATCACTCTGCATGGCGAGAGGCAATATCGGGACCTCATTCTGCATAAGAGGGCTGTGTGGGGATATAATACTGTGTAAGGGTGCTGTGTGGGGATATCATTCTGCATGGCGAGAGGCAATATCGGGACCTCATTCTGCATAAGAGGGCTGTGTGGGGATATAATACTGTGTAAGGGTGCTGTGTGGGGATATCATTCTACATGGCGAGAGGCAATATTGATATCTCATTCTGCATAAGAGGGTTGTGTGGGGATATAATACTGTGTAAGGGTGCTGTGTGGGGATATCATTCTGCATGGTGAGAGCAATATTGGGACCTCATTCTGCATAAGAGGGCTGTGTGGGGATATAATACTGTGTAAGGGTGCTGTGTGGGGATATAATTTGCATGGCGAGAGGCAATATCGGGACCTCATTCTGCATAAGAGGGCTGTGTGGGGATATAATACTGTGTAAGGGTGCTGTGTGGGGATATCATTCTGCATGGCAAGAGGCATTATCGGGACCTCATTCTGCATAGGAGGGCTGTGTGGGGATATAATACTGTGTAAGGGTGCTGTGTGGTGATATCATTCTGCATGGCGAGAGGCAATATCGATATCTCATTCTGCATAAGAGGGCTGTGTGGGGATATAATACTGTGTAAGGGTGCTGTGTGGGGATATCATTCTGCATGGCGAGAGGCAATATCGGGGCCTCATTCTCCATAAGAGGGCTGTGTGGGGATATAATACTGTGTAAGGGTGCTGTGTGGGGATATCATTCTGCATGGCGAGAGGCAATATCGATACCTCATTCTGCATAAGAGGGCTGTGTGGGGATATAATACTGTGTAAGGGTGCTGTGTGGGATATCATTCTGCATGGCGAGAGGCGATATCGGGACCTCATTCTGCATAAGAGGGCTGTGTGGGGATATAATACTGTGTAAGGGTGCTGTGTGGGGATATCATTCTGCATGGCGAGAGGCAGTATCGGGACCTCATTCTGCATAAGAGGGCTGTGTGGGGATATAATACTGTGTAAGGGTGCTGTGTGGGGATATCATTCCACACGGTGACAAGTCCGTTTTTTTGAGGAGCCACAGACCATTTTTTGTCCAAACGTCCTGCACACGGATGTTTACAGTGTGGCATCCGTGTGCACGGACCACGGACAAAAGCAAAAAGCTTCAAAATAAAGAATTTCATACTCACCTTGCTCCAGCGCTGACAGCTCCTCTCACTTCCGATGCCGCTCATTAGGGCTCATGAATATTCACTTCACTGAGCCCAAGATCGGACTGGAAGAGACAGGAACTGTCAGCGCTGGAGCGAGGTGAGTATGCAGTGACAGCCTGTCCGTGTGCTATCCGTGGATGCACGGATAGCACACTGACATCACCCATCGTGTCACACGGCCATGACACATGGGTCTATGCCCCGCCCCCAAACGGCCTTGTTCCACACGTCCGTGGTAACACGGATGTGTGAAACCGGCCTAAGGGTGCTGTGTGGGGATATCATTCTGCATGGCGAGGGGCAATGCCAGGAAATCATTCTGCATAAGGGGTCTGTGTGGGGACCTAATTCTGAATGAGGAATTTTGTGGGTATATCATTCTGAGTGGGGATGAAAAAATAAAAAGCAGTAAATAATTTGGTTTTAATTAGCTCATTCAGGTAAGAATACATGTTACAAAAATCTCAATCGTAACATTTATTAACAGTAGCAGCTAGTCAGCATACTTATTTCTGGTCAATGTTAAATTCATTCACAATTTATGATGAACTATGTAAGTGATAAATTGCCCCCCTGCCTTTGATATGGGCTCACACGCTGAGCACACTTCTTTCCTGGTAAATTATGGCTGTGTAATTTCAGCCATGTTTTGCCTTTAACAGCTGGCAGTACTTGGTAGTGTTAGGCGTTCAATATGTATTCTACTACCGATGCACATATGTGAGATGTGTCTGAGGGATGTGAGCATGGATCTCTATGCAAGCAATGGAAGATAGATTAAACGCTATCTTCTCTCAAATCTGACATGATAGCTGCAGGAAGGATGATGCAGTGATGAACTTTAACATATTTTATTTACAGTACCTTGGTGAGATGAGGTAGGATGTCAGGGAAGATGAAGGAAAGGATGAGGGATGCAAGATGGAAGATGGAGGTAACAGGAGGTTCCTCTCTTCAGTCCTGATGCACATACTGCCAAGATGGCACTGACAAAAGGAAGGGATGTGAGGAAACAAGATAGAAGGTGTTACAGAGAGAGACTTTAGGGGAAAATTACAATATAATATATTGAAACACATATTACAGTTAAAGCCAGTAGATGTCAGTAAAGTACAACAACACTGTACACTATACTACCAATAAATGAATGAATGAATGAATGAATGAAAACATCCCATTAAATATAAATCCTTTTCTGAAGAGAATGGCTGGCAGCACAATATGGCAAGTTTCAGTTTTCGACACTCTGTGACGTGGAGTGGTGTGGTTAGTCAAAACCATGTCTCCTCCGCCATTCCTATACTTCCAAGAAAGAGCAAGGGAAGTGTGGTTTAGGCTTATCACTGCATTCCTCGTGTCAATGTGGTGGACAACTCTGAAGCAGAAAGAATGGAAAGACCACCTTTTATCTAAAAAATGAATCATCACTTTTTACTGCTGAGGTTGAAGATTTCTTTAATGAACAGTAGTTTTTTTTTTTCCAAAAATCAATTGCACAGAGAAGATAAGAAACTTTATAATAAAGGGTACTACAGAAAAATGTCTCCCCTCCTAGACTGATCATGGCACTGAGATGGCATTTCAGATCACTGAATGATGACATTACAGTTGCTGCTCAAAAAAAAATCAATCTAGAGTACGGAGAATGATTTCAGGGAGTTTGATTAAAGAATTAAAAGGGTAGTCTCAAGTGTGGAAGTTATTCCCTGTTCACATTGAATAGGGAATATCTTCCCGAAGATTAAGGGCCTTACTGCTGAGACTCCCACCGATCCCAACGTACCCACTGTAGATAACACTAATGTTGCCCTCCTCTGAGTATTTTAAAATCTTTTTAATCCATGATGTACTAGAACTATTGCCCATCAAACAAATGTAAATGGCCATCAATAAATTTCCCAAAATCCACATCTATCGATTTATGAATCCTCACAATTGTTCCAGAAATAGAATACACTTTGCCCATTGCCCTAAACATGTGTATAATAGAAAAAAATAACACTCGCATTCCTACTGGGCAACTAAATCTCTCCACAACAACCCTGTATTTGCAGCTGTAAAGAACCGATCTCGATAAGAGACCTTAAAGGTATTTCTCCATTTTAGTGACAATTCCCAAGAACCCCCAAGAAATGACCCCAACTATGATTGATTGCCTAAATAAATTGAGACCCATAATTTCCCTTCTCAAAGATTCATTTCTAACTCCCATACCATGGAGAAAAATGTTTCTGTTGTTGAGTTCTTGATAAGTTTCAAGGGCCATCTGTTATTTTGCCAATTGCATCAAATATGATGTGATATTGTACAACATTTTCGAAAGCACAAGCGGGTACATGTGCACCTCTCATTTTATGAAGATAGGGACCACCAAAGCAACCCACCAAATTACAAATTTGCTTTCTAAAATTCCAATATTGCTCCTTCCGTTCTAAGGCCCCTTTCACATTAGCGGTTTTTGCCGTTCGCGGCAGATGCGGTGAAAAACCCGCATCTCCCGTGATTACCGCATAATCGCTGCACTTGCGGCACAGTTGCGGCAAGCCCCATACAATGTCTATGGGGCTTGCGGTAAGTGTGCGGCAGGTGCGGGAAGTGCAGTTTCGTCACTTGCGGCAGGTGCGGCCGCGAAAATAAACACGGTCAGCCGCGTTTTTTTTACGGCCGCACCTGCCGCAAGTGCCGATACCGCACTTGCCGCACCTGCCGCGAGCCCGCATAGACATTCTATGGGGCTTGCCGCAACTGTGCCGCAAGTGCAGCGGTTATGCCGTAATCGCGGCAGATGCGTTTTTTTCACCGCATCTGCCGCGATCGGCAAAAACCGCTGATGTGAAAGCAGCCTTAGTCCTCCTGTTTGTTCAAACAGAACCTTTTGACTACATGATAAAATATCGCCACACTCATAAGAAAGTGGGTAACAAACTGTGGTAACACTTTTTGGTGTTACCTCTTGTAAAAGTGAGAAATGTTGTGCTAAAGCAACACTTTTGTGAAAAAAAAAATAAAGTTTTCAATATGACAATCTAATTCTGTGAAGTACCTGTGGGTTCGAAATGCTCACTATTCCCCGGGATAAAATAAAGGGGTTGTGCCACAAACAATTGTACATTTTAATTAATAAATCTTAGACTAAAAATAAGGTCAACAATTGGATATGTTAAAAAAAATGTTCCTGTCCCAAGATAATCTTATAATGTATGTGTCCGACAATGCAGGAACAGGTGTGATATACCACAGCTCTTGGCCAGAGGAGGAAATAAAAGAGTATACAGACATTACGTACGACATGGTGCCAACAACCTATTAAGGTACCTTTACACGCTGCCACAGCGGGTTAGCAACTACCTGGCAATGGGGACTTTTGTGCCTGTTGCCCAGAAATTGCTACTAAATGGTGGCGGGTAAATTGGGAAGTTGATCGCGTTACCCGCTGTTGATTCAAATACCTGTTGCTGAGCTGTGCTCAAAAACCCAAGGCAACACAAAGGCACAATTGCCATGGTAGTGGCGTCTAAACGGGGCACAGGGATGGGATTTGCGTCGCCTAGTGAATTCCCAGGGGCGTGACACAGCCTCATGCATACCGCGCCCCAACAGCGATGATTGATGGGGGCTACTGTGTAACCATTGGCTGTCCCATCACTGGGCACCATATTTAAAGAGCTGTCCATTCACACTACACAATTGGAAAGGCGTCATGTATTAGCCCAGCCTTCCTGCGCAGGCTGGCCAATCATGACGCTATTGCGTTGTCCAATCAGCGTATTAGCGTCACGGAATACTCAACTCTGTCACGCCTATGTACTTGCGGCGCGAAAGATGTACGCCCATATTCCTTTGTGGTAGCGGTGTGTGAAGCAACGAAGGTATTCAACAGGAAGTTATCCGCAGGATCTGTCGGAACGTCCAGGGAGCAAATATACCTTCAGTGGACGCAATGGCGGCGTGTACATGCGGTATCGGCGATTGTTATCAACCGTTAAAAACGTGTGCGTGCACGTGCGGTTGATACCGGTTGCTAGGCACAGTGGCGGCGTGTAAAGGTACCTTTACAGCCAAAATTGTGTTCCAAATTTCAAATATTGCTCCTTCCCTTTTGAGTCCACCTGTTTGTTCAGACAGAGGTTTCTGACCACATGTGGGATATCAGCATGCTCAGAAGAAAGTGTGTAACAAGTTGTGGGATCTATTTTGTCATGCTATCCCTTGTAAAAGTGAATGAATTCAGACTAAAGCAACATTTTTACTGTTTTCTCCGAAAATAAGGCGCCCCCGAAAATAAGACCTACTAGGGAAGTTACGTGTGCCTGTAAATATAAGGCACCCCCAACACCCCCCTCCCCCCGAAAATAAAAATAAAGCATACCTTTATTTTTATTTTTTTCCATTCTTTATTTAATTTTGAAATTTAACAAAACATGGTACACATAACATATTTTTGTATATGCTTCTGAAATAAAGCAGTACCTAAATATTGACAGAGTAAACATAATTTACAATGTAGACAGTTGGTTTCTCAGATTTCTTGGATTTTCAAACGGCTCCGTATCTACATTGCTTTTAAAAAATTATTCGGCTATGAAATCAAATAATATCATGACAGTACAACTATACAACTATAAAGATAGTATCCTCCCATGGCTGTTGAACGGCGGGCACAGTCGTCACCTCCAAAGAACCCTCCACGGGCTCCCCGAAGACAGGAGCATGATATCGCATATGGTTTGGGGGATATCTAACGGCCGCTGCGGTCCTCTGGTTAATTATTAATATCGTCACCCTCCGCCCTCTCTCTCCACGGTTTCCACTTTTTAAGAAATGAGTCGTGGGAGTTCATTTCCCAGCTGGATAGTTCTTCTAGTCTGTATAGATCTGATACCTTAGCCAACCATTCCTTCTCTGTGGGTGCATTTTGTTGCTTCCATTTTCGGGCTATTAGGTGCTTTGCAGCTCCTATCATAATAGGGGCTAGTCCATGTTTTTTGGGGTTGTAGTTTTTTGATGGGAGCAATAGAAGCTCTTCTGCTGCGGTTAGCTTAGATCTTATGAGGTTCATAGATTTTAAAGTCATATTTACTCCTAACCAGAACTTTGTTAATTTCTGACATGTCCAAAATATGTGGGTTAAGTTCCCGCTCGATCTCTCACATCTCCAGCAGTTTGGGGACTCTGTTAGCCCCAAGTGAAACAATATCTCAGGGGTATAATACCACCTCGATAGGAGCTTAAAGGACGTTTCCTGTAGTAGGACACATCTGGAGAAGCCATGTGAGTTCTGGCAGAGTTTTACTTTGTCCTCATTAGAAAACATGGCCCCAAGTTCAATCTCCCAAGAGTGTAGAAAGAGTGGGAAAGTGGGCTGTGTGTTGTCAAGTAAATTATTATATATCGTGGAGATAATTTTAGGGATTGGTGGTTTTAGATTTGCTAGTATATCCAGCCACTTCCATCTCGTGGAGACCGTCATTGGGCTCTTGATCTTTTTCATGTAGTGGGCCACATTGTAAGAACGTCTGTGGTTGCTGTTTAGCTTCTATTGGCCACAAATTCCTACATGGGATGTTTCCTCGCAGTAACCATGAAATGGGTTTATTCGGGAGGGTCTTCCATAGATTATATGGGTCTGTAAAATCTGCATCTATCAGATATGGTATCAGCTGCATCGGAATTTTGTCTAAAAAGCCACATTCGAGGAAGTGAATTGGGACCAATTTTCGTCGTATAGCTAGTGTAGTGGCAAGAATTTCATCAAAATTATCCCTATCTGGCATGCTGTCTGTCCACAACAGTCTGTGTACCTTGGTATCTAGTAATTGTATTTCTATGTGTTGTCTGTTATTTTGAGAGGCCATATGAGTAAGTTTCAGCCATCTCGCTAAGTGAATAGCTCTATGATAAGAAATGAGATCCGGTAGGCCCAGGCCCCCCTGTCTCTTAGGGAGCATAAGAATTCTGAATGAACTCCTGGCTCTCTTTTGTTTCCATACGAATTTGGATATTATTCGGTTTAGAGCCTGAAAGAAAGGGTTGGGCAAGGAAACCGAAACCATATTCATAATATAAAATATTTTGGGGAGGATATATGATTTTACAATGTTGATTCTTCCCAATGAAAGCAGTGGCAAGTTGTATGTCTTCAGTGTATTTTTGATATTACTGATAAGCAGGATGAAGTTGTGTGTGTATATACCTTTATTTTTTTTAAAGAACAACATGCCACCGATCAGAACACCGGGAAATACAGCTGTGTCCCAGCCAATCACAAGCCAGGAGCTGCCCGGCAGCCAATCACAGGCCAGACAGTGCATTACATCAGCTTCTGGCCTATGATTGGCTTCCCGGGCGGCTCCTGGCTTGTGATTGGCTGAGACAGCGGCACCATATACACTTACAGCATCTGAGGCAGGGAAATGAGAGCAGTGCTGTTCTACATGCATCGGCGACACCGGGACACCTGCAGGAAGCTGAGAGCAGCACTAAAATGCAGCGACGGACTGGTGAGAAGTGTCCCTGTGTGTATGTGACCGTGCGTGTATGTGCGTGTCCCTGAGTGTGTGTATGTGTCCCAGTGTGTATGCGTCCCTGTATGTATGTATCCCTATGTGTGTATTTGGGGCTGCAAAGGGATGATGAGGATACCGTATTGGGGGATGATGGGGATACCGTATTGGGGTTGCAAGATGATGATAGGGATACCTTATTGGGGGATCATTTTTTTTGTTCAACAATAAATAAGAATTCTTCTTTAAGGACAAATAAGACACCCTCTGAAAATAAGACATGCCGCATCTTTGGGAGCAAAAATTAATATAAGATGGTGTCTTATTTTCATTACACTTTGCATTAATTCCTGTAAAGAAAATGAAGGGTTAATAAGGTTTTTCGATGAAGTTTTAAGTAGTCTGAGGGGTGTAGTTTTTAGAATGATGTCACTTTTGGGTATATTCTGTCATAGGCCTCTCAAAGTCACTTCAAATGTGATGTGGTTCCTAAAAAAATGGTATTGCAAATAAATGTAATAAAACAGGTTCAGTGGATAGTGTATCGACATTTGGATATTCTTGTATTTATCAATACTGGTGCTTACCAGCATTAATATACTACAGTGTGTGCCAGCATCAGGAACAGGTTCCAATAATGTTGCAATATTGATGGAAAACATTTTGAGTACCTGAAGGATTAAATGTGTTTCCAAACTTTGTGGTGCTGCTACTGCTGCTCTGTGCTGCACTGTCCCTGCTACACAAAAAGATAGCTAGCTACTCCATCTCTTTTTAGGTAGAATAGGAGGGTGAAAGGGGCCTTCAGGACATAGACATTTTTTGCTTAGATAAGTGATTACCAAATCTGTGTGCGTTGTCAAGACGTATTTTTTGCATGGAAAAACTGATTGCCAAATCTTTGTGGTTCCGCTAGAAGGCTTTTTTGGCCTCAAATAAGTGAGTGCCAATTCTTTGGGTTTCCCCTAGAAGGCCTTTTCCAGCCTCAAACAAGTAATTGCCAAATCTTTGTGGTTACCCAAAAAAGCCTTTTTTTGTCCTCAAAAAAGTGATTTCCAAATCTTTAAGCATTAAACATGAATGACAAATCCCAAGATCATGGTAAAAAGGAGAATAAACAAGGTTTATGGGGAATAGGCTTGGTGTTCGACAAGACAAGTGACAACTTCTGTAACTGGACATGCTTCTCCAGTCTCTTTCTTTGGCAGCAGAGCAGTACGATTTGTAGTTGAGGCTCAGAAAGAGTATTTGCTAAAGTTGATAGCAAGTGCTGCATCAAAAGGCCTCTTCTCCTCTTCAACAACACCCACAGTACAGTGTTTAAAGGTGGCAACCCAATTACCCATGTTTCACACCGTGTCACAACCATCTAACCGCCCAACTGGCTGTGGGGAAACACAGATGGATGAGTCCACAGAGATTTTCACACATTCTATCCCATGGGCATCACAAGATTCACAGACTCAAGAAGAGGAAAGTATTGCACCGATACCCCATATCTTTTGGAGTTGGATTCAGGGATGGACAAAGTAGGTTCTAAGAAGAATCCAGACTCTCGTTACCAGACATTAACCCCCGGGAGCGGAGGAGATGATGATGAGACTCAGATACCTGAGGCGCACCTGCACTGTACTTTGGTGTCAGGGCAGGAAGGGGAGAAGGGTGACTCTCAGGGTGAGGAGTGGGACAACAGAGAGGATGATTGTAAGGAATAAAGGTATTAAGCAATATTCCTACAGCAGCCATTTTGTTTAGGTGTCACCATATCTTCCTCACTCCGAGGAGAGAGCCCCCACCTTTTGCCTGAAGCTTAATTAATCTGCTGGGTCTGCTAACTAACCTGAGGATACTAATTTCCTGGCCAAGGCCACACAATGGAGGCTTCCAGATAAATGAAGGTAGATGGCAGTTTTGAAACCAGAGTCATTACACAAAAGGAAGACCCGTTGTGACTCTGCAGCTAGGTTTGATAAGTAATTACCCTCTGCCTGGGTATTTCAAAGAAGCTTCATAGACTTCAACCAGACCCAACGGTGCAAAGGAAAAAATCCTAATTTTAATTACACATCCCTCCCCTAAAGATTACAATTATAAATGTGACATCTAGAGATGTAGACGATCATAACACATATTTCTACTTAATTGTGCGACCTTCGTAAGTACCCCAAACTTGATATCGGCTGGTCGGATGACCATAGAGTGGTCGTGTGTCTGTAATTCTGTGTGTATCCCATTTCATTTTTATTTGCATAACTGACTGTAGTATCTGTAATATCTTTATATATTAATATCTAGTGTGCCCCTACGAAAATTAAATATGTAAATTTAATCATGAGTTGCTCGTATTCTCGATCAAGGACCCCTATGTCCGTGTGCTCATTTAAGGTTATACGCTACGTAGATTGCTTCCTGACCCAATAGAAGCATGTTTATGTACCAGACTTATATCAAACGAGAAACTGGTGACAGCAATTAGTGTTTGCATTATTCAGGGCCTCGATCAGTGACTGGGTGGTGGTTATTATGTATGCTTCTGGCCTGGCACTGGAAGACATATATCACACTCACTGAGGGGCGCCTTAATAAACCAGCACTGACAGGGCAGCTGTGGTCCTTCTTTTATCCTCAGGAAGTTCTCTGACTAGCCTGAGTTTAATAAGAGACGCTATAGAACTGCCAGGTTTAGTGGCAAATTTCTCTCAAGTGGTGGCAGCGGAGAGATCAAGAGAATAGTGTGTGGGACCCCAACTCCCAAACACTAAAGGAACCGTCACAAGCCACCATATGGCTTCCAAATCGCTGGTTATTTGACGTGAGCACGCACGTTTCGGGCACTTTTTTGTGCTCGCTGGGGAGCTGTCACATGTAGCGATCTCACGTGCAATCTCTAGCGATCCTGCATTCCGGAAATCGCTTGCAGAAGACCGAAAGCGATTTTCCCTTCACACAACGCCACGTCAGACGCCACAACCACATCAGCGATGTGGGTGTAGAGTTTGACGATGGCGAGGAGACAGGCGTGCCAGAGTGTGTTACACCACGCCCCTACCACTCCGATTGGCCGACACAACTGCCATTGGTCAGCCTTGTCTGGAAGTCTGCCCACTACATGACACATTTGCCCTTTCTACTATCTCGCTACTCCACGCTCGTGTCATGTGTTGCGGCTCCTGCAAGACACTTTGGCGTTGCGAAAGTGCCACACAGAACGGCTCCTCTGCTGCTCTGTGGATTACACTATGAATGGCTATGTGTGAGTCTGTTGTTGACGTCGGTATGCAACAAACAACACTCTGGACATATGTGCATGGATTGTGTTAGGCTATGGCTGAACTATGTGTGTGCAGACATGTTTGTGTGTGGATACTGATGTCTACCTCCATCCTCCACAAACACAATACAATTGTCCATGTGTGTGGACACATACCCTTGTGTAAATCCATTTAATATGGACAGGGAGACACATTCACAGCATATAGTGTGGCCCAAAGGCCTGGACCTGTGTACAGGACATTTGCACACAATGCTGCAGGGACCCATAAAGACCATTGTGGTCTCACATACCTCTCTGCATAGCATAATGCTATGTGCAACTGCCCTGTAGTTAAAAGTAAACACAGACACAGGAAGTTATGAATTGCTTTTTTTTTTGTGCACAAAAAAAAAAAACAAAAGAACACACACAACAATAACACAAGTGTTTACATCACACAAATAATACAAATGTGAGCTCAAACAATGGCCATAAGAAAAATAATAAAGGGAAATAAAACAAAACAATTAAATTTAAAGTCCAAACAAAACCCAAAAGAAGGGATATATTTTAAATAAATAAAGAAAAACCTACAGACTCCTCGTGGTGGTGCCTGACAGCCTCAGCCACCCTACACCTGTTGTTGCTGCCAGGCCACTGCCCCAGGGCCATTGAAGTAGGAGAAGTAGTTGTCCCTTCTGCTCCTGGCATCCTGCGGACTCAGACCCTGGCTCAGTGGTTGCACTGCACTCCCCGGGACTGACTTCCCCTGTTGTGGAGTCCACTGAATCCACATAACTTGCCGGCATGTATGATGCAGTATCCCTACGATGTAGGAAGTTATGCAGCGCACAGCATGCCAGCACTACTATATCTATAGATTCCAGTTTCATATTCTAAGGCGTATGAAACAAGCGGAATCTATTGGCCGTGATCCCGATCACATTTTCAACTACAAGGCGAGCCCGAGATAGCTGGTAATTCAATATGCGTTGCTCAGAAGTAACAGTCCTCTGGGGATATGGCCGAAGTAGGTGAGCATGAAGTGGAAATGCTTCATCCCCCACAAACGCGAAGTTGAGATGACCAGTCGTGACATCATTTAGGGCAAGCTGAGAGCACCTCTCCTCAGGTCTTGGCCAAAGGAGCTGTGTCCAAACACCCCCCATCTGAGACACGGCCGTTCATGCCAACATCCACGTAGAGGAACTCATAGTGAGCATCGACGAGGGCCAGGAGGACCACGCTAAAATACCCTATATAGTTGTAATAAAAGGACCCGGTGTTGGGGGGTTGCGTGATCCTCACATGCTTACCATCCAATGCCCCATCACAGTTTGGAAATTGCCACCGATAAGCAAAACAACTGACAATGTGCATCCATTCTGCGGGGTTGTTGGGAACCGCATGTAGGATGACAGTAGGCAACTCCAGATGGCCTCACACGTCTCGGGTGTGAGGCGGTTCAGCAGTGGCCGCGAGACTGCTGCAGAGTATTTCAGGTCTGTCAACGAACGACCTGTTGCCAGGAACCTAAAAGTAATGGCAACCGGTCCTCAGGTGGCACAGCTCGACGCATCACAGTGTCCTGACGGGCTATCCATGGCCAAACGCGTTTCAATAGCAACTTGAAGGAGTCCTAGGACATACGGAGATAGTTCCTGAAGTCATGCAGATTCCTGTCCTCCAGCTGACTGACCAGGCGCATGTGGCTCAGGTTGTCCTTTTGCAGAAGCCACTCCCTAGACCAGACACGCCATGGTCTACAAGCCCACAATCTCTCTGCTCTCTCCTCTAGCCACAAGTCCTCCTCCAACAAGGCAAGAGCCACGAGAAGACTCTGCCCAGTGTCCATGATAAGCTGACCAACCAACCCCTGGGAAAATAAAAAAAAATTGTATGAGCCAACACACATGTGAACACTGACCAAAAAGCAAGACTAACTACTTCCCTACACACCTGCTACGCATAAATGCAGCTAAAACATGGCTCCCATGCTCTGCCCATCCCCCTGTCAAATTAACACCATTATGACTTTATTCTAGAAGCTTATTTTTCGTACATACATACACAAATAGTATATTTACACCCATCACATTCCTCATTAACTACATGGACATCCCCACCATATATTTTTGCTAAGAACCAACCCATATCTTAGCCCATCATGTCTACGTAGTCCAAGAAGGACTACAACAACCCAACCAAGATGGCCGTAAATTTACATTTGTAGGCCCTCCTCTCCCCCAAAACCATATCGGCAACATGTATCACATGCATGGGGTCAGAACTTAGCCATGTGAAGGCTTCATGACACACTGCAGGATTCAGCATGACAACTATACATCCATGTTGTGTTGAAAAGGCAGGAATCTCTCCAGAGACACTGAACGTGTCAGAATAAGCACAACACATCCATTTTGTGTGTGCAAGTCTGGATAAATTCAGGATCACTGTATATCTTTGCCAAACTACAGCAATGAGGCAACTTGGGTACACATTCCAGAATTGACACTACAAAATGGAGGGACAATGATGAGGGTGCATCCTCCATTGTGTAACCATGCATACACTTGGTCCAACACAGCACAACAATGTCACATATTCAGAGTATGTACTTCTCACACAATGGAGGTGCTGTTGTGCTGACCAACACAGTAGAGTTGTCCAAAAAAACACTGTCTCAACACAAACCACACTCAGCCTTCGTAGAAGGGACGTCTGAACAGCAGTACTTACCCAATGATTCTGGGCAGCTAGCTTGACCTTGCTCTGGTGTTGCAGGTTTTTATATCGTAACCAGCCACTCACAGCGCACCGGCGTCATCCCATACACGCACCCGCCTTGGCATTGCCACGCCAGACTCCTATGATTTGCTTACTCTGGTGCTTTATGATTGGTTGGCGGCCCTTTTAAAGATGGCGGTGTTCACTTGTGTTTCCACAACTCATATGTGACATCGTGGTAGCGTCACTTCAAGCACACTTTGTTGGTCAGACGGTATAGCGATGTGCATGCCTTGTTCATCTGTACATTACTGAGTGTTTCCTGGTACCCCACCTCCTGCCCCATACAGTTAGGGCCAGAAATATTTGGACAGTGACACAAGTTTTGTTATTTTAGCTGTTTACAAAAACATGTTCAGAAATACAATTATAGATATAATATGGGCTGAAAGTGCACACTCCCAGCTGCAATATGAGAGTTTCCACATCCAAATCGGAGAAAGGGTTTAGGAATCATAGCTCTGTAATGCATAGCCTCCTCTTTTTCAAGGGACCAAAAGTAATTGGACAACGGACTCGAAGGGCTGCAATTAACTCTGAAGGCGTCTCCCTCGTTAACCTGTAATCAATGAAGTAGTTAAAAGGTCAGGGGTGGATTCCAGGTGTGTGGTTTTGCATTTGGAAGCTGTTGCTGTGACCAGACAACATGCGGTCAAAGGAACTCTTAATTGAGGTGAAGCAGAACATCCTGAGGCTGAAAAAAAAGAAAAAATCCATCAGAGAGATAGCAGACATGCTTGGAGTAGCAAAATCAACAGTTGGGTACATTCTGAGAAAAAAGGAATTGACTGGTGAGCTTGGGAACTCTAAAAGGCCTGGGCGTCCACGGATGACAACAGTGGTGGATGATCGCCGCGTACTTTATTTGGTGAAGAAGAACCCGTTCACAACATCAACTGAAGTCCAGAACACTCTCAGTGAAGTAGGTGTATCTGTCTCTAAGTCAACAGTAAAGAAAAGACTCCATGACAGTGAATACAAAGGGTTCACATCTAGATGAAAACCATTCATCAATTCCAAAAATAGACAGGCCAGAGTTAAATTTGCTGAAAAACACCTCAAGAAGCCAGCTCAGTTCTGGAAAAGTATTCTATGGACAGATGAGACAAAGATCAACCTGTACCAGAATGATGGGAAGAAAAAAGTTTGGAGAAGAAAGGGAACGGCACATGATCCAAGGCACACCACATCCTCTGTAAAACATGGTGGAGGCAACCTGATGGCATGGGCATGCATGGCTTTCAATGGCACTTGGTCACTTGTGTTTATTGATGACATAACAGCAGACAAGAGTAGCCGGATGAATTCTGAAGTGTACCGGGATATACTTTCAGCCCAGATTCAGCCAAATGCTGCAAAGTTGATTGGACGGCGCTTCATAGTACAGATGGACAATGACCCCAAGCATACAGCCAAAGCTACCCAGGAGTTCATGAGTGCAAAAAAGTGGAACATTCTGCAATGGCCAAGTCAATCACCAGATCTTAACCCCATTGAGCATGCATTTCACTTGCTGAAATCCAGACTTAAGATGGAAAGACCCACAAACAAGCAAGACCTGAAGGCTGCGGCTGTAAAGGCCTGGCAAAGCATTAAGAAGGAGGAAACCCAGCGTTTGGTGATGTCCATGGGTTCCAGACTTAAGGCAGTGATTGCCTCCAAAAGATTCGCAACAAAATATTGAAAATAAATATATTTTGTTTGGGTTATGTTTATTTGTCCAATTACTTTTGACCTCCTAAAATGTGGAGTGTTTGTAAAGAAATGTGTACAATTCCTACATTTTCTATCAGATATTTTTGTTCAACCCTTCAAATTAAACGTTACAATCTGCACTTGAATTCTGGTGTAGAGGTTTAATTTCAAATCCAATGTGGTGGCATGCAGAGCCCAACTCGCGAAAATTGTGTCACTGTCCAAATATTTCTGGCCCTAACTGGTCGTCATGTTTTATTGAACGCTGTTGTCCATGTAGCGTCCTAGGGATGGTGTTTGTGAGGTTTATGTAGCCAAAGTACGCCCCTCAATGTAATGTGTGACACATAATGTGGCCCTACATAGTACACCTGGGCAATGTATTTTGGGCCGCATTTCTGACTTTTGGGGGCAAACACCTTCTCAACCTGTTATCTACTTATACACCAAAACATAGTGTTTTACTACTCTTTTGCTATGCCTACATAGTGGCCATGCTAATACATGTCTACCAACAAAACCGTTTCAAGATTGCTCCATCTACCAGCCTTTCACATAACTACATCTGGAGGTTGTCCTGTGCTGGGGTCAGCATATGTATACACATTAAATAATGTCAGGCTTCTGTGCACTCATGTGCCCAAATTATGCAATGCTCTTTACCTGTTGTTGTATGTGCCCATTAGTATTGTTACATCATGACATCATACGTACATGTATATGTGCTTGTGACGTGGGCTGTGGTTATGTTGCAGATGGGGGACATTCAGGAGTTTGTCCGGGCCTTTCTTGCCATGTACCAGGATCATAAATGCCTGTGGCGGGTGCATTCCCCGCAATACAAGAATAACCAGGTGGAGGATGTGGCCTATGGCCACCTTGTCTCCCTCTCTCAACAGCACCACCCTGGGAAGAGGTGAGAGAAGAACAAGGTCAAAGCCAAAATCAAACACCTGCGCACTGTATTTAAAAAGGAGTATAGCCGGGTCCAGAGGTCCCAGCGGTCTGGGATGGGAAGTGAGGAGGTATATGTGCCACAACTGTGGTTTATGGAGACAGCAATTTAACAATCTGTTGAGCGCTAGGATCATGAAGAGTCAGGGAGATGGAAATATTTGTAAAAAGGTTTTATTAACCTCTTACAAGCCACAACGCGTTTCCGCAGCACAGCACTGCCTTCATCAGGTGATGCTTGTAAGAGGTTAATAAAACCTTTTTACAAATATTTCCATCTCCCTGACTCTTCCTGATCCTAGCGCTCCACAGACCGTTAAATTGCTGTCTCCATTATCCATACCTTCGGGTAATACCGGCAGGAGCAGCTTTGGACAGGAGGAAAATCTTCAAACATTGTTCCTAAACTACAGGACCTGCTGGAAGAAGCTTGCATTCACCACTGAAGGACCTGTGATGATGTATTTCTGGTCTGGTCACATGACCGCAGCATAGATCTCCGGGCTCTGTGGATACTGCAAGCTGTCCCTGCAAACACCTCCAAGGAGGAGGCATAACACTGAGGCGATACACCGCAGTTGTGCAGGGCGTGCAAAACACACGGCCCCTTCCAACAAATTTCCCTTGTTTAAACTTCCTTCACATGCGCTCCCACCCCCCTTTTCTTGTCCTATAACTGTGGTATAATGACCTCCTCACTTTCACTCTGGACCAGGTTGTACCTCGGAGAATGCGGGGCAATAGGGTGTTTGATGAGGCAACGACGGCCACATCCGAAGCAGGAGGTACGCCTGCTGATTATTTTTGTGTCTAATTATCCTTTGGTTATTGTACTCACGCGTTTTTTTGGAAGGCAGCTGCAGGCACAATCCTGTAGGTGTTTCCAAAATAATCTGTGTGTTGTGGTGATGGCTCACACACTAGCCTCCTATGTTATTTTTTTGTTGGTTGTAGGGCCACATCACTTACCATGTTGTACCCTCAGGTGAGTTGACAGCACACTTTTCACTGTTCAATACTGTTGCTTTCATATGTGTAATGTATGTGTTGACCTAGTATACTGGCTTGGTAATGCTGCAGCTGCTTATCTGTAATTTGTAATATACAGTTGGGGGTACATGACAAATGTTTTACCATTTTGTTTTCTTTCTTTACAGGAGCCTCCAGACCTGCAGTCCATCCAAGAGGGGTCACCTGTGGATGATCCTCCCCCATCAACATCTGAGGGGGAGGTTGTGCCTGGTACCAGTGTGGCAGGGCAGCACCCTGGGCCCAGCTCAGTCATTAGTCGTAGATGCCCCACAACACCTCCGATAACTGAGCTGGGACCATGGGCAAGGAGGGTGCTGATTCACACTGAAAATCAGCCAAACACTGGGATTGGGCATCTAGTTAATGAGAGGATGGCCAGGCTGGACCCAGTGCAGCGGAGACTGGCTGAGAGGCTCATCATTCGGGTCCTGGAAGCGGCTGAGGACGTGGCACTGACGGCACCAGCCCATCTTGTCATCCCCACTGGACAGTCGTCAGTGTCCCATGGTCCGAGGCCGCTGATGTATGGGCCCAGACAGACTCCTGACTTGTCCAGTGGCCCCAGACAACCCGCCCCCAAGTTGGGCTTCTGGTAGGGGATATGGGGCCACAACCCATGTCTGACACAGTAGAGGAATACCTACAAGAGGAGAGACGCTACCAATAACTATCGCTTTAATTGGGGCCAAACCTTTTATTTGTTTTGTGAACACGGTATGTGTTTTTGTTGTTTCTGTTTATGTCCATAATAAAGATTTTTTTGGACTGAAAAACTCAGTCTTGTTGTGTAACTGTCATGTATGTGTATGTATGTACTGTGGTGTTGTATTACAGGGCAAGGATGTGTCTCACTTGTATAGGCCACATAACTACTATCACATGGTAAGGTACAGATTTTGACATATGCTACATCCCTTTGGCCCCTAGGTGTGAGAATGCCTTGGTAAAATATTTATATGCCCTACATGGGTCTACAAGTGTGTACCCGGCCCTTAAAACATGTTTGTTTGGTTTGCCATACAATGATGGGAAGTAGCGTTTTTCCCATTGGATGTGTGATATTGTCAGGGTTACATTGGGTCAGTAATGTCGTATTGTTCTACATACATTGATGGGGTGCCTCCCTGCAGCCCTTCCGTGTTTTTTAAGTAATATTTGCACATTCAATGCTAATGTGAGCCCTCACACATTTGATTGTGGCTGACACATGTTGTATTAGCAAAGATGTGTAGACTACAAAGTCCTGCACCTCTGTGTGTATAGGAAAGACGCACATTTTTTTTAAAAAATGGCCCGAGTACAGACCCTTTTTTGGTTTAAAATTTTGTGCCTTGGTGGGATTTTGGATCCCCCTTTTTTAAAAAAAAAAAAAAAAACTACACACACAAAAAAAAAAAAAAATATGATGGCAACATGCCACACACTCAACACACAAGGGGGCGGTAAAAACAACACAAACAAACATTCATAATGGCTGTCGCAAAACAGCAGGGCCAACCCCAGGCTGCCCACCAGTGAGACGCAGGATGATGGACCACATTCTGTCTAAATTGGCTTGCGCCTCACGGTGGGCATCAACCAAATCCTTTATGGTTTGGTGTCCTGTATGGGAAACAAAACATCAGGAACATGTTTTTCGTAATTTTACAATGTTCTGTGCATGTGTAACCATACTTATGATTTAGCATATGATCCTGCACTTCCCTTTTCGGGTGTTGGTGAGGCCCTTCCAGGCCACCCGCCCACAGCTGCTGTGCCATCTGCATTTATCAAAAGCACAAATAAAAAACATCAGTAATGCACTATGTCCGGGTGACACAGGCCAATTTCTAAACAACTTTCTGGTTTAATATGGGCCACATTTACCATCAGTGCCACCTCCACCAGGCTCACTATCACCCTGTGGGGACCATTCCCCGACAGGGCTGGCAACTGGGCTGCCTACGTTGGGTGGAGGGGTGGCAGGAGGTGATGGTGTTTGCTGCCCCTCGAGTGTGGCTCCTGGTAGGGTGGAGGGTGGAATTTGCGGGACAGAGGTTGGGCTTGCAGGTGCCGAGGGGGGCTGCGAGCTGCTCCTGAGGCGGGACTCCCAGCAGCTGAAGAGGTTGCCCTTCCAGAAGAAGGTAGCGGTGGGCTGGCAGGTGGTGTTGCTGCTGGAGTACATCTGGGGGCTGGTGGGGGTGGTGCTGGGCATTCTGGCGGGCTTTCCGCCTCCCCTGTTAGGTTGAACATTTGTTTTGAAAACCAATTTGCAACATCACCAAACAACATCACCAATGTAATTTGCATGAGTGTGAGGAATGACTTCAGTCAACATGTACATTTTTGATGGTTTGGGCAAAGTGATGTGATGTCAGCTGACGGTGCACATCTGTACATGGCCGTGGCCAAACACACAGTTTTGTGGCTATGCAGTGCACACACGAATATAGTGGTGGCCATGACAGTGGCTGTGAAACACACAATTGGGACATTAATGTTGTATGTGCAGACCTATGGTGTGGATCCAGGGGCGTAATTATGGCATATTGGGCAACAAACCACAGTGTTAAGTTAGAAACAAACAATACTGACCAATCCATATACATCAAGGCTAATGTACAGATGCACATGACCACACAGGGAACAGGTGGTGGACTGTTCAAGTGCCAGTCGAGATATATGTTATGTGTAATGGATATATTGCCATTCCCACCACCATTGTGTGGCAGGCTATATTTCACACAGCGCACAGATATTGGCTGTATGTGTAATGGCAGCCATTACATGACTTACAAGATGTAGATGTTGACTTCTGTCTTATTAGACAGCTATGTGTGTTGATCTACTGTTAAAACAGCAATGTTGACGTCAACAATGCCAACACATAGTAGTGTACAAATTCTTTAAGAAAAAATGAGCGGCACTCACCATGTTGAAATCTTCTATTTTTTTATTTACTAAAGTGTAGGCACGACATGGCTGCTGTAGGGGAGGGAGTGTGGAGGAGTGACTGTCACTCTTCCACACTCCCTCCCCTACAGCAGCCATGTCGTGCCTACACTTTGGCAAATAAAAAATAGAAGCTTTCATCGTGGTGCATTTTGCACACCTTGCAGATGCCGATGGATGAAGCCTCATCATCTACTCAGGGTACCTATTGGACCAGCTACACTTGCATATGGTGCTATATGTTTGCTTGGTGTTGGGATGAGGTATGTGTGTATCACAATTACTCACCACGCAGCCTCCTAATCCGTGCACGGATATTGGCAATGCGCCCTGGACACTTGTATTTCAAGTCCGCCACCTTCTTCTGGATCTGCTGGGTGGTGTGGTCCACACCCAGTCTCCTCAGCAGGGCTCTCTTCACTTTGTGCAGGATGGCCTGCTTGTGGAGACGTGGGTGGTGGTGCCGATAGTGGCACCAATAATACTGCCTGTCCAGAATGTCTATGACAATTAGCAGCTCTGGCTCGTCCCATGCAGCAGCTCTCTGTCCTGACGCCATCGCTGCAGGGGAAGGGAAAGCACCTGGAATGCAGGGCACAACGTCCAACGACATGATGTCGTAGCGCTCGCTGGTTACACCGAGGAGACTTGAGGGCCCAGACAACTTAAGGCGCAACAGAGTGGTGAGCCTTTCAGGTACGCCGTGGCGTCACCAAACTAAATCAATAATTAACCGCAGCGTGACGGACTTACGTAGCAAATGGAAGACATACATGTGTTAGTATGTAATTTGGGGCCCATATGGTTTGTGATTTCTGTATGCTCAACATGTTGGTTTTGACATTTCAGCCACCAGAAATAGGAATTGGCTTATTCAACATATATTTATGCGTATGAATTCATACACCAATCGTCAATATTGGAGGATTAATCATTTAGTCAGGACGCGCCAACATCATACATGCAGTATCATTGTGATGCGCTAGTCCATGACGCTCGTAGTTTGACTGCCTTTCCTGACACTTGTGAAGCAGAAGAAGAAGATGAGTCTGGTGAAGAATGCACATATCATCAAATATGGCGCCTTTGCCACGGGCAGCCATTGGGAACACAGGATAAGCCACCAATCATTGAAGACGGGGCGTGGAAAACAGCACACTCAGGCACGCCTACAGAATTGATTTCAAAATGTTTGAGCTCGCTTTCTACATCGCTATCGCCCTGTCACCCGCCACAATGCGCTGATATCGCCTGGTGGATATCGCCTGATTTCACTGCAGTGCAGGGCAATCAGGCGACGCTCCACCAGAGATTTCTCGCCGTAGAATTGCCCAGTCACACGCCACTATGCACATGCCATGTGGTTTCCACATCGCCGAATTCGGGAATTGCCAGCGTTCTCGCCGGCAATATGGCGGCATGTGACGGTACCTTAAGGACTGCTGGCAGTAGCTTTTGCTGAAATTCCCAAAGCTTGTGGGACAAACTTCTGTATCTACTGTTTCATCCACTGCTTCTGCCTCCTTCCCCTCCTCTAGGGCCTCCACTTGCACCCTCAACCTCTCCCTTAATGTTCCAACAGTTCAGAAAGAATGCACCCCACCTCGGTACTGCACTGCCAGGGCTCACCACCATCAGGCAGTGTTGAAATTAAAATTCCTTGGAGTTGTCAGTCAGCTATGGGCTGAGTATGATTAATGGCTGTCTCCACTGAGCCTGGAACCAGGGAAGGCTGTGTGCGATAAGTGTGCCATTCTGGTGGCAGCCCCATTACACAGGTGCCTTGCATGGCTCACGTCCTCAACTTGGTTGCACAGCAATTCATACGTCACTATCCCAGTCTCGATGAGCTGCTGCAGAAGGCATAGTTCTTGTGTGCTCACTTTAGCCATTTGTACCGTGCAGCTTATCAACTAGCATCACTGCAGACATCTTTAGGACAACTGGTTAACCAGACTGATAGCAATGTTCCACGGTTGAATTCCACTCTGCACATATTGCAGTGACTGTGGCAGCAGCAACAAGCCGTATGTCATCACACGTTTAGTCAAAGCGAGCCGAAGGTGGTGCAAATGACACTTGCAGAGTGGGCAAAGATCAAGGACCTCTGCACTCTTCTGCACAGTTTTGAAATGGCTACTAAGATGGTCAGCATTGATGATGCCATCATCAGCATCACTATTCCAGTTATCTACATGTTGGAGCAACCTTTGAATACTCTGCGGGGTGATGTGGTGGTCCCAGAGGAAGTGGAGGAAGAAGAAGAGGAAGCGGAAGGGACACTAATATCTCTACGGTCCGGACTCTCGTTGCCCAGCTGGGTGGCATGGGAGTGTGGAGTAGAGCAACAGAGGGCAAATCATGGTACCAGACAAGCTGTTAATGAAGCTGCAGGAGCCGAGGAAGAAATGGAGCAACGAAGAGGTGATGGGCACAAAACAGTCAGGAGATGAAGAAATTATTCCTTTTTCTGTAGTCTGAAGTTGGTGGTAGAGGAAGGAAGCTTGATTGTTACCCTGCCATCAACACAAGAACTTGGGCTTACAGATACCCCAGACACATGAGCAGCTTCTTATTGCAACATGATTCAAATTAGCGCTGACTACTGGGTTAACACACTTTTAGTTCCAGGGTGCAAGAGTAAATTTAGTCAGATGCTCCCTACCCTAGACTGGGACACGCGCATGCTGGAGTAACAAAAAGCGCGTGTACCCCACTGTAAGGTCGAGGTGAGGAGGGAGAATAGTTGACAGGGCCTACCTTTTTCTTCCTCCCTTTCTCACTGTGCACTGTAGTTTTTAAACAATTTTTTTTCTTGTGAATTTGTAGTTAATAATAAAGATTCAGAAAGGGTTTTTTTACATGCAATTTTATTATGATGGATAAGTGCATCTGGCTGTCCCCTGAAAGTGTACTTTTCATCAAGATGAAAAAGTCATGGATCACCAAGGACTATTCCACACCAGTCGCAGACTGGGCAGACAAGGGGATGGTGTACTTTTCAATTTGCTGCATTATTCTCACCATTATACAATTTTTATTCTATTTCAATTGGTGCCACTTTTGTGGTGTCTGAACCCCATTTTTTTGAAATGTGGACTCTTCTTGGAGTCTCTTTGATGGGTGTCCTGAATTTAGCAGGGCTTTCTGAGCATGATGACTACACCTGTCCCTTATGCCTCTAATCAATGTTTAACCTTTAAATGATAGGCCAGGCCCTGTTCCAGACCCTGTGCCCTGTATGCAGACTGCGTCATTACACAATTTTTATTCTGGGTCAATTGATGTCACTTTGGTGGTATCTGGCACTAATTTTTTTAAATAAGGAGACTCTTCTTGGGATCTCGATCTTGTCTATTTCCTGAATTTAGCAGGGCTCTCTGAGCATGATACCTACACGTGTCACTCATCCACCTGTTACTAATGAATGTTTAACCTTGAAATGCTAGGCCAGACCCTGTTCCAGACCCTGTGCCATGCATGCAGGTTGAGCCATTCTACAATTTTTTCCTCGGTCGTTTGATGCCACTTTCATGGTGTCTGGCCCTAATTTCTTGAAATGTGCAGACTGTTCTTGGGGTCTCATTGTTGTGTGCTTCCTGAATTTAGCAGGGTTCTCTGACCATGGTGCCTACACCTGTCCCTCATCCACCTGTTACTAATCAATGTTTAACCCTCAAATGCTTGGCTACGCCCTGTTCAAGACCCTGTGTCATGTATACAGGCTGCAAAATTAGACAATTTTTATTATGGGTCAATTGATGCCACTGGGTCAATTGGTGTCTGGTTTTAGTTTTTTGGAATGTGGAGACTTTTCTTGGGGGTCTACTTGTTTTGAGTTTCCTGAATTTAGCAAGGCTCTGTCAGCATGATGCTATAAATCTGTCACTCATTCCCCTAATCAATATTTAACCTTGAAATGCTAGGCCAGGCTCTGTTCCAGACCCTGTGGCATGTATGCAGGTTGGGTCATTATATAATTTTTGCTCTGAGTCAATGGATGTCACTTTCATGGTGTCTGGCCCTAAATTTTCAGAAATGTGGAGATTCTTATTGGGGTCACCCGTCACTCACCCCCCTGTTCCTGATCAATGCTGATGCTTGAAATGCTGGGTTAGGCCGTATCCCAGGCTTTCATAGTGCGCCATGTTAACTGTGGGATATAGATGGCACTTTTCCTGGTGTCTGCCCCTAATCTGAGCTGTTTTTGCAGCTTTTGGCCCACCCTGAATGTGTTTTTTATGCCTCTGGTTTTGACTCTCATTGAATCCAATGGGGTTTGGAGGCATACATCAGACATTGGTCTACTCAAACTGTTTAATAAAACTAATCTAATTTAAAAAAAGAAATTGTTCTTCTCACTCCCACAAATAATCAGATGAATATTTTGTGAATATTTTGTTACAATTTAAGATCGTACATATCAAATAACTATCAAATGACTTGCTCAGTATTTCCATTTGCCACTTGTGAATTAATTTATCTGGAAATGACATGTTTTTTGCAATCACATTATATTGACTTGTACATTATATACAGTGGCCGCAAGCCCCATAGAGAATAAATGGGGCTTGCCGCAAGTGCGGCCGTTAGACGTCAGATGTGGTAAATCTGCTGGATCTGCCGCAATTTGAAAGAAACACTAATGTGAAAGGGACCTAACTAAGGCCCCTTTCACACTGGGGTTTTTTAAAAAATGCGGCAGATCCGGTTAAAAAACTGCATCTGCCGCATTTTCCGCCTATCGGCTGCACTTGCAGCACAGTTGTGGCAAGCCCCATGCATTGTCTATGGGGCTTGCAGTAAGTGTGCGGCAGACGCGGCAAGTGCGGTTTACGCCGCTGACTGCGTTTTTTTTCGTGGCCACATCTGACAACTGACGAAACCGAACTTGCTGCGTCTGCCGCACACTTACCGCAAGTCCCATAGACAATGCATGGGGCTTGCCACAACTGTGCCGCAAGTGCAGCCGGTAGGCGGAAAATGCAGCAGATACGTTTTTTGACCGGATCTGCCGCATTTTTTCAAAAATCCCAGTGTGAAAGCACCCTTACATAGCTTTTGATTCTCTTACATATAAATGAATAAATAAGCTGTATAGTTCCTACAGTACATGTATGAAACATTGCTTTTTACAACTCTTGCCATTTTGTCACAAATGGAAACTATCAGCACTACCATTTGACTACATACACATTTCATTTTATTAACCCTGCAGGCAGAAAGATCTATTCAAGAGGGATTTAATAAGAATAATTCAGTAATTTAATGTTTTGAGCTGCTGTTGTCTGTCTGGACGAAGGCATGACAGGTGGGGATGCGACCTGTATAGCTTAGATGAGGTATCAAGTGACGAGGTCACGTAGGGCTATGGATAAGTTTCTTCTGTCTCTTGTTTGAATGTGTCACCTTTCAGTGTGTAAGACTCATGTCACCTTACTTATCTCCCGACACTAAATCCTTCTGTAAGAGTCAGCATTTAACCTGGCCTACATGAAATATTTCTCTTGTTGTTCTTCTCACTATCACTACTGCTGAATGACTAGTTAGTTAATACTTTTGAAGTGTTCCCTTATCTAATGTCTCATTAAACAATTTTATAAAATATTTGCTTTTAAGGAAATCCCACTTTCTTCACTCTCTAATTTCTTAAAGGGAATTTATCAGCAGATTTTTTTTCTACCTCATCTGACAGTAATATCTTGTAGGAAAATAAATGCTGCATCCAACGATCTATCACATAGATTGCTGGCTGAAGACGCTCTCACACAGTTAAAGAATTTCTTTTCTGGAATACAGTAGAGCTGAGAGAGCTGTCCCGCCCACACAAGGCTCTCAATAGATTGTGCATTGACTGTGAGCTGTCAATCACAGCATGGGGGTGTGTTGGACTGACTTTTTGGTCCTACAATGTTAATTCAGGTAATAAAGACAACAATTGCACAGAGGCGCAGTTTCTTTTTTTTTTTTTTTTTACTCTTCCATCATACTGTTCTCAATTTACATAGCAAAAACCTGCTGACAGATTCCCTTTAATCTAGATTTGGAGCAGAATCTCATATTCACAATTTCCTGGCTCGGTTTGTTTTCCAAATCCTCAACTCTCTTTTATTGGGTGGACTTTTTTACCCATCAGTATAATCCAAGGTCTAGTACTATTCCGCTAACCATCAACTGCAATGTGAGATCATTGATAGAGTTCTTGTTCTAATTTGTTTAGTTAGAGGAATTAGTATTAGGGTACCTTTACACGCCGCAACCACAGGAGACAATTTAGGCGGCGATATTTCTCGCTGGAATTATCGCCGCCAAATTGCCTCCTTATTGCGGCGTGTAAATAGGGAATTTAGCGGCGATAACACCAATGTCGCTTGGTTTCGATTTTGGAGCAGTGCTCTAAAACCAGGCGACCGAGGCGAGGCGACATACCGCTGCCAAATTCCCTATTTACACACCGCAATAAGGAGGCATTTGGGACGAAATGTGGCAGCGATATTTCCAGTCGCAATATCGCTGCAACAATTGTCTCCTGTGGTTGCACCGTGTAAAGGTACCCTTAGATTAATCAAATAGGTCTGCTATGTATTTACGAGGATTTAATTTAGCTGTCTAATTTTTGTTTTGCTGTTTATTTTATTGATATCCTTCAAGTTTCGGCCATTCTATTTAAGTTTACTTCGGTTTTGGATCAATATCTGATATACGCTGTCATGTATTACCTTACTAATAAACATTCCAATACGCTCAATTGTCCCTTTTCACAGTCATAAAAGAGACTCTTGTCACCTAGTTTTTGTGATGTAGTCCAAAAGCGGCATGGGGTAGTGGCTGAGTCCCTGATTCCAGTGATGAGTCAGTTACTAAGCTCTGTGTAAAGGTACCGTCACACGCGGCAATATTGCTAGGCAATTTCACTGTCAATTTGCTGGTTGCAGTGAAATCATGGACACATTGTTGTATTTTGTTGCCGTGTACAAATGGAACAATGTGTCCATGATTTCACTGCAACCAGCAAATTGCCAGTGAAATTGCAAGCAATATTGCCGCGTGTACGGTACCTTAAATGTTCCCATAAAATTAGGATTTAATCAGCAAGAAATTATCACTATAAGAATAAGTGTCTCCTGCCTCTTAGTCTTAGAGTACCGTCACACTTGGCGACGCACCAGCGATCCCGACAACGATATGACCTGGTAGGGATCGCTGGTGCGTCTCTATGTGGTCGCTGGTGAGATGTCAAACAGTCAGATCTCACCAGCGACTCAGCAACGATCCAGAATGATATGGAGGTCGTTGGGACCATCACTCTAGGGCGTAGTATTGAGGTCGTTGATTGTTGTCCGATGCATGCTGCCCAGCGGGACCCCAACAATCAAAAAATGGTCCAGGACATTCCAACACAATTGGCGATCTCACAGCAGGGGCCTGGTCGCTTCTAAGTGTCAAACATAGCAAGATCGCTGGTGAGCTTGATGTTGCGTCACCAAACTTGCGATCAGCAGCGATCTGCTTAGTGTGACGGGGGCTTTATGCTGCCTTCACATAACGATTTTTGCACATCGGTGGTGATCACTGAATTGCAAGGATCACATGGACAGGCACGGATCTGTGCCAACAGATGCACTGATGTTTTCCACGAATCCGTCAGCAGTTAGCAGAGATAGGGCTGTACCTTGCTTCTGACATGCACAGTACAGCAATTGGATCTGTTTTACGGATCCGATTTTTTGACTGATCCGAGATACATAGACTCCCAGGCTATGATTTTGGCTCGTGACTAAATCGGACAGCAACGGATGGTGCTAAAATCGGATGCCAATAGGGACACATCCAATCTGATCCGTTGCCCATAGGGATACACGGGAGGCAAAATCGGATCTGTGTGTATCCGTTTTGACACGGATACACACGGATGCAGCAAAATCGGGATGTGAAGGCAGCCAGGTGTCTCCTGCCTCTTAGTAACCCCAGTTTCACCACTGCTTAGCAGCTTTCTGTCAATTAGATAGAAAAGACAGAAAGCTGCCAATCAGAGTTGTGGGCGAGGTTACACATAGCTAAGAAGTCTGAGCACTCCTACTGTTGATCTTCAGCAGATAAAAGAGTAATTGTGTCAAAATGACAGCATGTACAGCAGCAAGTGACACATAATTGGCATCAGGACCTCAGCCCCTTCATCATGCTGCTCTCAGATAATATAACAGAAATCTGATTATGGTTTGTTTAACTGAATCTTCTCATTCAAAATGTAAAATGGTTGTGAGCATTTGATGAGTTCTATTTTTGTCAGTCAATAAAAGGTTGTGTGTCTGTTGTAACCAATAGAGAACAACAACTGACCTCAAATATTACAGAATCCTTTATCTGTAAAGTATTACAGAGTTCCCATTGAAATCATTAAAGGGGTTGTGCAAGAACAATTGTACATTTTATTTAATAGATCTTAGAATAAAAATAAGTTCCACAATTGGTTGTTTTAAAAAAATGACCCTGTCCTGAGATATTCTTATGTAATGTATGTGTCCGACCATTCAGGAACAGTTTGGATATACCACAGCTCCTGGGTAGGGGAGAAAGTAAGTGAGATACTAGATGGTGGCCCGATTCTAATGCATCGGATATTCTAGAATAACTTGTAAACAGGAGTGAACTGCATCACACTATGACTGACAGCCTTGTAAACAGCAGAGAAGTCCGTCACACTATGAGCGGCAGTTCAAATTGCACGCCAATATACCAAGCCGTGCTCCACTTCGCTGATTGGTTGCCGCCAGCCTCGACGACCAATCAGCGCACTTGGAGTGTGTTTTAAAACACGCTTCGCTGATTGGTAGCCGCTGGCGGCGACCATAAGCGAAGCGGAGCATGGCTTGGCAGGGGTTTTGAATCCCGCCCAGCGGGATTCATATTTCCCGCCAAGCCCGCTGCTTTGCTGATTGGTCGCTGCGGCCGGCGGCGACTAATCAGCGAAGCGTGTTTTAAAACATTCGCTAAGCGCGGCGATTGGTCGCCGCAGTTGGCAGCGACCAATCAGCGAAGCGGAGCACAACTTGGCAGGGGTTTTGAATCCCGCGCCGCTGATTGGTCGCCGCTGTCAGCGGCAACCAATCAGCGGAGCGGGATTCATATTTCCCGCCAAGCCGCGCCACTTCACTCATTGGTCGCCGTGGCCGGAGGCAGAATGGAGCCAGCAGTGTCAGTGTGAAGCAGTGTCGGTGTGAAGCGGTGCCTGCGGTATATGGCGGTGTCAGTGTTGTGCGGCGGTGTTGGTATGTGGTGGTGTCGGTGTGCGGCAGTGTCGGTGTGCGGCGGTGTCACTGTTCAGTTGCCAGGTGAGACTAATCAGCAGGGGCAGAAAGAAGTGGGACAGGATGGAGCGAGCGGGGCAGTGGCAGTGTTGGTGTGCGGCGGTGTCGGTGTGCGGTGGTGTCGGTGTGCGGCGGAATCAGTGTTGTGCGGCGGTGTCGGTGTTCAGTCGCTGGGCGAGACTAATCAGCAGGGGCAGAAAGGAGCGGGGCTGGATGGAGCCAGCGGGGCAGGATGGTGGCGGTGGGGCAGGATGGAGCGAGTGGGGCAGGATGGAGCCGGCGGGGCAGGATGGAGCGAGTGGGGCAGGATCGAGGCAAGGGGGGAAGGATGGAGGCAGGGGGGGCAGGACAGAGGCGGGGCAGGATGGGAGCAAGCGGGGCAGGATGGGAGCAAGCGAGGCAGGATGGCAGCAAGCGGGGCAGGATGGAGCAAGGGGGAGCGGGATGGAGCCGAGGGGACGGGATGGAGCGGGGGGGCAGGATGGAGGCGATTGGGGCAGGATGGTAACCGGCAGGGGGGGCATGATGGAGCCGGGGGGCAGGATGGAGCCAGCGGGGCAGGATGATGGCGATCGGGGAAGGATGGTGGCGATCGGGGCAGGATGGAGCTGGGGGGGGCAGGATGGACCCAAGGGGGCAGGATGTGGCGGGAGAGCAGGATGGAGTCGGGGGGGGGGGCAGGATGGAGCAATCAGGGCAAGATGGAGCTGGGGGGGCAGGATAGAGGCGGGGGCAGGATGGAGGCGGGGGGGGCAGGATGAAGGCAGGGGCGACAGGATGAAGTCGGGGGTGGGGGGCAGGATGGAGCTGGGCGGGGGCAGGATGGAGCCGGGGCAGGGGCAGGATGGAGCCGGGGCAAGGGCAGGATGGAGCCAGGGGGGGCAGGATGGAGCCGGGGGGAATAGGATGGAGCCGAGGGGGAAGGGGGCAGGATGGAGCCAGGGGGGCAGGATGGAGCCGGGGGAAAGGGGCAGGATGGAGCCGGGGAGGGGGGGAACAGGATGGAGCCGGGGGGAGGCGGCGGGATGGAACGAGCAGAGTCGGGGGGGCAGGATGGAGCGATCGGGGCAGAATGGAGCCAGCAAGCAGGATGGTGGCCCCCCCTGCGCCACCCCCCCCCCCTTCCCGCTCCTCCTGCCCTGCCCGTGCTCCCTGAGGCCCCCCGCTCCTTGGGGCTACTTCTTTAGTGATGTCACAGAGGGGAGGAAGAATCCTGTTCCTCCTCCCCTGTGTCACATCTGTCACAGCTCCATTTGATTTTGCAGTGCATTATACACTGCGAAGTCAAATGTAAAATAAAGACAAATGTATTAAAAATAACAAAGATTGTTATACTTAACTTCTGCCGAGTGCTCGGTAACCGCAGCAGTAGCAGGCAGTGTCCTGCTAGGACCTTGCATGATGTCAGAATGACATCGGCGTTCTGATTGGCCTGCTCGCGGTCATGTGATATGTGACGCACAAATATACATGACCGCGAGCGGGCCAATCACGCCGTTGTCATTCTGACATCATGCAAGGTCCTAGCAGGACACTGCCTGCTACTGCTCCCGGTTACCTGAGCACTCGGCAGAAGGTAAATATAACAATCTTTATTATTTTTAATACATTTGTCTTTATTTTACATTTGACTTCGCAGTGTATAATGCACTGCGATATCAAATCACTAAAGAAGTAGCCCTAAGGAGCAGGGGGACGCGGGGAGCAGGGCAGGAGGAGCAGGGGGAGACCGCAGAAGGGCAGGAGGAGTGTGGGGGGAGCCCAGGCAGGACAGGAGAGGCAGGGGGGCTTAGAGGCCGCGCGGCTCTTTTGAATACGCTGTGCTCATTGGCAGCCGCGTCTGCCGGCGACCAAGGAGCGCTGGCGCGCGATTTCCGTGACAGACCGAGAACATTAGACGATTATATAGTAGATTACAACCAGGGATCGCAGATGATTTTTTTCTGTGATGAAAAACATTCCATTGCCTGTTTAAAAACTTGTTTTACATGACAGAAAGAATCAGCTGCAATCCCCAGCTGTAATGTCTCTATATTTTCTTTTACTTTCTCCTCTATCCAGGAGTAGTGGTATATCCGACCTGTTCTTGCATGGTCAGACACATTCATATTCATTACACTGGGACAAATTTATAAGAATATCTCCGGACAGGAACATTTTTTAAACACAAAAAATTGTGGAATTTATTTCTATTCTAAGATCTATTAATTAAAATGTAAAATTGTTTGAGGCACAACCTCTTTAAGTTGTCTGTATAATGAATAGAAGTGTAGGGTAACTCATCAATAGAGGCTAAGTAGAAACTATCCGCTTTGGTTATGGATATATGTCCCAACAGGAAGGCTATTTATTTAACTCAGAAACCCCAAATGGTGATAAAAATGGGCCTTGAGGCCAAGTTAACACACATATAATTGTGCAGAGTTTGTTCTCAGAACTCTGTTGTAGTGAAATCATGGACACATTGTTCCATTTTGTGGCCGTGTAGAAATGTAACAATGTGTCCATGATTTCACTGCAACCAGAGATCTGCGAAGAATCTCTGAACAATTATCTACGTGTGTAACTGGGCCTTTATAAAGACCACACACCTGTCTGCAAAAGTTCTTTTCAACCAACATATTCCAAGATACTATTGTAGGTGGTGGCCTTTTATTAATCCTAATTGCAGGGTTTAAGCTCCCAGAAGGAAGCTCACAAGTAAGGCCAGCTTCATACCACCGTGAAATCCAATCCGGGGCTGTCAGGGGTGAACCTGACAGCCCCGGACCAGATTTCGCACCATAGTATGCTATAGGGCTGGATGGAGCCGGATGGCAGCTCTCTGCCATCCAGTTTCCATCTGTTCGGGAGAATGAAGCATTTTTGTGTCCGGGGGATAAAAGCTGATCCAGATGCTCCCAGATCCTCCCGGTCCGGTGTGATCCGGGGCCCCCTAACATGGGGGTCTATGGCGCCGGATCGCACCGGAGCCGGACCCGGGAGCCGAACAGCGGGTGATGAAGCTCAGCACCATGGAGCTGTCCCCTGCTGACAATTCGTGACCGCGGCTAGCTCCCCGCGAGCCGCGGTCCTGAATTATCAGCAGCTGAAGCTGTAAATGAGCCATCCAGCTGCACATCGGACCGGAGGGCATAATTGGCCCTCCGGTTCTGTTTGAAAATCCAGTCCGGGGCTGTCAGGCTCACCCCTGACAGCCCCGGATCGGATTTCACCGATCAACTAGGTTCACATTGCTCTAATGCTGTCTGTTACAATGGAAACGTTAACTGCATCTGTTGTAACTGACAGCAAAAGTGACATTTTGAGAAATTTTTGAGTGCATACATTTTTATCATCACAAAATCGTATGTGCTACATGGAGATAGACAGATAGATAGATGATAGACTAAAAAGATAGATAGATGCTAAAATAGCTAGCTTTACGAGTCCCCCCACTCTCTGCTGCTTCTGGTCGCTGAGTGAATATTCATGAGCTTAATGAGCGGCACCGGAAGCAGCAGAGAATGCGGGGAGACTGGTAATGCTACTCTAGCATTTATCTGTGTCACCCCTGCAGGGGATTGCCACAGGATCCACCGATGCAGGAAGGGAATTACACCTTGGTTCACACAGCACACAACACCTTCCAACCCAGACCTGAAGGGGGAGATCTACTGGCTGCCTTAAGCCAAATCCCCTTTAAAAGATCCAGGCCTGAGGGGAGGAGTTGAGTTAGTTCCAGTCAGGCAGTTAAGAGAGCAGGAGTGAGGAGGAGCTGGTCGCTGGAAAAGATCCAGGCCCAGGACCAGGGAACACTGACCCAGCTGTACCCTTGGGAGAGGGTCGGAGGCCAGTGGAGAATAGGAGAATTAAAGAAGGGAACAGAACAGGTTTCCTTGTAGCACACCCGGACACCGGAGTCCGACGCTGCCAGCATCCACTGCAGCAGTAAAAGCCCGGGAGGACCAGGAGGACCAAATCTCCTGAGGTAAATGAAAAGAGACACTCAAACTGACCAAACACAGGACCAAGGGCCAAAAGAGGAATAGGGACCCCCGTAGAAGGACCTCATTGTCAGTGACAGAGTAAAGCCCTGAGAGGGAGAAGGAGCGGTGAGTTCAGTCACAGGCAGGACTTACCCCAAACCACCGTACACAGAAAAAGAGGAGGCCTCACAACTCTCCAAGGTGAAAGTCCCAAACTGCATCGGGGACGTGGTTACTTCTCTGGACTGTACCTGTTACCCTGTCACCAGTAAAAGGTACCGAAACAAAGACTTCTGTGTGTGCGTGTGCCTGTTTAAGGCTGAAGGCACACTACAAGCATTAAAAACAGAGCGTTTTTGTCGCACTGCAGTCCTGCAAGTGCTTTGCGTATTGTCCTGCGAGTGTGGTGCGAGTGCGTGTTTTTGACCACATCTTGAATCCGACAGCAATGCGTTTTTCTCTTGCTGGATTTTCAGGTTTTGCACAAAAAATTATGATCAAATTAGCTGCCGATTGTTTAGCTCCTTAATAAGGCTAGGGTCACACTTGCACGATTCTAAATCCCCTGCGTTGTTTGCAGAAAACGTAGATTCTAAAAATTCTAAGTTTTCTGTAAACAACGCAGGGGACTTAGGATCGTGCAAGTGTGACCCTAGCCTAAGCTGGATCACGCTTGTCCCATATTACTGGATGGTCCTGAACAAGCACAATTAACATCTCAACATTAATATACCAGGACATGATGAAGGATCAGGCTCTGTGGAGGAAGAAACACAGCTTGTGCTTGTAATAGGACCCTAATTGCAGCTGCGCTTCCTGATAAGCTGATGAGTTAACTCACTGCTCCAAACTGTTTTTGTACGTTTTTCACACATGACACTCACCTTGTGTGTTACAATGGTGCAGTTTTTTCACGCATCCATGGACTTACATTGGGCTCTCACGCGTGAAAAACGCATGCAATCGCAGCATGCTGCGTTTGTACTCGCATTGCCCTCGCAATGCGTGTTCGACGCGAGAAAAATGCACCAATATGCCCTGCAGCATTACTTAACATTGGTCCGAGTGCAATGTGATTTTTTCACGCATTGCACTCGAGCGACTCTCACGCCAGTGTGCCTTCAGCCTAACCGACGCTATGCACAGCATTGACTGCAGAGACGTGACTACTACTCCCCTCATCCATCCCCGCTGCCGTGAGGTAAAGCCCCACCTGTGGGGAGCTGTACTACACTGAGCTGCACTTCCATCACCTCAGCAGCTGACCGCATCGCTGACACCCGTGACCAGGTACCACAGGTGGCGTCACGTACCCAATCCCCTTATTCCCCACCATTCCCACCATTGAGGGTCCAGGGCACTGACCGGTGGACCGACCAGCCGTGATCCCCCATCCAAGTCACCATCACCCCCGGTACCCGAGTACCCCCTACACTGTCGACCGCCTCATATCTACCTTTCTATCTATTCTACCATCTATTCTTTCTATTCTATTAATCTATCTATCTATCCATCCATCTTTCCTATCATCTATTGCAAATGCTATATAACGCAATGCTGCAGATATGTACAAATCGGTAGCATGACATTATATTGTGTTTGTTTCTTTCTCAACCGGACAGAAAAATGTGGTAATCCACATCTGCATGTGCATTAAAAAAAAAAAACACATACTTTCAAATGCATGCCTATTTTGGCATGCCATATTTTGGCATGCGTTAGTACACGATTGTTGAATGGAGGCCTATGGATGCATTAAACAGTCCGTTACATTGCATTTGTACTGTTGTTAAATGTGTTAGGGTGGCTTCACACTGTGGTCAGGTCCAGTCCGGGGCTGTCACAGAACTGCGGTCCTGAACTAACAGCGGCGGCAGCTGCGTGCGACTGCACACCGGACCGGAGGGCAAATTAGCCCTTCAGTTCTGTGTGCTGATCCAGTCCGGGGCTGTCAGGTTCATCCCTGACAACTACGGACCGGATCACACTGCAGTGTGAAGCCGCCCTTAAATGGATCCGTTAAACGGACAGTACAAACGCAATGTGAACCTAGCCTAAGAAAAAAGTAAGGCAAACACAGAAAATAATGAAAAACATGTTAGAGGGTAGAGTAGATTTGTACAATATGTTTCCACTGAAATAAAAAAAAGTTTGGGTTTGGGAGATGCAGAACTAGTACAACTTTAGGAAATCCAATTAATTAATTGGCAAATTGTTCCTAATCATACAGACTAATTGATGGTTATTGTACATGTAAGATGTCTGGAGAACTATAAAATAAGCTACTCTGGTACCTGATGAGCTTCCTATAGTATAGCTGTCTCTCAAATGTACGTAAGGTCATGTATTACTGGGGTACATAGTGGAATCAAATACCTGGATCTCTCTCGCGTGATACATGACGATGAGTCCAAGTAGGATAGCAGTTGAGAGGCTGATAAGGCATTTCAGTGCAAATGAGTATGAGGATTCCTAAAAACAAAATAAGATATTAATAATGAATGGTAGGCAAAAAAAAGACATTAACACAATCAAATGCCCGAATATATTCTACATGAAGTAGGCCCCTGCACCACTAAGTCTACACTACTCATATGTTATTATTTTTGACCAAATTTCCCTTTTTCTTTTCACATTATAAACAGTGACAACATCCTAATTTCAGTACATTTTTATGGATAAAGGAAGAGCTGCCAATCAGCAATATATGGACAAACCTTGACTCTAAATCTAATCATAATATAAATCTATAGATCTCCAAGCTTAGTATCTCTCTCAGAAAAGATAGCGGAGTAGACATGACAGAGTAACTTAACATATAGTGAAAATGTTTAGTGAGAATTATTTTTACTTAGCATGGAAAAATATGATCCTATAATAAAATTACTCTATTCTGTTATAACAGGTGCAAAAATATAATTGGTCCAACCTGTACAGCCCAAGAGGTTAAGGGGGTCCACTTCATCCTCCAAAGCCGCAAGCAGCTTCTGTCATTGTGGCGCCCTGTGCCACGTAAGCCACAGAACTCACTAGTACTCTAAGGGATTTCCACGTCTGGAACCTCATGATACACCCAACAACTTCCACTCCAGGCATGTAGGAGGAGCACCATTAGTTGCTGTTAAGCCAGATTCCCTATAAATACAGGTGCTGGGGGCGGACTTAGCCAGAGTGTGCAGTCACTAGAAGAATTGTGAAGTTCAGCTCTGAGCCTAGTGAGCTAAAACTGGTTACCGGAGTTGTGCTAGGTCTGACACCAGTGCACCACCAGAGCCAGTGTGAGGTCCAGAGAGTGAGGGCCGAAGGCAGAGGCGAGGAACACTACAGAGGGGGCAGAGGAGCCATACCGGATCACCCCAGGAGAACACTAGTCACAGGAGACCGATCCTGCACAAAGGGAAAGAGATCAGCCCAGCAGAGAATCCAGCACACCGTGGAGGCTTAGCTTCCCAGATGCCCGCAGCACCCACATTTGAGAGCCAGGAACCGCAGGAGAGATAGCGGTAGCCCAGAGAGAGCGCCCTCAGTGCAGCAACATGGGTGTAACAGACGCAGAAGGTCAGGCTTGGTTTCACACACGCCAGACTAGAGAGAAGGAACAGGACAAGGAGGCCTATACCTTACTCGATGTGGAAGTCCCAAAGTGTATCCTTCATCCCTGGACGTGTACCGGTTTCCATCAGTAAAGGCACCAAAAGAGACTTTCTGTGTGTGTCCATCATTCCCACCACAATGACTGCGCTGCCCTACTCCACCATCTGTCCATACAGCCCCGGGGACCCTGCTCTTCCTGTACTACACCTTGCTGCCACCCATCCCCCGGAGGTCTAAGCAGCGCCAGTGCCATCACCGGACCTACAGGTGGCATGACGACTGACATTGACTTTAATCCCTGTAAATATACCCCTTTTCATTGTCACCCATGGGCACAGGCTCGGGCACGGACCACCCGTGTCATCCCTGCACCCGACCGCCCGACACCTAAGTACCCAGTCCCTTGTGGCCCCAGACATCATAGACAGAATTACCTGACTGTAAAGGACCGTTCTTGCACAAAGGCCCTGTGCCATAATGTATGAAAGAGAAGGCTTAGACATGAGAGTCTTCACAATGGTTGTAAATTAACCACTTTTACCATACCAATGCTATCACTTTTGTATTTAGGTCACCTTCAGATGCCCATAATTTAGCTGCATTTTAGCTTCTGTATTATTAGAGGCTAGCCAGTTCTACTTTGTTCTCCCAAACAGTATTTTTTCAGAACATGAAGAAGTAGTATGGGAGCCAGATCATTTCCTCACAAACAGTGTGGCCTAACTTGAAGCTCATGGGCCCCAATGCAAAACCTCCAACCGAGCCCCCAGTTATTGCAAATCTTTAATAGTAATAGTCTTTTTCTAAAGGCCAAAGGGACTTTTGGGGCCCCCTAGGCTCAAGGACCCAGGTGCGATTGCAAACCCTGCACCTGTTGTAGTTACGCCTCTGCTCACAGGTATGGATAAAAGCTGTAAGTCACTGGAAGGAGCTCCCAGCTCCATGACCCACTACCCACTACCTTCTCCATTAATGCAGGGACAAAGAAGCTGGGTCTGGGAAGCATCAATAGATAGCAATGGAGTAAAATGGACGAGTTTTTTTTTTGTAAAGAGGACCTGTCACCCCCCTTCTGGATGGCAATCTAAATGCAGCTCTGAATGCAGCATGTCTGCTTCATTCAGGGAAGGGGTCCCCCATGTGTCTATGTGCTGTGTACCCCGAGATATAGCCTTTGTAAAACTTACGGTTAGAAGCCATGGAGGCAGTCACTGTGGCTGGAGGGAGCTTGATTGACTGTGGACATTCCATCCCCCTCTGCCTCTCTGTGTGCCGCCTCCTGCTGTGTTGTTTATGCTTTGTCAGGGCAGGACTCTGGAGCTGATGTCAGGACAAATGATTTGCATGCTGTGAGTGACAGAGAGGAGGAGAAAAGGAGGGCAGAGCCTGCACAGCAGAAGCAGCACAGAGAGGCTGGGCCAGAAATTAATCTAATTACAATATCACGCCCATCAGGGTGTGATAAAGGATCATGGAGGCTGCAAACCAACATGCCCAGGGGGACTATTACATATAGCCCCCACTTCATTATCACCCTAATGAGTAAGTATAAAAACGTTTTTTAAAACATTGAAAACAAGCATTTAGCAGAGCGAGGGATAGTTATAATGGTAATAGGAAGGTGCAGGGACATGTATTGATAGGTTAGGTGGCTTTTAGGAGGTGACAGATTCCCTTTAAATTACTATAGCAATATGATGATAAGATTGTTTTATTGGTATTATGTGTGATACTAATTTATTGGGGCATGATATGTGGCATTAATATACTGGGCACCATTTGTGTCTGACTAATGGGCGCACTATGTTTGGCACAGTTACATCCAAGGTTTACACTGTTACATTCAGAGTTCGCAGTGTGTGGTGCTGGTATATTTATTGGTTATGCTGTGCACTGATTACATGTTGTGGGCTGTTTACCTTTTCCAGAAGAGTATCTAGGCTTTCCAGCACCTGGGGAAATAATACTACTTGGCACCCCCCACCCCTCCCAAGCAGTTTGGGTTGTCGTCATGTGATTGCTCATTCATATGTGATTTGCACAATTAGTCAAATGCAGACGAGCTGCTCTCCCTAATTTTCTCAAAGTTCAATTAGGCTAGGGTCACATTTGCGGTAGCAAATGCAGACCCTGATCCGGTTTTGAGCTGTAAAAATGCTCAAAACTGGATCAGGATCCGCAGCCCATAGGAGCCCATTATAAAACTGGATTGCACTACATGCAATCCGGTTACTGATTCCGGATTTGCAGCCTGCAGGCTGCAGTTTTCAGAGCGGTTTGCAAACCGCAGGAGGCTTGCTATAATGGACTCCTATGGGAGCCCATCTGGCTACCGCAAGGCACATGTCAATGCCTGCGGTAGCCGGATGCTTTGTTGCTCCCTGCTGCCGCAGGGTGCGCTGCCCATAGAACTAATGTTAAAGCTTTCAGGACCCTGGATAGCAGCATGTACAGTACTGTATCTCCTCCATAGCGAGGAGCCGCTGGCTTTAATTCATAAAATAGTAAATGCCAACAATAGCCGCAATACAGTAATACACCTAATTAACCCTTCATATGCTGCCCCATATGGTCACCATGTCTCTAGGGAGGGTGGGCACTCCCTGGAGACATGGTGCCCACATCTATTATTTACATTAACCCTTTGTTTATCCCTGCAGCAGCAGGGATGAACAAAGAATCCAGCAACCGGATTGCACATTATGGGCAATCTGGTTACCGGATCCGGGTTTAAAAACACATTTTGAACACAAAATGTGTCTGAAGGCTCATGCGATTACCGCATCCAGATCTGAATCTGGTAATCGCAATGAGCCTTTCAAATGTGACCCTAGCCTTAAAAGCTGAGAGAAGTAGGAAGAAAAGCTAGTTATCACATGATGACTAAGGCTAGGGTCACATCTCCGTTTTTATTTTTAAAACCTGATCCGGTTTTGAGCTTTCAAAAAGCTCAAAACCGGACCAGGAAACGCTCCTCATAGGAGCCAATGCTAAACACCGGATTGCTTCACAAGCAATCCGGTGTCCGTCTCCGGCACTGCAGCCTGCGTTAAAAATCATTCAGGCTGCAGTTTTCGGAGCAGTTCTAGCATCCGCACTCCAGTAACCAGATTGCTCAGGATGTGTAATCCTGAGCAATCCGGCTACTGCATAGTTTGCTCTTCCCTGCTGTTGCAGGGATGAGCAAACTGTTCTATGTATTGTAAATAGTTAAATTTAATAAATAAATGCTTGCTTGAGGTCTCTAGGGGGGCTTAGTCCCCCTAGAGACCATACGCCCACTCAAGTGGGCTTCTCCTGTAATGTGCACATGCGACGGGCTCCTCAGGGCTCCGTGCATGACCCCCAAACTCACCCCCTTCCCCCCCCCGTATCTATATAGAGGGGTCCCTGCACCCCTGTTTTCTAGGTCTCCCTTTTTGTGTTAAAAACTAATTATTAAAGTATAGAATGCAGTGCTTAGTTACGTGGTGTCAAGGTACTTTCATTTTGCAGGCATAGGCGGGGCTGTGTTTTCTGCTGCCTCCGCCCGCTAATTAATTATGGCCGCCCCCTCTGGCCTTGGCTCTGTGTTGAGAGGGAGGCCGCGTCATGAAAGGGGTGGGGCTATCAGTATGACACTAACTTAGCCCCGCCCCTTTCATGACGCTGCCACCCTCTCAACACAGAAGCCAGGCAAGAGGGGGCAGCCATAATTAATTAGCGGGCGGAGGCAGCAGCAAACACAGCCCCGCCTATGCCTGCAAAATGAAAGTACCAGGACACCACGTAACTATGACCTGCATTCTATACTTTAATAATTAGTTTTTAACACAAAAAGGGAGACCTAGAAAACAGGGGTGCAGGGACCCCTCTATATAGATATTGGGGGGAAGGGGGTGAGTTTGGGGGTCATGCACGGAGCTCTGAGGAGCCCGTCGCATGTGCACATTACAGGAGAAGCCCACCTGAGTGGGCATACGGTCTCTAGGGGGACTAAGCCCCCCCTAGAGACCTCAAGCAAGCATTTATTTATTAAATTTAACTATTACAATACAGAGAACAGTTTGCTCATCCCTGCAACAGCCGGGATGAGCAAACTATGCAGTAGCCGGATTGCTCAGGATTACACATCCTGAGCAATCCGGTTACTGGAGTGCGGTGTTCTGCACACATTTTTCCACAAAAATGTGTGTAAAGGCAATTGCGTTCACTGCATCCGCATCTGGATGCGCTGAACGCAATTCTAGTTTTAAGTGTGACCCTAGCATAAGTATAAAAACTGCATATGAGTGGAGTGGCTATACGATGACTGCTGGAACCAGCAAGCAGAGCTGAATCCTGACAGGGAGTACCGTATATACTCGTGTATAAGCCGAGTTTTTTAGCCCAAAATTTGGGCTGAAAAGTCTCCCCCTCGGCTTATACACGGGTCAATACGGTAGTCTCTGCGTGGTGGGGGCTGTGGAGGCTGGAGGAGGCGGGGGGAGGCTGCTGTATGAGCGGCCCCGTCACGTGGGGCCGCTCATTATATATGCACTGCTTCCCCGTCAATCAGCGGCAGGGGGAAGCAGTTCATATATGCCCCCCAAAAGCTGCCACTCTCCCCCCTTGTAAGGGCCCCCCCCACTGCTGTAAGGGCCCTCCCTCCGCTGGTTATATTACCATCCCAGTCTTCTGATCAGCGCCGCTCCTCGGTGCTCCGTCCGTCCAGCTACATCCGGGATCCCCGGCCGTCGCAGGCATATGACGTCATCGCGCGACGGCCGGAGATCCCGGGTGCAGCAAGGACGGAGCATGAAGAACGGAGCGCCGAGGAGCGGCGCTGATCAGAAGACCGGGATGGTAAGATAAGCAGGAGGGGGGTGAGTGCCAGCATTTGGGGGCAGCTGAGTACCCCCAGGGGGCTGCTGGGTACCCCCTGGGGGCTGCTGGGCACCCCCAGGGGGCTGCTGGGTACCCCCAGGGGGCTGCTGGGTACCCCCAGGGGGCTGCTGGATACCCCCAGGGGGCTGCCGGATGCCCCCTGGGGGCTGCTGTATTACCCCTGGGGGCTGCTGTATATCCCCAGGGCTGCTGTATATACTGCTGGGGCCTGTATACCACTGGGGCTGCTGTATACTACCACTGGGACTGCTGGGGCTGCTATATACTACCACTGGTGCTCCTATATACTACTGCTGGGGCTGCTATATACTACCACTGGGGCTGCTATATACTACTGCTGGGGCTGCTATATACTACCACTGGGGCTCTATATACTACCACTGGACTGCTGGGGCTGCTATATACTACCGCTGAGGCTGCTATATACTACCACTGGACTGCTGGGGCTGCTATATACTACCGCTGGGGCTGCTATATACTACCACTGGGACTGCTGGGGCTGCTATATACTACCGCTGAGGCTGCTATATACTACCACTGGTGCTCCTATATACTACTGCTGGGGCTGCTATATACTACCACTGGGGCTGCTATATACTACTGCTGGGGCTGCTATATACTACCACTGGGGCTGCTATATACTACCACTGGGACTGCTGGGGCTGCTATATACTACCGCTGAGGCTGCTATATACTACCACTGGGGCTGCTATATACTACTGCTGGGCTGCTATATACTACCACTGGGGCTGCTATATACTGCTGCTGGGGCTGCTATATACTACCACTGGGGCTGCTATATACCACCACTGGGACTGCTGGGCTGCTATATACTACCGCTGAGGCTGCTATATACTACCACTGGGGCTGCTATATACTACTGCTGGGGCTGCTATATACTACCACTGGGCTGCTATATACTACTGCTGGGGCTGCTATATACTACCACTGGGGCTGCTATATACTACTGCTGGGGCTGCTATATACTACCACTGGGGCTGCTATATACTACTGCTGGGGCTGCTATATACTACCACTGGGGCTGCTATATACTACCACTGGGGCTGCTGGGGATGCTATTTACTACTGCTGGGGCTGCTATATACTACCACTGGGACTGCTGGGGCTGCTATATACTACCGCTGAGGCTGCTGTATACTACCACTGGGGCTGCTATATACTACTGCTGGGGCTGCTATATACTACTACTGGGGCTGCTATGTACTACTGCTGGGGCTGCTATATACTACCACTGGGGCTGCTATATACTACCACTGCGGCTGCTGGGGATGCTATATACTACTGTTGGGGCTGCTGTATACTACCAATGGGGCTGCTGTATACTACCACTGGGGAGGCCTGTATACCACACTGCTGGGGGCTGTATACCTGTGCTGGGGTCCACCCTCGGCTTATACACGAGTCAATAGGTTTTTCCAGATTTTTGGGGCAAAAGTAGGGGGGTCGGCTTATACACGGGTCGGCTTATACACGAGTATATACGGTATATTACATGCTGTTAGAACTGGGGATATACATTGCTTAATTTTAAAATTAAGGGCTCTCCTAGGTTTGAGATGGAAGTCTGCAGTCATTCTTGGTGACTGTAGCGTCTGAATTATCACAGTGCATGCACTGAACACTTAGGAGAGTGGACCATCATGTGAACACAAATATAAGATTTGCATACTTCTGGCCACATTCCAACAAGACGTGCCCATACTCACTCAATTCATTTTAATTGTTTAAGGCCTCGCATATCTAGTTGGCACATGACTGCATTTATGTAAATCTCATACTTGTGGTTTCATGACCCCCACTCTCACCGCCATCACCAGAATATCCTGACAGCGTACAGTGAGTGATCAATGAGAATTCAGAAGTCACAAGTCACATAAAGTAACTGCAGACTCATCACAATCTTGGACAACCCCTTTAATGCTCTGAACATATATGAAAACATAGCAACCCTTAAATTGTAAGATGGCACAATACTTTATTAAAGAGGTTGTCCAATACGTTAACATTAATGACCATGGTCATCAATGTCTGATTGGTCGGAGTCCGGTACCCTGGCCCCCCACAATTGTCTGTTGTAGGTGCTATTGGCAGCAGTAGGTGGCCAGAAGTGTGGAATTCCAGAACTGCTCTGACTTTTGATAGTGACTGTGGCTGGGTACTGCACATCTGCCTCACTGATTTGAATAGGAGGCAGATGTACAGCACCTGGCCGTGGCCACTAACAGAGGATGGAGCAGATCCAGAACTGAGCATTTCCGGCTGCCTGATGATGCTACAGGCACCTAGAACAGCTGATTGGTAAGGATGCTTGGTGGTGGGCCCCAGCCGATCAGACATTGATGACCTATTCCAAAGGATGGGTCATCAATGTTAAAGTGGTGGAGAATCGCTTTAATATAGCTATGTAAAACATAACCTTACAAGTTATGAATTGTTACTTGTGTACAGGATCAATAATATAGTAATAATATGTTTATTTATATAGCGCCGACATGTTCCGCAGCACTTTACAATTAAGCGGGGGGCAAAGTACAGATAATTGCATCAATACAAAGTAAAAATATAGTTCACAACTTACATTAGGGGTGTGGGCCCTGCTCGAAAGCTTACGCTCTATAAATCAGAACTAATAGTAGCACTGGAATACATCACCAGAACTACCAGAGGTACAGAAATACATAATTAGAAGCCCCATCAGAACAGGAACATAGCATCTCAACCACCAGCAGTACAGACAGTCCTCACCAGAACCACTGGAAGTACATAAATTCATCATAAGAACCACCAGCAGAAAATAAATTCATCATCAGACTCAACAACAGTGCAGAAATACATCCAATCATCTCCATCAATACAGAAATACATCATCAAAACCACCATCAGTAAATGGTCCATCAACTGTAATGTCAGGTCAGATCCATACATATATTTATAGCTTGAACCTACAACTTCCACATTAACAATGGTAAGCAGATACTGGGAGTGATCAGTCATCATCATATTGCAGACCATACCGGAACCACAATATCAATGAGAATTAGTCAGTATCATAAAGAATCATTTAAATCCAGGTACCTTGTAGATGAAGTCTCTGATTAGAGTCATCCCATTCTTTTCTTCATCTTGTCCAGAAGCCATGATGACTTTTCACACCCACAGCTAGTCTCTGCAGACTTCCATCTTCTCCAGTATTCTACAACACATCATGACAGGATACCCTTAAAAATAACAGAATGATTATAATACTCCTATATAAAAATATCTGTCCTATGCTGTGCCCCTGAAAAAATAATTGCCCCTCACTGTGTTTTCTTCACACAATATGATGCCCACTGTCCCTTTAATAACACATGCCCACCACACTGCCCTCTCCTTTCCATATTCAGCCCCTCTTTCCACTGTTCTCTACACTATCTCCTCACTACCGCTGCACTCTTTTCCCCTCATTCCCCATACAGTGTTTGCATATATTTCCCCTCACCCCCCATACTGTGTTAACACCCATCCTGTCAGCCTCCTCCTTATACTGTGTCCTAAAAATTACTCCCTCACTCCTCATACAGTCCTGAAATCCCCCTCGCTCCCAGTACTGTGTCCTAAAAATTTCTTCTCCCCATACTGTGTTCAAAGGCATGCACCCTCGCGCCTCATACTATGTCTATAAACATTCCCCCCTTGCTCCCCATAACGTGTCTATATACATCGTCCCTCACTATCTCTACCCGTATTGTGTCTGTGTACATCCTTCTTACTCTCTCATCCCATACTGTGTAGAATACGTGCTCCTTACCTTCTCTCCCATTACTTTGTCCATATACACATCCCCCCATACCCTCTCTCCCCATACTGTGTCCATATACATACCATCTCGCCCTCTTTCCCATGACTGTGTGCATATATACATCCCCCTCACCCTTTCTCCCCCTATTGTCTATATACATCAACCATCACCTGTCTCCATTTACTGTGTCCATATACACATTCTCCCTCACCCTGTCTCCCCATACTGTGTCCATATACATACCCCTAACCCTTTATCCCAATACTGGGTTCATATAATATATATCCCTTTCTCCTTTAACTGTCCGTATATACATCCCCCCTCAATCGCTCTCCCCATACTGTGCAATATACATCCTCCTAACCCTCTTTCCCATTACTGTGTCCATATATACATCCTCCTCACCTTTCTCCCATCAATGTGTCCATATAAATTGCCTCTCACCCTCTCTTCTATTACTGTGTCCATATATACACCCCTCCCCCCCCTCTCTGTTTACTATGTCCCTATATATCCCCCTCACCCTCTCCCATTACTGTGACCATATATACATCCCCGCTCACATTCTCTCCCCATACTGTGCTGTATACACTCCACTCATCCTTTCTCATTACTGTGTCTATAAACTTACCCCCCTCACACCATACTGTCTCTATAGCTACATTTTCCCACTCACCCCATGCTGTCTCTATAGATTCATTTCCCCCTTGACAGTCAGTTCAAAGAATATCCAACTCACACTATGGAAGGCGGCAAAATGCAGTCATTGAAGAGAGAGTCAGAGTGCCGCATCAGAGCACAGAGGGTGAACCATTACATTCTAATGCCGAATCTGTGACACTTTGAAGATTTCAGAAAAGCAAAGTGCTCAATATATGAGAGGCAAAACCTGCAGAAATAGTGATATGGAGAAGGAGAATGAGTGCAATCTGAGTATATGTCACCTGCGATTCACTTTATGCAAATGTGTATTCAGCCTCTGAATGTGTCTAATCAGTACTGAACTCAGTGCATGATCTGCAACAATCGTGTGGTGCTAGTTTGGGAATCAACTTCCATCATACCATAGTATTATTCTGGACATAATGGAAGTTCATGTTTGACATGGCAGAAACATATATAGCAAGACCTAAAGTAAATATTTTATGTCTCCAAACTCTATTAACATGCAGATATTGGGTCAATCTGCACTCCTCCACGCTGACGGTCAGCGATCTCTGCTACGTGTTAGTGCAGCAACGTCTGTTAATCCATGTGCTAGGACCTGTTTACAGCCACCGCTCACTGTATACTGAGCTGTGACCGAAGCTGCTGAAAGGAATAAAGTTCATCTCAGGCTAGGGACACACATAAGCCCTTGGTCCGGTTTTGGCATCAGTTTTTGCATTTTTTTTTTCTAAGTCCAAAAACGGATGCAAAAACGGATTACCGTATATGTAATAAATATCCTATCCGTTTTTTACTGCATCCAAAAACGTTTCTAGGAGTTTTTTTTACCCAAAAACATTGGTAGGAATGTGTTTGCGTGCAGTTTAAAAAAGCATGTGCTTTTTTAACATGGGGCCCTATGGGAATCGCATGCGTTAACGAATGGTACATATAGGTACCATGCGGTTAACGCATATGCGTTTTTAAGAAAAAATTACTAGGTCCAAAAAACGTCCAGGGACACAGGAGGCACAGATGCAGCCTAGGAAAAACAGATTGGTCATGAAAAATACTTACAAAAACAGATTGCTTTGTGTGACCATAATGTCACACATAAGCCCTGGATCCATTTTTGGCATCAGTTTTTCCACTTTTGTGTTGTAAGTCCAAAAACTGATGCAAAAAACGGATTATGTTAAAAAAACACTATCCGTTTTTTTCTGCACCCAAAAACGTTGATAGGAACGTTTTTTACCCAAAAACGTGGCAAGCAAGCAACGTTTTTGGGTGCAGGAAAAAACGGATTCGTTTTTTTAACATGTGGCCCTATGGTAAAATTGAAACCTGTATTTTTAACATGGGGCCCTATGGGAAAACGGATCTGTTTTTTTAACACGGGGCCCTATGGGAAAACAGATCCGTTTTTTAGAGCATTGTTTATGGAAAAATGGCAAAGTCCCAAAAATGCAGAGCTGCACAGGAGGGTCAAAAAGCAGCCTAAAAAAGACGGATCAGTTATTGAAAACAAGGGAAAAAACTTATGACCATGTGTGACCGTAGCCTTAGTATGGTGGCCGCACAGCTTAAAAATGCTATTAAAGGGAACCTGTCAGGTGGTTTATGCCTCCCCAGTTATCATTGTCTGTACCTGCAGCTTCATAATACTATCCTAATCAACCCTGTCTGAGCTCATAGTGTAATGTGAAAGGTGAAAAAAAGCATTTATACACTGACATTTCCTTATGTAATGAGGCAGTCAGTCCCCAGCTTGGAGAACGGGGACTGTTTGGCAGGTTAATAGTTAACATTTCAGCCTTGTGCTAGAACATGTTGGGAGACATGATGTGATGCCATAACCATGTGACTACAATAGGTGGAGCTAAGTCCCTATAATATAATATGAGTTTGCTGCTTAGCTGCGCCCATTATAGTCACATGATTATTACATCACACAGGTCTTTTAGCATGCAAGTTAAAAGTGAGTTAACTATTATCCTGCCAGACAGTCCCCCTCCTCCATGGTGGGGACTGAAATGTAAGTGTGGAAATGCTTTTCTTTCAACTTTCACATTACACTATGAGCTCAGACAGGGATGATTACAATCTAATATATAAAGCTGAATGTGTGTATGTGTGTTGTGGTGTGTGTATATCCGGGATTGGCATCTACACCGAAGCAACTACAGCCGCAAAATTTTGCACAGTCACACGTCTGGACCCCGGGAGCGTCATAGGCTATGTTGTGAGGCGAAATTTTAACCCTGCGCGTTCCAGTTCACTAAACAATTTTGGCTCTATCTACATAATGGGGAAAAAGGGAAAGGAAACGTGTGGGATGAAAATCGACAGCTGTCGGCTACAGCTACAAAAATTTGCACAGTCACACGTCTGGACCCCGGGAGCGTATAGGCTATGCTGTGAGGCGAAATTTTAACCCTGCGCGTTCCAGTTCACCAAACAATTTTGCCCCTATCTACATAATGGGGAAAAAGTGACAGCTACCAGTTGACAGTTGTGAATGAGGGGGGCTTAATGATAGCACCAAAGACTAACAGCACATACCAGCATATAGTCACTAAGGTGGGGCCCCAACATGAGATATTCACCACACACAGGGACATGTATACACACCACACGCACACAAAGAGTAACAGCAAGTGTATAGTCGCTAAAGTGCAGCCCCAACATTGACAGCCCCGATACTACACCAACGCACCCCGAACAACACACACCCAACACACACACCAAGGAAGACTCACCACATACACACAGGACACCACCCCCCACAGGGACACACACACATACACACCCTATAGGGACACATGCACTCACCCCACAGGGACACACACACACACACACCACAAAGAGACACACACAACAGAGACACACACCACACAGACCCCCCCCACAGGGACACATGCACATCACCACCCCACAGGGACACACACACCGCAAAGAGACACACACAACAGAGACACACACCACACAGACACCCCCACAGGGACACACACACCACACAGACAGACACAGATGTGCACAAATCACCTCACACAACTCGCCTCATACGTGTGCTATCTTTATTTTCCAAACATAAACATCTGATTAAAAACAGCCAATGTGCAACACATGTGCCATATAGGGAATTAAGGCAGATGTCAGTCACATGAGCTGTCTATTATGTGTATGTGTGAGGTAACATATACTGCCCGGCCAGGGGGAGGGTTTACTGTTGGCTAGAGATTTATTAGGCTGCCTATAGCAATCAATCACAGCTCAGCTTCTATTTTCCTACAGGTCATTAATATGACATATTCAAATTCTATTTTGTTATAGCTAACAGCAGTTATTTATTAACCCGGGCGTAGCCGGGTACTACAGCTAGTAGTATTATAAAGCTGCAGCTACAGACAGTGATAGCTAGAGGGGCATAAACCACCTGACAGGATCCCTTTAACCTGTATAGCAATCCCATATCTGCAGGTTTTGGGACATGAGTGGTTCATTTTAACTTAACTTTACACTAGATCTTTGTTATGAGTTTTAGTACTGTATTTATGTTCAATTTCATACATTCAGTCGTGTCTGACTGTTGGATACCATGTGACCCATTTTCCTTCAAGCTTCTCTGTTTTTTACAGCATCCTTCAGTTTTCTGATGTTCATTCGCGTATTTACCATGATGTTGTCCAGCCAACAGGTCTTAAGTCTTCCACGACCTCTACTGTCACTGGCCATACTAAGCATCACGTCCTCGAGGGACTTTCCTCTCATCACATGGCTGAAGTTGAAGTAAGATAGTTTCTGTTTTATGACTTTTCCTACCAGGGATGTCTGTGAATTGACATGTTCCAGAACAGCCTTATTTGTGATCTTGACTTTCCATGGGATTTGTAGGCGTCTCCTCCAGCACCACAGTGTGAAGGAATCAATCTTTCTTTGATCACCATTTGTCAAGGTCCACGTCTCGCATCCATACAACGCTATTGAAAATGCAGTGGCTATAACCAATCGTCGTTTGGTGGTGATCGAAATTTCCTTGCAATTCCACAGTTGCTCCATGTTCATCATTGCTGAATGATCCATTACAATCAATGAGGAACCCCAGGAAAATGAAACTGTCTACCATTTCTATTACTTCATTTTCGATCTTCAAACGCCCCTTCTCGCTGGCAGTATTTATTATCTTGGTCTTCTTCACAGTCAGATGTAAACCAAACTTCTTGCTTTCTTCACTGAGCTTTAAAGTCAGCTTCCTCAGATCATTCCCATTTTTGGCCATAAGAGTGAAATCATCTGCATATCTCAGGTTGTTAATGAACCCTCCACCTGTCCTCACGCCAACTGATAATTCATTCAAGTCGAGCTTCCTCATGATAACTTCCACGTAGATGTAGAGGGTGAAGAAAGGTGAGAGGATGCAGCCTTGTTTTCTGCCCTTTTTGATCTTAAAATATTTAAGATTTAACATAAAGTATATATGTACTGACCTCACATAGGCTCTGGTCAGTGGCGGATTATAATGAGATCATTTTGGGCTGTAGCCCCGGGCCCAATGGTGTGGGGGGGCCCACAGCCCTGGGTGTAAATTGCCCCATTATAATCTGCCATGGTGCCACCACACACCACACCGCACACTCTGCAGTGGTGCACTGGCCTGACGCTGACCGCTCAGCTCCGCCCCTTCTTACTCTCGCACCGACAACACCATACATCATGACGTCACGTGACGTACGAGTCTGACGTGCAGAGGATGTTGGAAAGACCGCGCGGTGAAGGCACACACGTGGCCCGCCGCCTACCTCAGTCAGGCGGCCATAAAGGATCTGAGGGCTGAGGCGAGCTTCTGATGACCTGCTGTGGCAGGCTGGCAGCTGTGCTGATTCTGCCGGGATTTGCTGAATCCTCCTGCTCCAGGATGACCCAGAAGACTTCTCAGGCAGCAGGCAGCTGAGTATACCAGACCCATCCTCCAGGGTCAGTATACCAGTCCCATCCCCCAATGTCAGTAAACCAGCCCCATCCTCCAATGTCATTATACCAGTCCCATCCACACACAAGTGTCAGTATACCAATCCAGTCCCATCCCCAGATGTAAGTATACCAGTCCCATCCTCCAGTGTCATTATACCAGTTCCATCCACACCCCATTGTCACTATACCAGTCCCATCCTCCAGTGTCAGTATACCAGTCCCATCCCCTAGTGTCATTATACCAGTCCCATCCACACCCCAGTGTCACTATACCAGTCCCATCCTCCAGTGTCAGTATACCAGTCCCATCCCCTAGTGTCAGTATACCAGTCCCATCCTCCAGTGTCATTATACCAGTCCTATCCACACCCCAGTGTCATTATACCAGTCCCATCCTCCAGTGTTAGTATACCAGTCCCATCTTCCAGTGTCAGTATACCAGTCCCATCCTCCAGTGTCAGTATACCAGTCTCATCCCCCAGTGCCAGTATACCAGTCCACCCCCCAGTGCCAGTATACCAGTTCCATCCCTCAGTGTTAGTATACCAATCCCATCCCCCAGTGTCAGCATACCAGTCCCATCCACACCCCAGTGTCATTATACCAGTCCCATCTCCCAGTGTCAGTATACCAGTCCCAATCACCACTGCCAGTATACCAGTCCCATCCCCCACTGCCAGTATACCAGTCTCATCCCCCAGTGCCAGTATACCAGTCCCACCCACCTGTGTTAATATACCAGTCCCACCCCTCCAGTGTTAGTATACCAGTTCCATCCCCCAGTGTCAGCATACCAGTCCTATCCACACTCCAGTGTCAGAATACCAGTTCTATCCCCCAGTGTCAGTATACCAGTACTAGCCACACCCTAATGTCATTATACCAGATTCATCTACATCCCAGTATCATTATACCAGTCCAATCCATCCCCCAGTATCAGAATACCATCCCCAGCCCCTAGTGTCAGTATACCAGCTCCATCCCTCAGTGTTAGTATACCAGCTCCATCCCTCAGTGTTAGTATACCAGCCCCATTTCCCAGTGTTAGTATACCAGCCCCATTTCCCAGTGTTAGTATGTCACTACTAGAAAAAAACTCACCAAAAAACTGACAGGTAAATACCCATTGCACCTAGTAGCAGGCTGCCAGCTCCTCTGAACGGTAACACAGGTGTCCGTATACCGGTGTCACTACTAGCCACACTCTAGTGTCTTTATACCAGCCTCATCCACATGCCAGTGTCATTATACCAGTCCTGTCCATCCTCCACTGTCAGAATACCAGCCCCATCCCTACCCCCACCCCAGTGTCAGAAACTGAACTTACCATGTTTGCTGGATGTGGGCTTCAGAGACGAGGGCGAGAGGAAGGAGAAGGAGGGTGTCTTCTTACAGTGCGACTCTAAGGAGGTCGGTGTAAGAGAATCTGCTTCACATGGTCCACAGCCGCTGGTTATACACCGCAGGTCCGCAGCGTTGTCAAGGAAACCGGGCTGGAGCTATTTTCATTGGTGCAAGACCGCTGCTAACCGCGTTTTTTTTTTTTTTTCGCGGAGGTAACTGCCGCAAGTACCGGAACCGCGGCAAAACTGCACTTGCCGCAAGCCCCATGTAGAATACATGGGGCTTGCCGCAAGTGCGGTCGTTAGACGGTGGATGTGGTAAATCTGTTTGATCTGCCACAATTTGAAAGAAACGCTGATGTGAAAGGGGCCTAACTAAGGCCCCTTTCACACTGGGGTTTTTGAAAAAATGCGGCAGATCCGGTCAGAAAAATCATCTGCCGCATTTTCCGCCTAAGGGCCCTTTCACATCAGCGTTTTTTTCAATTCGCGGCAGATGCAGTGAAAAAACTGCATCTGCCGCGATTACTGCATACCGGCTGCACTTGCGGCACGGTTGCGGCGCGGTTGCAGTAAACGTCATACAAGGTATAGGGGACTTGCGGCAGGTGCGGCAAGTGCAGTTTTGGCACTTGCGGCAGGTGCGGCCACGAAAAGAACCGCGGTCAGCCGCGGTTTTTTTCGCGGCCGCACCTGCCGCAAGTGCAAAACCGCACTTGCCGCACCTGCCGCAAGTCCGCCTATACCTTGTATGGCGTTTACCGCAACCGCGCCGCAACCGTGCCGCAAGTGCAGCCGGTATGCGGTAATCGCGGCAGATGCGTTTTTTTCACCACATCTGCCGCGATTTGAAAAAAACAGCTGCACTTGCAGCACAGTTGCGGCAAGCCCCATGAATTGTCTAGGCTTGTGGTAAGTGACCGGCAGACGCGGCAAGTGCGGTTTCGGCAGATGCGGCTGCGAAAAAAAAAACGCCGCTGATGGCGTTTTTTTCCCCAACCCCATCTGCCGAAACCGCACTTGCCGCGTCTGCCGCACACTTACCACAAGCCCCATAGAAATGCATGTGGCTTGCCGCAACTGTGCTGCAAGTGCAGCCATTAGGCGGAAAATGTGGCACATGCGTTTTTTTGACCGGATATTCCGCATTTTTTCAAAAACCCAGTGTGAAAGTACCCTAAGGCTGCTTTCACATCAGCGTTTAGCTGATGCTTGCGGCCAATCTGGCACGTGGCGCCGCGTGTGCCGGTGTGCTTGCGGTCCAGGTGTGGCAAGTGTGGTTCTGTCGGGTGTGTGCTGCAGATCCGGCACTTGCGGCCACGAAAAAAACCGCTGCAAGCTGTGTTTTTTTTTCGTGGCTGCAAGTGCCAGATCTGCTGCACCCTGCAGAACCGTACTTGCCGCACCAGACTGCAAGCCCCATAGACAATGCATGAGGCTTGCTGCATCTGGGCCGCAAGTCGACCGTTAGGCGGAAGATCCGGCGCCACCTACCAGATTGGCCGCACATCAGCAACACTGATGTGAAAAGCCCCTTAATCACTAAAGTGGTCAGGGAGGGTGTGAAGAGACCATACTGGACAGAGGACTGACTGTCCTGAAACTAAATGGGGCAAATTTACCCCATGTAAACTGTGCCCCACCATCTGGGATAACACAGAGACATGTGAAATGGCTCTACATGCAGTATCACGTGCCCTTCTAGGTGGCTATCTTGCTTGGATCATGTATGTATGGAGTCCATACATACATGATTCAAGCAAAATATCTGCATAGAGGGCACATACTGCATGTAGGAGGTATTTCACATGTCTATCCAAGGTGGAGGGGTAGTGGGTGCACACATTGTGTATTTTGTGAGTTTTTAATCCATGCTCGTGCAGATGTTCAGTATTTGGTCAGTTTTTTACCTCAGTATTTGTAAGGCCTCGTGCACACGCTGAGTATTTGGTGGGTTTTTACCTCAGTATTTGTAAGGCCTCGTGCACACGCTGAGTATTTGGTGGGTTTTTACCTCAGTATCTGTAAAGGCCCCGTTACACGGCACGACGATGTAACGATGTTGGCAACGATCTCGTGAGCGCGCGGTCGTTTTTTGGCATCATTTCAACATAACTGGTGAGATGTCACACGTGTAGATATTGTGAACAACTCACCAACAATGTTGTGAGCAGGTATCGTTCGTAAACCCCGCGTACGATCCATGCTCATTGCTGTGAATGGGCGAAGTCATCCACAACATCGTTATCGCGGTGTCACACAGAACGATGCAACAGGTTCCTTGAGTTGATATTGTCAGGTTTTCCAACATGTTGGTAAACCTGTCAACTCCAATCCAACGATTTATCGTAGCAACTTGCCAGAGTCACATGCAACGAGGTCGCAACGACAACGCTGGTACTCCTCCAAACCCGTGGCGTATCAGCGATGTCGTTAACGATGTCATGCCGTGTAACGGGGCCTTAAGGTATTTGGTGAGGTTTTACCTCAGTATTTGTAAGGCCTTGTGCACACACTTAGTATTTGGTGAGGTTTTACTTCAGTATCTGTAAGGCCTCGTGCACACGCTGAGTATTTGGTGAGTTTTTACCTCAGTATTTGTAAGGCCTTGTGCAAACGCTGATGCTGCAGTGAAAAAAACACGCACACACATGCCTATGCTGTATTATAAGAAACAGGCTATTATGCCCTGAATGCCCCTGTAAGGGCACGGACACACTCATCCGAGTTTGACTGACGAGACTCGGAACAGGCTGGAGCAGTGACCCTGAACGGCCTCTCCCTCTCTGGACAGGAAATGCTATGCTGCACAGAAACACAAGCAACTGTCATTCCCCATCCAGACAGGGAGAAGTCGTTCAGGGTCACTGCTCCAGCCTGTTCCAAGTCTCGTCAGTCAAACTCAGATGAGTGTGTCCATGCCCTAACAGAATAAATAACTTATAAAAATCTAGCACCCTGTATTAGAACCTGTTCCCAGTCCGAAATTCTTGCTTTCAGATTGGTCCACCCAGCCACTCCTCGCCGTCCAATAGCCTCTTCTGAATGATATGGATAATGCCTCCTGCGTTATCCACATCCCACTTTCCCATTTCACATCTGTGCAGATGCCTCTCCAGCTTGCGCAAACGCACTGTGCTCTGCCCTACTGCGGCTACAATGTAAAACTCATCTACACATGTGCGAACCGCAGGGGTCTTTGCACATGGTTCCAGGCTCCCAGTCTTCTGCGAGTAATCTATGGTGACATCACTGAGAGTTTAAACTTGTAGGATAACCCCATGATGGAGCACATTGCACCTGCACAAGCCGGAGAGGTATGGGCGTAGCATAGGCAATGGGAAAATTGAACGTGGGCACGTGGATAAAGCAGGTGGCAGGAGGAGTTATCTACATCATTCAAAGAAGACGCTGTTGGACCGTGAAGAGGCGGGACGGACCGATCTGCAAGCAAGTCCATTGGACTGGTAACAGGTGATTATCATACAGGGTGCACACCGTTCGAGATTTTTATAAGTTATTTATTCTGAGTACGGGGCAGTCAGGGCATAATAGCTTCCTTCAATGTAGAATAGGCGCTTTTAATGTAGCATAATAGCCTCCTACAATGTAGAGGAGAGGCTGCTGAAGGGGGCGCTTTTATTTCAAGACACAAAAATCTGCTGACAGGTTCACTTTAAATATTATTGTATTGCTTTGCAGGTGTGCACTCCACAATGGCAACATGCACAGTAAATTATGGTGTTTTATCTACAGGTATACTTTTAACCATTGTCACGACTCTAATTAAAATCAAAGACTTTTTTTCAAGTCAGGAAAAGGCAAAGGTACGTATTCAAGGTGCTGATGTTATTTCTGTCCATAGGAACTATTGGAACTCTTCTATTGTCATTATTGCATTATTGAAGCTATAAAGGACTAATTTTGTAAAAAAAAAACCTGTACATTTTTATGTGTAAGGTTATGTCACATGACCGGGGGGCCCGCAGAGTCTGAACAGCCCCGGGCCCTGGCTACCCTTAATCCACCCCTATAGGGGGTGAGAGAATGCACAAATAGGGTCTTATCTCCTTACAGATATCGGCAAGAACCTTATTGAAAGCTGCTCACCTGGAAAAGTTGTGTTACACACAACAAGTATGTGCCGCCTGGATACAGCTGCTGCAGGACCCACACATCCACGATTGATGTGGCAAAAAATGGTTGTATTGGGACAGAGTGTCTCAGGATCTGCTGCTGAATAAATGAAACCAGAAACGTGAACACTGGTTTCAATGGGTGTTCTTTATTCCTACGCGATTCGGAGCATTACCGTGCTCCTTCCTCTGGTCCCTGAGGAAGGAGCATGGTAACGCTCTGAAATGCGAAGGAATAAAGAACACCCATTGAAACCAGTGTTCACGTTTCTGGTTTCATTCATCAGCCTGAGACACTTCATCCCAATACAACTTAATCCACTCCTGGCTCTGGTACAATATTTATGTAATAAGCCTAGTTTGCATACCTTATATACGTAATGAGTATTCTTCTAGTACTATACAGTATTTATGCTATGAGTTAAATTCTGTGATAATGTTAGTTCTGGAACTTTATGTTATGAGCTTGGTTCTGATTCTGTACTTGTGATATGATCAGGGTTCTGCCTCTTTATATATACATGGGATTGTACAGTAGGCCTCACTCCTAATATTATAAGCTAAACAGACGATATAATAATAACACCAGGCATTAGTTGGTATGAAATGGCCGAGAGGCTTTTAATAGGGATACCGTTAATAAATAATCCATATATATTAATTAAAACATTTTCCATAAATAATGTTTTTTCAACTCATTAAACTCCAATTTGTAAAGTCCATTAAAACCATTATAAAGACCGACTTGAAAATAGAACTTTCCCCTCACTAAAAGCCTGACGACAGGGAAATTGGGGAACAGAAATAAAGAGGGGATGGGTGGGCGGGTGCGTCTTTCTTCGTCTACTCAGAGACACTGACTGAATATTCCTGTGGGTGGGGCTTAATTACTCCACTCTCCCGCACTTTTTAAACCAATCAGGTGCAAACATATCAGGCATGCAGGACGGCCAATCACACCGATCACCTGCTTCTGTTACCTAACAACAGGGACTCTTAACCCTTTATCATCCATCATGGGGATACCTCATGAATATTAAGGCACCTAGATTGACAAACATATGTTAGGAAGAAACATACCTCAATTTGTTAGACAACTCAATTGGGGACAACAAGCAACCCCCACTGTAGGCGATTAGGGGGCTCAACATTATGTAATGTATATTATGAGTTCATGTCTGCTATCACAAGTATGTATGTATTGTGTTTAGTTCTGATCTATTACGTGATTAACTTGTATTTACGTTATGACCTTGGTTCCTATGTGATGTTTGTCATTAGTTTGGTTCTGGGGCTATAAAGAGCTTGTTTTGTATAATTTTAGTATGTAATGAGCATAGTTATAGTACTATATGTATGCTATGAGCTTATTTTTGGCACTATAAACATTTAATAAACTTAGTTATAGTACTGTATTATTCTATGTTATGAAAATGGTTCTGGTCAGTGGCATAACAAAGCTCATGTAGGGCCTGCTGTGAAAGCTCCAAAGGGGCCCTAATTATTGCAAATAGCAATAGTCTTTCTATAGGCCAAAGGGACTTTTGGTGCCCCCTAGACTCCAGGGCCCGGGTGCGATTGCAATCCCTGCACCTTTTGTAGTTACGCCCCTGTTTCTGGTGCAGGCAGTGCTAATCTAATGAAGTTGGGTCTAATGATGTGTTTATGTCATCAGCTTGGTTTTCTTGCTGTAATTATGCTTGTTATGTTTGGTTTTGGTACTGTATCAATGTTCTGAGCATTACTTCTAGTTTCTATGGCTAGGGTCACACATACCATCCGTTTTTGCTTCAGGTCCATTTTTGTAGCAAAGTTTAGCTTTTTTTTTTCTAAGTCCCAAAAACGGATCCATTAACTTAGAAGCATCTGCGTTTTTCAAAAATGGTAATCCGGTTTTCCTGGTCACCAAAAACCGCTGCTAGCAGCGTTTTAGGGTCCTATAAAAAAAGGACGCATGCGTTTTTTTAACATGAGGCCCTATGGGAAATGCATTCGTTAATGCACAGTACTTATAGGCACCATGCACTAACACATGCTTTTTTTTCCACTACGGGCACTATGGGAGACGCATGCGTTAATGCACAGTACTTATAAGAATCATGCGTTAATGCATGCGTTTTTGGGAAAAAAATGACTAAGTCCTAAAATTTCCAAAAAACATCAAGGACCTCAGGGGACACGGAATCCGTTTTTCTAAGGGCTTAAAAAACAGATTTGGATGTGTGACCCTAGCCTATGTGTGCAACTTAGATCTCATACTGTGTCTGGAAACTAAATATTACATTATTATTGAGCAAGAAAAATGGGAAGTAATCCACCAACAACATAAAAATAGTTACAATTTCATGTATACTCAAGATTCATAAAAAACATATATAGTAAAAGTAATATTAGTTCAAACACAAGGCGCACACATTTCAAACCCAGCAGAGTTCTAAGCCATAGCATTGTAAAGCTAATACTGTTGGCTTATAATGTCTGATACACAGAAAAGTAACAGCAAAGTAGAATAAAACTCCTTTCACAGCATGCCCAGGATATAAAGGAATATAATTAGAGATGAACAAACTTGTTTGGGGACTGTTTGGGGCTCGTGTTCAGGGATTCCTGTCTTAAAAGTGCTGGGGCCTGGATCGCTGTGTTCCAGTAAGCTGGGTGGTCGGGCCAGTGTGACCTGCTTGCGGTGTGTGATTATCTCATACTGGACTTAAAAGCTGAGTAATCATCAATAGAGTCCTGTCTAAATATATATTTTTTTAAAATCCCCATCCTCCCACCTACAGAAAGGTTATGCTAATGGGTGGCTGTATGTGGGCAGGGAGCCGACCAGCCAATCACGGACTAGCGATGATCTACGGGATAATGTTGGGTCCCGAACATGCAACCCTTGTGTTGAACCTCTAGGGGTTCACTCATCTCTAACTTCAATTAAGGTACCTTCACACGCGGCAATATTGCTAGGCAATTTCACTGGCAATTTGCTGGTTGCAGTGAAATCATGGACACATTATTCCATTTGTACACAGCAACAAAATAGAACAATGTGTCCATGATTTCACTGCAGCCAGCAAATTGCCAGTGAAACTGCCTAGCAATATTGCTGTGTGTGAAGGTACCTTAAAACATTCAGGTGCCTCTCAATGAATTAGATAATCAAAAAGATCATTTATTTCAATAATTCAATACAAAAAATGAAATGTACCGTATTTTTCGCTTTATAAGACGCACCGGATTATAAGACGCACCCAGATTTTGGAGGTGGAAAATAGGGAAAAAAATATTTGAAGCAAAAAATGACTTTGATATGACAGTCAGGCCCTGCGACCAGTCAGCGCTGGCATCTGTCTCCTTCGGATGCAGGAGCAGCATGTGAGCAACACCAATGACTTCTTGCTCCAGTGTCTGATGGCGGGGAGACAGACGCCAGCACTGACTGGTCGGAGGGCTGAGTCTCATATCAATGTCACATGGGAGATGACTATGCAACTTCTGACAATGTTGGAACCGCTGCAGCATCGTGGGTAAGTATGGTCTTTTGTAGGCTGGCTTCACACTAGCGTTCCCCTCCGCTGCTTCCTGTGGAGGGGGACCGCAAGCTGAGTGCAGGCACCGCAAGTCCCTATGTTTAACATGGGGACTCGGGTGCCTGTGCTCAGGGCAGATTGGCATGGCACCCATTCACCGCCATGTATGATTTGTACGCATGCGTATACTTGCGCACAAATCACACACTCTCATCCACACCCTGAATGCGACATGTGTTCCTAGTGCGGACGAGACTGTATGATTTGTGCGCATGCATCCGCCTGCGTACAAATCATACATTGCAGTGAATGGGTGCGCACGCCAATCTGCACCCGAGCGCAGGCACCCACGTCCCCATGTTAAACATAGGGACTTGCAGTGCCTGCGCTCAGCTTGCGGTCCCCCTCCGCAGGACGCCGCAGAGGGGGACACAAGTGTGAAGGCAGCCTTAATTATACAAGGGCCAAAAAGGTGAATGAGATGGGATTTGTTCATGTAGTGGCAACCCCTTTAAGAACTATAACTCCCAGCATGTACTGTAGATCCTATAGCATGCTTGAAGTTCTAGTTAAGCACAGTATTGGCAGTGTTAACTTTATTAGTGGTTATGTTACATATACATGTGCACTCACTTTAATGTATCCTGCTTTGCCATCACCCTGCTGAAATCAAGGAAGTGGCGATAGTCTGCAGATCAAGTTCTGATGTGATGTACTATATGAGGGAGGGCCAGGGAGGGGGTCTATACACTGTGCTGAAATATAATGCTCCAGCCCTGTCTCCTAATTACAAGTCACCACAGCAGAGCTTGACCTGTAGATGCAGGATGTAGATACAGGAGCTGTACACTGGTGTTATGCAGGCTCCAGCCCTGCTCTCCATACACAGAAGCTCCTCAACTGCAGACCGAGTTTCCTGGATTTCTGCACTGTGCAGGGCTCAACAGGACACATTACAGAGAGCACCACACTGTGATAAGGTACCGATCTCCCTGCTCTGCCCCTGACTACATGGCAGTGAATCAGCACAAAGCTCAGTGCTGATTCACTTACAGCAGCTGTGCCCCGCTCCTCCATTCTCACTATCTCCAGCACACAGTCTCCCCAGACACTGCAGGAAGCTGGAGAGAGACCATGTGTGCCGGCTAAGCAGCTTCTCCTGCTCCCCGTGCTCTCACCTCTCCTCGCTGTGTTCAGTGCAGAGAGGTGGGTGGGGACTGGGAGCAGTGAAGTGAATATCTAAGTAGATAATGAGCCGGGGACACGTGGTGCTCCTGCCGCCCCGGATTCTTCAGCAGGGACCATTCCCTGTCACTTCTGTCCCCACTTCACTGCTGTCCCCCCCTCCCAAGCAACTGAGGATGCTAGAATGTTATATTCCTTTTATAAGACGCACCCCCACTTTCCTCCAAAACTTGGAGGAAAAAAAGTGCGTCTTATAAAAGGAAAAATACGGTATATATTTTAAAAGAGTCATTACAAACAGTGATCTATTTTAAGGGTCATTCCATGTCAAGTGATCCAAAAATGAATATTTTTTTTCCCTGACGTCTTCAGATTTTTTTCTATATGAAGTACAACGTTAGTTAATTACAAAAAAAAAAGTTTTGAACTTTTTTCTTCATCAGTTAATTTTTTACAGATTTTTAAAGTTTTAAAAAAGTGCAAATTTTGGCCTGGTATGACTTTACATTTTCTATCATATCTCGGGCTAGAAATAAGATAGAGAAACAAAATAAACACCAATCTACTCAGAACTGTACAGGCTTTCACCAGATATGTCAGAAGAGGATCTTTGTTAATATTTTACCCATGTGATCGCAAACGCAAAATTTTAAAACGCATTTCCGAAAAATCGGCATCATTTAAATATTTCAAAAACTGCCCATGTGTCTGCTATGCTCTTAGCCACATCTGTACCAAAATTCAAGTTGGGATCGTGATGGGATCATATTTTAAAATATTTTACTATTAATAGCGTCAATGGGTCATTCCATATCAAGTGATCTAAATATGAATATTTTTTTTTACCTGAAGTCTTTAGATTTTTTACATTTTTTTTCTATTTGAAGTACTACTTTAGTTAATTACAAATTAAAGGTTTTGAATTTTTCTTAATCAGTTATTTTTTTACAGCTATTTAAAGTTTTAAAAAAGTGCGAATTTTGGCCTGGTATGGCTTTACATTTTTTTATCTCAGGCTAGAAATAAGATAATGAAGCGGAAGAGGCATCATTTTACTCAGAACAGTAACAGCTTTCATTTGATATGTCACAAGACTATGTTTCTTTATATTTTGTTTGGGAAAAATCTAATTCAAGATTTTGATGCGCAATTGTGAAATAAATGTTAGTTTGAAAATTGTGAAAAAATGCCTGTGTGTTACTTGTGTTCTTGGTTATATTTGTGTAGAGATTCAACTTGGGACCCGTCAAATTTATATATTTTTTATTTTATGGTTGTATGAGTTATTACAACTTATTGAATAAAACATTTATATGCAACAAAAAAGAAACACAAAACACAAATCCCGTAAATGCCAGGATAAATATACAGTGCCTACAAGTAGTCTTCAACCCCCTGCAGATTTAGCTGGTTGACACATGCGGAATTAACTTGGCATTGTGACATTTGGACTGTAGATCAGCCTGGAAGTGGGAAATGCACTGCAGCCAAAAAGATTTTTAAAATTTTTTTTTTTTTTAAAGCGTTAAAAGTTAATTCAGAGGGTCATTTATTATTCAACCCCTCAAACCACCAGCATTCTGTTTGGTTCCCCTAAAGTATTAAGAAGTAGTTCAGGCACAAAGAACAATGCGCTTCACATGTGTGGATTAATTATCTCTTTTGCCAGCCTTTTCTGACTATTTAAGACCCTCCCCAAACTTGTGAACAGCACTCATACATGGTCAACATGGGAAAGACAAAGGAGCATTCCAAGGCCATCAGAGACAAGATCGTGGAGGGTCACAAGGCTGGCAAGGGGTACAAAACCCTTTCCAAGGAGTTGGGCCTACCTGTCTCCACTGTTGGGAGCATCATCCGGAAGTGGAAGGCTTATGGAACTACTGTTAGCCTTCCACGGCCTGGACAGCCTTTGAAAGTTTCCTCCCGTGCCGAGGCCAGGCTTGTCCGAAGAGTCAAGGCTAACCCAAGGACAACAAGGAAGGAGCTCCGGGAAGATCTCATGGCAGTGCGGACATTGGTTTCAGTCAATACCATAAGTAACGTACTCTACCGCAATGGTCTCCGTTCCAGACGAGCCCGTAAGGTACCTTTACTTTCAAAGCGTCATGTCAAGGCTCGTCTACAGTTTGCTCATGATCACTTGGAGGACTCTGAGACAGACTGGTTCAAGGTTCTATGGTCTGATGAGACCAAGATCGAGATCTTTGGGGCCAACCACACACGTGACATTTGGAGACTGGATGGCACTGCATACGACCCCAAGAATACCATCCCTACAGTCAAGCATGGTGGTGGCAGCATCATGCTGTGGGGCTGTTTCTCAGCCAAAGGGCCTGGCCATCTGGTCCGCATTCATGGAAAGATGGATAGCACGGCCTACCTGGAGATTTTGGCCAAGAACCTCCGCTCCTCCATCAAGGATCTTAAGATGGGTCGTAATTTCATCTTCCAACAAGACAACGACCCAAAGCACACAGCCAAGAAAACCAAGGCCTGGTTCAAGAGGGAAAAAATCAAGGTGATGGAGTGGCCTAGTCAGTCTCCTGACCTTAACCCAATTGAAAACTTGTGGTAGGAGCTCAAGATTAAAGTCCACATGAGACACCCAAAGAACCTAGATAACTTGGAGAACATCTGCATGGAGGAGTGGGCCAAGATAACTCAAGAGAACTGTGCCGGCCTGATCAGGTCTTATAAAAGACGATTATTAGCTGTAATTGCAAACAAGGGTTATTCCACAAAATATTAAACCTAGGGGTTGAATAATAATTGACCCACACTTTTATGTTTAAAATGTATTAAAATTCAACTGAGCAACATAACTTTTTGGTTTGTAAGATTTATGCTTCTGTTAATAAATCCTACTCTTGTTTGCAGTTTGAAGGCTCTAACTTATTTGCATTTTATCAAACCATCTAAATCTGCAGGGGGTTGAAGACTACTTGTAGGCACTGTATCTTAATCATCAGAACACAACACTCAGCATTTTCAACCTGAATCCATTGATCAAACCAAAAGAAAAAAGGTGATCATATGCTCAAGAGCCAAAAATGTTAACCCCTATTTATACATGTAAATTGGTTTTCTATTATATCACTAAACATGACATTTATGAAGTGTTCTATATGAAGTACAACTTTAGTTAATTACTAATAAAAAGTTTGGAATTTATTTCTTTATCAATTAATTTTTTACAGATTTTTAAAGGTTTAAAAAAGCGTGAATTTTAGCCTGGTATGGCTTTACATTTTCTATCATATCTCGGGCTAGAAAGAAGATAGAGAAACAAAATAAACACCATTCTACTCAGAACTGTCCAGGCTTTCACCAGATATGTAACAAAAAGTATCTTTGTTAATTTTTTACCCATGAAATCGTAAACTCAAAATTTTAAAACACATTTCCGAAAAATCGGCATAATTTAAAATTTTCCAAAACTGCCCATGTGTCTGCTATGCTCTTAGCCTCATCTGTACCAAATTTCAAGTTGGGATCGTGATGGGATCATATTTTAAAATATTTAACTATTATAGTGTCAATTCAAAAATCTTGAATTCAGAACTGTTCAGCCTGTGGTCGAATAGTGTGGGGTCTATATTCACCAAATAATCCATGATTTTTAGACATTACTGTATTATTTTGATATGTTACAGCTTAGAAGCAGGAGTGGACATATAGGAGAAAGCTTTGTTAGGGCTCAACCTGAGAATGAACAATATTGTATTGAATATTGTACAAACCAGTACTACGAAGAGGAGGAGAGTTTGTTAAAACATCGGTTACAGGAAGCAGAACCCATCAAAGGGACTCAGCAATACCACACTTTCATTCCATGTAGTGAAACAGAAATAAAAACAAGGATGTTTTCATTTAGTAAAGACAGTGAAGTCCATGCAGTGGTAGAAGGCGGCACAAGATTGGCAATGGATGACATAACTGGCTGTGTGACCTGTGAATATGGTTGGCGCTGGTGGCTGGCTACTGTACTCTCCAAAGACTGTGAAAATGAAGAAGTAGAATTGACTTTATTGCATCCTTCTGGTCCAGCGCCATCATTTGTGTATCCAAGAAATCCAGACATTTTAAAAGTGCACAAAAGTCAGATAATAACTCAGGTGGAGCTGAACACAGTGACAGGCCGTACATACTGTGACACAAAAGGAAATGGCGATTGCTAGTAAGCGCTTAAGGGTATGTCACACGCGTCAATATCGCCTGCATGATCACGGCTGCACGTGACGTTGCAGCGATATTGACGCATGTGACATACTGAATCAACCAGCGATAAATCGCTGGTTGATGATCGCCAGGTTTTAGAATCTGTTCTAAAACCTGGCGATGGACGCCCGGTGGACACGCAGCATCGCTGCGTGTGACACCGGGAGCAGCGATATTCCATCTCCCAGCGCCTCACACAAGCACTGGGAGCTGGTATCCAAGGTAAACTGCGGGTATCTAGGCAGCGCGCGCTGCCTAGATACCCGATGTGTACCTTAGTTACCAGCCTCCTCCGCTCACCGGCTGGTATCTAAGGTACACAGCGGGTAACTAGGGACCCTAGTTACCCGCTGTGTACCTTAGATACCAGCCGGTGAGCGGAGGAGCCTGGTAACTAAGGTACACATCGGGTATCTAGACAGCGCGCGCTGCCTAGATACCCGCAGTTTACCTTGGAGACCAGCCTGTCCCGCTTCCAGCAGGCTGGCAGCGGGAGCAAGACATTGTGGAAACGATATTTAAATCATTTCCACGATGTCGATGGTCCATTGATCGCTGGTGAGTCTGCCTGTGTGACAGCTCACCAGCGATCAGCCGTCAATGTCGTCAGCGATCATCTCACTGACGACATTGACGCGTGTGACACCCCCTTTATGGACAAGATTACATTTCACCCACTAGAAGGGACAAATTGATGATAAAAAGCCACTTTAAAAACATACTATTAATTGTTTGATTAGTTCATGTTTTATAGAATGATGATTTAACTACTGTACTATTCTTATTAAACACTTAATAAATGACATGTTTAGTGATATAATAGAAAACAAATTTACATGTATAAATAGGGGTTAACATTTTTGGTTCTTTTATCCCTTTCTTTGATCCCTAAAGACACATCTTTTTAAGGCGGCCTATCATACTCCCTAACATGTCCATTGTACTGTAGACAGTGAATGGGCTATCCTCTGGACATTATTCTTCTACAAACTCCACCAAACCATAAAGGTCTACACAGACTGATGACCATTCATGTAAGCTTAGCCCTATACCCCATTTCCTCAAGATGCCTGGACCACCAGTGCAATAAGCCCCGGCACCTTGCACAACCCCTATCCCGTTGTAGATTGTAAGCTCTTTTGAGCAGGGTCACCTTCATTTCTTGCTTTATTTATTGTATTTTTTTTTCCACATTGATTCTATGCCTATTGTTTTTGTATCCAATGATTGTACTTTATTTGTTCTCTATTGTAATTACTTACTGTATATTTTCTGTACGCTAACCCTACATTGTAAAGCGCTGCGGAATATGTTGGCGCTATATAAATAAAGCTTTATTATTATTATTATTATTATTATTTTAATCTTGTTTAATCAAACTTGAGATATGATCACCTTTTTTCTTTTGGTTTGTTCAATGCATTCAGGTTGAAAATGCTGAGCGTTGTGTTCTGATGATTAAGATATATTTATCCTGGCATTTACGGGATTTGTTTTTTGTGTTTCTTTTTTGTTGCATGTAAATGTATATTTGTGCAGAGATTCAACTTGGGACCTGTCAAATTTATATATTTTTTATTTTATGGTTGTATGAGTTATTACAACTTATTGAATAAAAATTCAATAAGTTGTAATAACTCATACAATCATAAAATAAAAAATATATAATTTGACAGGTCCCAAGTTGAATCTCTACACAAATATAACCAAGAACACAAGTAACACACAGGCATTTTTTCACAATTGCGCATCAAAATTTTGAATTAGATTTTTCCCAAACAAAATATAAAGAAATATAGTCTTGTGACATATCAAATGAAAGCTGTTACCGTTCTGAGTAAAATGATGCCTCTCCAGCTTCATTATCTTATTTCTAGCCCGAGAATAAAAAAATGTAAAGCCATACCAGGCCAAAATTCGCACTTTAAAACTTTAAATATCTGTAAAAAATTAACTGATTAAGAAAAAAATTCAAAACCTTTAATTTGTAATTAACTAAAGTAGTACTTCAAATAGAAATTTTTTTAAAAAAATCTTAAGACATCAGGTAAAAAAAAATATTCATATTTAGATGACTTGATATGGAATGAACCATGGACGCTATTAATAGTAAAATATTTTAAAATATGATCCCATCGCGATCCCAACTTGAAATTTGGTACAGATGTGGCTAAGAGCATAGCAGACACATGGGCAGTTTTTGAAATATTTAAATGATGCCGATTTTTCGTAAATGCATTTTAAAATTTTGCGTTTGCGATCGGATGTGTATAATATTAACAAAGATACTCTTGTGACATATCTGGTGAAAGCCTGTACAGTTCTGAGTAGAACGGTGTTTATTTTATCTCTCTATCTTATTTCTAGCCCGAGTTATGAGGAGAAATGTAAAGGCAGGCAATACCGAATTTCACACTTTTTTCGAACTTGAAAATCATTTAAAAAAAAAAAATTTTTTAATTTTTCTCTTCACATTTTGCATTGTCTGACATGCTATTATCAAATAACAAAATCTCAAAAGAATTAAAAATATAGAGGTAATAATCATTGGTTCACTTGACATGGAATGGCCCTTAAGTGTTTATTTATGTTAATGTTGATGATTATGGATTACAGCCAATGAAAACCCAAAGGTTATTATTTAAAAAAATTAAAGCAGGGAGGAGGAAGGTTTAAAACTGCGCTGCTGTATTCCATAAGACATCAAAGGGTGAATATAATTATATTTATTTATCAGTCAATGTGTTTCACGACTCCCAAAAACACCCTGAAACATGGCAATATTACACTGATTTTTGATATTCTAATTCATTGAGATGCACTAGTACTTGTAAGTCACCTTGTAACATAGTAACAAGATAACATATGAGTTTGAAATAAAGTTAATAGAGATACATAGAATATGTACCATACTTAGACAGTGGTAACCAAACGTTTTTCTTTTTTTTTTTAAAGTCACTTGATGTCGTGATGTAATTTTCCTTGTGATTTTAGTGTACCGAAAGCTAATGGTTATCAGCTATTAGAATGAAAATTGTGGTTGACGTTGTTTTATCCCTTTATGTGTTAGTTTTCCACATTTGCTGGGCCAAATGTTTTCTATATTTTGTCATGGGCAGTCTAATTTTTTCAATTTATTTTCATTTTTTGTTTGCATTTTTTTTTTCCGGTTAAAAACAAACACAAATGTATCGCCAGATGTCAGGAAGCTTATTATTCTGAGAGTGAAGCCGGCAAAGGCCAAAAAAAGGGAGCTATGGAATAAAACTGTTCTCAAAGTCAAGTTTCAAATGAACTAAGGTTATTGGGTGAAAGAGAGTCCCCAAACTGTGGTGCAACAGCTATGAGCAGTAGAGTTAAATGAACAAGTTCCAGTCAAGAAGCCTTTCATCTCTGCAAAGAACCAGAATGTCCAACTTGAGTTTGCCAAAGAATACAGCCAATCAAAAGAGACAGATTGATCTAAGGTGTTGAGGTCGGACAAATCCATGTTCAATCTGTTTGGTAATTGATGGCAAACACTATATGTACAGTGCCCAATTAGAAAACATAATGATGTAGGGTACCAATCACATACAGTGAAACATATTGCAATGTTTCAGGGCATTTCGGGGAGCCCTGAAACACATTGACTAATAAATCAATATTATAATTCATCCTTTGATGTCTCGTGGGATACAGCAGCGCAGTTTTTAACCCTTCATCGTCCCTACTTTAATTTTCTGATATAATGACCTTTGGGTTTTCATTGGCTGTAAGCCGTAATCAACATTTACAGAAATAAATACTTCAAATAGATCACCCTCTTTGTAATGACTCTATATATGTTTTACTTTATGTATTGAATTACTGAAATAAATTAACTTTTTGATGATTTTTTAATTTATTGAGATGCACCTGTATATTCAAAAGCATTTTGGTTAAAATTAAAGGCCATGTAAGGGCCCTTTCACATCAGCGTATTTTGAAATTCGCGGCAGATGCGGTGAAAAAACCGCATCTGCCGCGTTTAACGCATAACCGCGACACTTGCGGCTCACTTGCGGCAAGCCCCATGCAATGTCTATGGGGCTTGCGGTAAGGGTGCGGCAGGTGCGGCAAGTGCGGTTTCGGCACTTGCGACAGGTGCGGCCGCAAAAAAAAATGCTGTCAGCCGCGTTTTTTTTCGCGGCCGCACCTGTCGCAAGTGCCAAAACCGCACTTGCCGCACCTGCCGCAAATCCGCCTATACCTTGTATGGCGTTTACTGCAACCGTGCCGCAAGTGCAGCCGGTATGCGGTAATTTGAAAAAAACGCTGATGTGAAAGGGCCCTAATACACACAGATATATTGGTCACAGATCTCTGGTTGCAGTGAAATCATGGACACATTGCTCCATTTTGTGGCTGTGTACAAATGTAACAATGTGTCCATGATTTCACTGCAACCAGAGATCTGTGACCAATATATCTGTGTGTGTAACATGGCCTTAAGGTCTTGCTTGATGACAACTTCATGCACTTTCAATTCATCACCAGGAAAATGGTATCACAACAACCAGACTGAAGTAATCACAACTATTGGTCACCACTGTATATTTACCGGTACGTTACATATTCTATGTATCTCTAGTAACTTTATTTCAAACTCAGGTTATCTTGTAGCTATGTTACAACGTGCTTTACAAGTAAGCTATGTTGTTTAAATCCTTCCAACTGGGTATGCTGTGAAAGGAGGTTTATTCTACTTTCCTGTGTATTAGACATTATAAGCCAACAGCATTAGCTTTACAATGCAATGACTTAGAACTCTGCTGGGTTTGAAATGTGTAAGTTGTAACTAATATTACTTTCTACTTTATATGTTTTTATGAATCTTGTATAAATTTTATATTTTAACCATCTTATGTTGTTGGTGGTGGATTACATTCAATTTTTCTTGCTTTGTCCAAATTTAGTATCTAAGTATGCCTATGCCATTGTGACAGGTCAACTTACTTCCAGGAGGAAGAGACAAAGGGTAACCACCGTTTAAAACTTTATTTAATAATAATGTGGAGCAAGTAATTATAAGAGAAATCTGATATAAATCATTTAAAATCCTTCCAGAAGGTGTCTCCACTAGGCTGTTTCTAAACCTGACATATGCTGGGTGGAGGGGTGGGGCCTAAACAGTATCCCAGGTTTCATGCAGAGACAAGTGTGAGCTCAGGCTGTCAGCAGTACACACAGGTCCTGTGAGATCTTATCTGACTCATCCATTCATATCTCTACTGTTATCAGTTAATTGCACTGAGAAGAGCTGATGTGAATGGAGAGCAGTCATTCAAGATCACACAGCCAGGAACTGTGTGCCAACACCTGGTGAGCTCACACTGTCCCTGCATGACGGAAACTGACAATACAGTTCAGCTGTAGCCATGTTACACAGGGACACTGTAGACACGCCCCCTCCCTTATGTGGTTATCTTGCCGTATTCAGTGTGAGAAGTGAAGAAGGATCTCAGAGAATGAGCTTTAGACAAAGTCTAGTGGGGACACCTTGTGGAAGGTTTATGAATGATTTCCTTCCAGGTTTCATTAATAAAGTATATTTGACAGTTTGTTATCTCTTGCTCTACATTATTATTAAATATTTAAATGGCGGTTACACTTTAACAAAACAACTGTTAGATTAGGCATATTGGATGCTGAATAAACCTACTAGATTCCAAACTCAAAGGCCATGTGTTTCTGATATTACTTATTGCTTCATGTTTTTCTGTTATTTACTTAAATAAATAAGAACTTTTATCCTTTTTTATATTGGTGGTAGGATAAATCCCAATTGCTTCATTTGACCTAGGAAAACGTGCCTTGCCTCCCTTTACAGATTTGTACTTAGCCTTGAGTTTAGGGAGCTGATTGTCTATTATTGCACTTAATATCTGTATTTAGGTGGTTTAGGAAGGGGGAAATGGATACATTTGTACATGCTATGAATTCCGCACACCCCTTACTGACTTTTTGCAATGTAGAATGTAATCAATTGGGCTGTGGATGCCTATGAATATACTCATATAGGTCTATAAATAAGCACAATAGTAGATGTGATTAACGTACAACGTAGGGGTTAGAATATGTACATTCATAATTTGAAAAAATGGTTTATAAATCCTAGGTGGGAGGGGGTCACTCCAATTTTGAAAGTGTTTAGGATATTTATATTATGTATATAAATATATATTTAGAATCTACATTTATATACTTTATTTGTAATATTGCAATTGTTTCTTACGAAGATAGAAAATAAATCCTATGTCACACTATACCATTGTCATCCCGTGTGTTACATACTTGTGTACACTGACTTCCCACAATTCAACTACACCAAATATAGATTAACATATTAGCATAGACCTGTTAAGGTGATCAGTGCTTTGAATCACAGGCCATGTTCACACACATGCGTTTTTTTGACCATCTCTGCGTTTTTGGGCTGTTAAAAAAAACGCAGGTGCGTTAACGCAGGGTACATTTGAGTGTAGCTGCGTTTTTCAGCTCCATTTGCGTTTTTTACCCCTAGTCCAAAAAACGCTGCATGCAGCGTTTTTGGGTGCTGTAAAAAAACGCATGTGCGTTTTTCCAAAAACGCATGCATTTTTTTAACATGGGGCCCTATGGGAAACGCATGCAAAAACGCATGGTACATTAGTACCTTTTAGTGCCATTCAAAAACGCATGCGTTTCCCATAGGGGCCCATGTTAAAAAAACGCATGCGTTTTTGAAAAAATGCACATGCGTTTTTTTAACATGGGGGCCCTATGGGAAACACATGCGTTTTTAAAAGGCACATTTATGCACCCTGCGTTAACGCTTGCGTTTTTGCCTGCGTTTTTGGTGAAAAAATGACTAAGTCCAAAAACGTGGCAAATCCTTTCAGACACACAAGGGACATTTTTTAGCACTCTTAAAAAAACGCAAGTGCTTTTAAGAGTGCTAAAAAAAACGCAAATTGCGTGTGAACATAGCCACAGACTGAATAAAATTGTTAATGATATTCAAATGATACAAAATACAAAATGCAAATTAAAGTTTTGAAATATATGCAGTATTGGGTATCAACACCAAACATAGAAATGCATACATTTACATGCCTTGGTATGCTGTCAATGTGGTTATTAATGGTTATCTGAGGAATATTCTGCCATCAAGATTTGCTGCTTGCAGCTACCTTTGCATTTGCTGAACAATCATGTCCCAGACTGTGCTTGATGTAACATGCTACAGACCATTTCAAGTTTGGGTTCAGGTCACTGAATTTCCCTGTGTTGAGAAAACCTGTTCAGGTTCGGAGTCTTAATGCATTACCTTTGCAAAGCACTGGAACAAGCATCGCTGTGGTCGGGTACGGTTGGTGCTTGACCCAGTGTGAGCTGCGTGCATTGTTTATTTGGCTTACACTGGTCTTAGGCTTCGTTCACACATTGCGCATTTTTGTGCATTTTGTGCGCGCTTTTCAAAAATGCGCAATGTGTGTCTGGGTCTGCCGGCAAAGTGATTGTGAAATTCACTTTGCTGTTCAGACAGTGCGTAAATATACGCAGCGCTTTTATGAGAGAAAGCGGGGGTGTAAAAAGAATGACCATGTCAGTTCTTTATGCACCTGCGCCCGCGCTTTATCCCATAGGAGCCCATTATTCCCACTGGAATTACGCATCGCCGTTTAGAGAATGTGCAATTCCAGTGGGAATATGTGCAGTGATGATGTCACACAAGGGAGGAAGAATCCTGTTTCTCCTCCCCTTTATGACATCTGTGGCAACCCCTCAGGGTTTCACAGTGTATTAATATACACTACGAAACCCAAATTAAACTAAGCCAAATGTGTGAAAAATAATAAAAATTGAAAACTTACCCTCCGCTGGGTGTTCCAGTTATAGGGAGCATAGAGATCCTCCACAGGTACTGTCATTCCAGGACCTGTGATCGCCGATTGGCCACTCGTGGTCATATGATATGTGATGTGCTATGACGCGCATATCACATGACCGGTAGCGACCAATCAGCGATCTAGACAGGTCCTGGAAGGTCTATAGCTTCGGATGAGTCGGCTCCCAGGTCACCCGGCGGAGGGCAAGTATTCTATTTTTATTATTTTTTAGACATTTGGCTTACTTGAATTTGGGTTTCGCAGTGTATATTAATACACTACAGAACCCAAATGGGGCTGGCACAGATGTCACACAGGGGAGGATTCTTCCTCCCCTGTGTGACATCACTCCCCTGCACTTTAGGGGGAGAAGTAGCCTCGTAAAAATAAACACGATGTGTGAATGCACCGCGTTTTTTACAGGGATTTTTTGCGCGCGTGCAAAAAAAAGTCCACTTTTCCACCCCCGGAAGTATTTTACTTATGGTTGGCTGTATGTGGGCAGAGAGAATAACTGCCAGTCCGTGACTTCCATTGAAGTTCGGGTCAAGTTCAGGGTCATGAAAAAGGTTCGCTCATCTCTAATCACAAGCAACATTCGGCTTGGCATTGTGTTGAGAAGTTGCTCCTGGGACACCTTGGAGATATGATTGTACCTTTGGTTACATAACTAATCAATGTAGTGCCAAGCTGTTAGTGTACCTGGAATAAAGGTTGGAGGGGTATATTAAGCTATGTTATGTCCACCCTATACTATAATTGCTGTAGGACAGCTGTGACATTCCTTCGTGAAAGCCACTTCACGGTGTTGACCACGTGGTCGCCAGACAAATCTCCTGCTTTCATTGCATCCAAGACAAAATCGAAAATCAGCCCTGAAGAGCATAAATCTCAAAAGCTGAAAAGGAACATGAATTTCCACTTTTAGCATAACAATGAACCTAAACAAATTAAGAAAACAAAGGCTTCACCAGAAGAAGGTCAAGGTTTTGGAATGAAGTAAGGTGATTCCCAGTAGGGTATATACAGGACCCTGTTAAATCTTTATCGTCGTATTTAAAAGATTCCACACAATTAATTAACAATCTCAAAAATATAGAATGGCAAAAACATTTTTATTTTATTACCATGGATGTTAATGCACTATATTCCAACACAGATCATGATTTAGGGATAAATGCAGTAGATTATTATCTCACAGAGACTGATTTTGCAACTAAAGAAAAGAATTTTCCGTTGAACAGTTTGGGATTTATTTTAAAGGCATAATGTTTTCAGTTTTGAAGGTTCACTATACTTGCAGCGGCTTGGGACCGCGATGGGGACTCGGGTCACCCCAAGTTTCGCAAATCTTTTTATGGGGCGATTCAAGTCCTCATCAATTTTAAGGAAGCTGGAAATTGCAAAGAAAATAGATGTTTATAGGCGTTTTATAGACGATTTGATAATTATTTGGAATGGTACAAAAGAAGAAGCAATGGAAATGATAAATACGTTGAATAAAAATGATTGGGGCATTTAATTTACCTCAGAAATAAGTAACGAAAAAATAGTGTATTTAGATTTGGAAATTAGCCACAAGGTGACATGTATCATCACAAAAACACATTTAGAAAAGTTGATTCCAGCGGATTTTTTGATTTTAGAAGTGCCCATTACAAAAAATGAAAAGATTTTTTTGTATTAGGAAAAACTGTACTAAAGAGAGAGACTATGAAACCCAGGCTGACATCTTAAAGAAAAGATTTGAGGAAAAGAAATATCCCAAAAAATTGGTTCATGCCACATATGAAAAAACAGGGCAAAAAAGCAGGAGGATTGTCTGAGTAAAAAATAAGGGGAAGAAAATGAGGTGATTTGTAAAAAAAAACAAAGGATAGAGAAGGAGGCAGGTGGAAATTTAATTTTATCATGACTTATAATAGGGGGAGTAAAACGATACGCATGATTCTGCAAAAGTACTGGTATATTTTAAAACGGGATCTGATTTTGGGAAAATGTCTGCCTGAGAAACCAGGTATAACATTTAGAAGGGGGAAAACGATAAAAAGTTTAATAGCCCCAAGTAGGTTAAGAGATAATAAAAAAAAATCTGCAAAAAATGTAAAAATATTAAAGAAAGTAAGGGCCCAGAGATGACCATGTTAGGGGCAGACTACTTAAAAGACATTATATATAAACCAGAAGAACAAGAGTTCTATTGCCCGTGTAATTAAACGTGATTTACTGTCCACACGTGTTTGTTGCAAATATAACAGTTTATTAAGTGCAGAGGATACAGCAAATAGACGTTTCTTAGTGGTCACCACTAGCCCCCTGAAGCAGCCGACGCGAAACACGTGTCGGGGCTACCAGACCCTCAGGAGGCAGTCTAGGAAGACCTCCTTCACCAAGTTCTATGGGTAAGCAATAATCAATGTGCTCTTATTTTATTCCTCAACTAGGGTATTGACTAGACTCTGGAGCTTTCTGCACCTATGTCATCCTAGTACTTGCACCTTAACCTTCCTAGCGTTATTCCCGAGCCTGACACGGGGTTAACATTCACTACCAGAAGCGTTAACCCCGAGTCAGGCTCGGGCTTACCCGCGTTCGCGGCAGATGCGGTAAAAAAACCGCATCTGCCGCACTTGCCGCACTTGCCGCATAGCTGCCGCACTTGTGCCGCACTCGCGGCGCGGTTGCGGCGCGGTTGCGGTAATCTGCATAGTAAAGGGAACCATGCAGTAGACATGAGATAATGATTGTATACACTTACATGAGGGCGTCTCCCTGTGTGTGCTGGCACTTGTGAGCTGTGTTCGTCATGCCTGCTCTCCCCCTCCCTTATGCCCGCCCCCTCTCAGCCTGCTATAGTGATGTGAGGCTGATCTCGTCATAAAGGGGCGGGGCTACCGGGATGCGCGATTTAGCCCCGCCCCTTTATGACGAGATCAGCCTCACATCACTATAGCAGGCTGAGAGGGGGCGGGCATAAGGGAGGGGGAGAGCAGGCATGACGAACACAGCTCACAAGTGCCAGCACACACAGGGAGACGCCCTCATGTAAGTGTATACAATCATTATCTCATGTCTACTGCATGGTTCCCTTTACTATGCAGATTACCGCAACCGCGCCGCAACCGCGCCGCGAGTGCGGCACAAGTGCGGCAGCTATGCGGCAAGTGCGGCAAGTGCGGCAGATGCGGTTTTTTTACCGCATCTGCCGCGAACGCGGGTAAGCCCGCTTTTAGCAACAAAAACCAGACCTAAACAGACCGCCAGGGAGGTTAAAAGCACCTGCACCTTTACTGCCCCTCTGGACCTTTCCTGGTCTTCCTGCCTCTGCCTCGGTCATCTGTCTCCCTCCCCTACCTCTGATCTTTGTCAAAATTTTATCTAAAGAAACGTCTATTTGCTGTATCCTCTGCACTTAATAAACTGTTATATTTGCAACAAACACGTGTGAACAGTAAATCACGTTTAATTACACGGGCAATAGAACTCTTGTTCTTCTGGTTTATATAAAAAATGGAAAAAGTAAAGATTATGAGATTGGAGTTTTTAGATGCAGTTCCAGGAAATGTCATACGTGTTGGATTCTGAACCATGGTGCGAAACAAATTGCAAGCAAAAGTACAGGTGAAATAATTGAAATAAAACAGAATCTGAGTTGTCATGGAGATTATATTGTTTACTAGATGGTGGCCCGATTCTAAAGAATCGGGTAGTCTAGAATCTATATATAGTTTATTTAGTAATAAGGGAGTGCTGTGAAAGTAATTGTGAGTATACGGTGGCTCAGTGGTTAGCAGTGAGTGCGGTGGCTCAGTGGTAAGCAGTGAGTGGAGTGGCTCAGTGGTCAGCAGTGAGAGCGGTGGCTCAGTGGTCAGCAGTGAGTGCGGTGGCTCAGTGGTCAGCAGTGAGTGCGGTGGCTCAGTGGTCAGCAGTGAGTGCGGTGGCTCAGTGGTCAGCAGTGAGTGCGGTGGGCCAGTGGTTAGCAGTGAGTGCGGTGGGCCAGTGGTTAGCAGTGAGTGCGGTGGCTCAGTGGTCAGCAGTGAGTGCGGTGGCTCAGTGGTCAGCAGTGAGTGCGGTGGCTCAGTGGTCAGCAGTGAGTGCGGTGGCTCAGTGGTCAGCAGTGAGTGCGGTGGCTCAGTGGTCAGCAGTGAGTGCAGCACAGGCTGGAGGGGGCAGAGGAGGGAGGAGGCAGAGGAGGGAGGAGGCAGAAACTGGAGGGTTAGAGGAGGGAGGGGTCAGGGGAGTGCGGAGGCAGGGGAGAGCGGAGGCTGGAGGGCAGAGGAGAGCGGAGGCTGGAGGGCAGAGGAGAGCGGAGGCTGGAGGGCAGAGGAGAGCGGAGGCTGGAGGGCAGAGGAGAGCGGAGGCTGGAGGGCAGAGAGAACGGAGGCAGAGGAGAGCGGAGGCAGAGAGAGCGGAGGCAGAGGAGAGCGGAGGCTGGAAAAGAGCGGAGGCTGGAAAGAGGAGCTGGAGGCGGAGGAGAGAAGAGCGGAGGCTGAGAGAGCGGAGGCAGGGAGAGCGGGAGAGAGGGAGGCGGAGAGAGAGCGGAGGCAGGGGAGAGCGGAGCGGAGAGCGAGGCAGGGGAAGGAGGAGGAGGCGGAGGCAGGAGGCGGAGAGCGGAGGCTGGAGAGCGGAGGCAGGGAGAGCGGAGGCAGGGAGAGCGGAGGCAGGGAGGCGGATGCGAGGAGCGAGCGGAGGCAGCAGGAGAGCGGAGCAGAAGGCGGAGGCAGAGGAGAGCGGGAGGCAGGCAGGGAGAGCGGAGGCTGAGAGCGGAGGCGAGGAAGGAGGCGAGAGAGCGAGGAGAGGCGGAGGCGGAGAGAGCGAGGCGAGAGAGCGAGGCGAGAGAGCGGAGGCTGGAGAAGAGCGGAGGCAGAGGAGAGCGGAGGCGGAGAAGAGCGGAGGCGGAGAGAGCGGAGGCTGAGAAGAGCGGAGGCTGGAGAAGAGCGGAGCAGAGGAGAGCGGAGGCTGGAGAAGAGCGGAGGCAGAGGAGAGCGGAGGCTGGAGAAGAGCGGAGGCAGAGGAGAGCGGAGGCTGGAGAAGAGCGGAGGCTGGAGAGAGCGGAGGCTGGAGAAGAGCGGAGGCAGGGAGAGCGGAGGCAGGAGGAGAGCGGAGGCTGGAGAAGAGCGGAGGCAGAGAGAGCGGAGGCTGGAGAAGAGCGGAGGCAGAGTAGAGCGGAGGCTGGAGAAGAGCGGAGGCAGAGGAGAGCGGAGGCTGGAGAAGAGCGGAGGCAGAAGGAGGCGGAAGGCTGGAGGAGAGGACGAGAGCGGAGGCTGGAGAAGAGCGGAGGCTGAGAGAGGGAGGCTGGAGAGAGGCGGAGAGGGGAGGGAGCGGCAGGGGAGAGCGAGCGAGGGAGAGAGCGTAGGCAGGGGAGAGCGTAGGGAGGGGAGAGCAGAGGCTGGAGGACAGAGAGCGGAGGCTGGAGGACAGGGAGGCGGAGAGCTGGAGAGCCAAGGAGAGCGGAGGCTGGAGGCCACAGGAGAGCGGAGGCTGGAGGCCACAGGAGAGACGGAGGCTGGAGGCCACAGGAGAGCGGAGGCTGGGGGGCAGAGGAGAGCGGAGGCTGGAGGGCAGGGAGAGCGGAGGCTGGAGAAGAGCGGAGGCAGAGAAGAGCGAGAGGGAGGAGGGAGGCAGAGGAGAGCGGAGGCAGAGGAGAGCGGAGGCAGAGGAGAGCGGAGGCTGGAGAAGAGCGGAGGCAGAGGAGAGCGGAGGCAGAGGAGAGCGGAGGCAGAGGAGAGCGGAGGCAAGGAGAGCGGAGGCAGAGGAGAGCGGAGGCTGGAGAAGAGCGGAGTCAGAGGAGAGCGGAGGCTGGAGAAGAGCGGAGCTGGAGAAGAGCGGAGACAGAGGAGAGCGGAGACAGAGGAGAGCGGAGGCTGGAGAAAAGCGGAGGCAGAGGAGAGCGGAGGCAGAGGAGAGCGGAGGCTGGAGAAGAGCGGAGGCAGAGGAGAGCGGAGGCTGGAGAAGAGCGGAGGCAGAGGAGAGCGGAGGCTGGAGGAGAGCGGAGGCAGAGGAGAGCGGAGGCTGGAGAAGAGCGGAGGCAGAGGAGAGCGGAGGCTGGAGAAGAGCGGAGGCAGAGGAGAGCGGAGGCTGGAGAAGAGCGGAGGCAGAGGAGAGCGGAGGCTGGAGAAGAGCGGAGGCAGAGGAGAGCGGAGGCTGGAGAAGAGCGGAGGCTGGAGAAGAGCGGAGGCTGGAGAAGAGCGGAGGCTGGAGAAGAGCGGAGGCAGGAGGGCAGGGGAGAGCATAGGCAGGGGAGAGCGTAGGCAGGGGAGAGCGTAGGCAGGGGAGAGCAGAGGCTGGAGGCCACAGGAGAGCGGAGGCTGGAGGCCACAGGAGAGCGGAGGCTGGAGACCACAGGAGAGCGGAGGCTGGAGGCCACAGGAGAGCGGAGGCTGGAGGCCACAGGAGAGCGGAGGCTGGAGGCCACAGGAGAGCGGAGGCTGGGGGGCAGAGGAGAGCGGAGGCTGGGGGGCACAGGAGAGGGGAGACTGGGGGCACAGGAGAGGGGAGGCTGGAGGCCAGAGGGGAGGCTGGAGGCCAGAGGGGAGGCTGGAGGCCAGAGGAGAGCGGAGGACAGAGGAGAGCGGAGGACAGAGGAGAGCGGAGGACAGAGGAGAGCGGAGGACAGAGGAGAGCGGAGGCTGGAGGCCAGAAGAGAGCGGAGGCTGGAGGCCAGAGGAGAGCGGAGGCCAGAGGAGAGCGGAGGCCAGAGGAGAGCGGAGGCCGGAGGCCGGAGGAGAGTGGAGGCTGGAGGGCAGGGGATAGCGGAGGCAGGGGATAGCGGAGGCAGGGGAGAGCGGAGGCAGAGGACAGCGGAGGCAGAGGACAGCGGAGGCTGGAGGACAGCGGAGGCTGGAGGCCAGAGGACAGCGGAGGCTGGATGCCAGAGGACAGCGGAGGCTGGAGGCCAGAGGACAGCGGAGGCAGGAGGCCAGAGGACAGCGGAGGCTGGAGGCCAGAGGACAGCGGAGGCTGGAGGCCAGAGGACAGCGGAGGCTGGGGGGCAGAGGAGAGCGGAGGCTGGGGGGCAGAGGAGAGCGGAGGCTGGAGAAGAGTGGAGGCAGAGGACAGCGGAGGCTGGAGGCCAGAGGAGAGCGGAGGCTGGAGAAGAGCGGAGGCTGGAGAAGAGCGGAGGCTGGAGAAGAGCGGAGGCAGAGGAGAGGGGAGGCTGGGGGGGGCACAGGAGAGGGGAGGCTGGGGGGCACACAAAAGGGGAGGCTGGGGGGGCACAGGAGAGGGGAGGCCGGGGGGCACAGGAGAGGGGAGGCCGGGGGGCACAGGAGAGGGGAGGATGGGGGGCACAGGAGAGGGGAGGCTGGTGGGGCAGAACACTCACCGGGCTGTCGGCGGGGCAGGTGGCGGAATGGTGGTCCCAGATGGAGGAGGAGAGTGGGCGGTGCCGGCGGAGGCCGCACACCGGAGTGTGGGCCGGGGCGGTTCCCGGATGTGGGTGGGACTCAGGGTGCATCTAGGCACCCTGCCGCCGGAGCCGATCGGAGGGTGGGGGGGTGCTGGCGGGTCTCAGGGCCGCCGCCCCTGCAGCGTCCGCTCGGCCCCGCCGCCCTGCAGCCTACAGTGCCACAGCGTCCGTCTCTCCTGAGGGCGGCGCTGATGTTGGTGGCCCCGCCCCCTTCTGTCATGCCGCTCCCCCTGGCTGCCGCCGCTCTGGACTCAGGACTCACACTGTCCAATGGACGGTGCGGCCCTGGGTGGGAGCACACGGCTCTGTGTGGGGGTGGCGGTGGCGCTTTAGCGCCCACTGCGAGCCGCTATTCAGGTTTGACAGCGGCTCGCGGTGAGCGCTACGCGCTCACCGCTCGTGGGTCTGGAACTTCCGTTTCCGGTCTGTGACACAGGGCGCAGGCCGTCACGGAAGTTGGCCAGATTCACCGGAAAGGGCCTTCGGGTTTTATATATAAGATGTTATTGATGGTAGCTGTGGGCTACAGTACGTGGGGCACACAACGCAGACTTTACGTGCTTGTATGAACAGGCACAGAAATAGAGAAAAAAAATGTGTTTTTAAAACATTTTTGTTTGTCGAGACATTTATTACTTAAGCACGATAAGAATTTTAATATAGTGATGACACCTCTAGAACAAATACCTGTGGAACCTATCAAAAGAAATTCTCTGCTTAATCGCAAGGAGACATATTGGATTTACCGCCTTCAAAATATTGCATCCCAATGGTCTCAATGATATTGTGTAAAAAATGTAGTATATATATATATAGCTGTACTACCCGGCTTCGCCCAGGTTAATAACTGCTGTTAACAAAATAGAATGTGTTAACAAAAATTTATTCAGCACACAAAAACCACAAAACAAATCAATAGAAATGTAATTATTAAAAGGCAAACACTAAGCTAATAGAAGCATTTCACAACATATATTTCAACACCACAGATATTCCACAGTTTCTATATCCTCTCACATAGAGGTAATGTGACTGACATCAGCCTTTCCACCAACACACCCTAACTGACATCCTATTACCTCACAGGCATCCTATTACCTCACAGAAGCTTTACTGAGAATGTCCTTTGTTGTCTATATTAACCAATCAGAGATCAGATTAACAGTAGCAAAATAGAAGCTGAGCTGTGATTGGTTGCTATTGGCAGCCTGATAAATCCCCAGGCAACAGGAAACCCTCCCCCCTGACAGTATATATTAGCTCACAAATACACATAATAGACAGCTCATGTGACTGACAGCTGCCGTATTTCCTATATGGTACATTTGTTTCTCTTGTAGTTTTGCTGCTTATTAATCAGATTTTTATTGTTGAAGGACAATACCAGACTTGTGTGTGTTTTAGGGCAATTATGTGGCGAGGCTGGTGTATGTGTGGTGAAATGTGTGCTGAGGGTGGTATATGTGTTCAAGCACGTGGTAGTGTGAGGCGCATTTTGTGTGTGTGTGTTCATATCCCCGTGTGTGGTGAGTATCCTATGTCGGGGCCCCACCTTAGCATCTGTATGGTATATACTCTTAAAATTTCGCCTCACAACATAGCCTATGACGCTCTCGGGGTCCAGACGTGTGACTGTGCAAAATTTTGTGGCTATAGCTGACAGCTGTCGATTTTCCTCCAACACTTTTCCTTTCCCTTTTTCCCCATTATGTAGATAGGGGCAATATTGTTTGGTGAATTGGAATGCGCGGTGTTAAAATTTCGCCTCACAAAATAGCCTATGACGCTCCCGGGGTCCAGACGTGTGATTGTGCAAAATTTTGTGGCTATAGCTGACAGCTCTCGATTTTCCTCCAACACTTTTCCATTCACTTTTTCCCCATTATGTAGATATGGGCAAAATTGTTTGGTGAACTGGAACGCACGGGGTTAAAATTTCGCCTCACAACATAGCCTATGACGCTCTCGGGGTCCAGACGTGTGACTGTGCAAAATTTTGTGGCTGTAGTTGCGACGGTGTAGATGCCAATCCCGGACATACATACACACACACACACATTCAGCCTTATATATTAGATAATATATATATATATAAAACAAAACACACAAAACACAAAAAAAAACAAAAACGCACACCTTAGGAAAAAAAATTTTAAGGAAAAAACTTTTTAAAACATTTACTTTTTTTGTTAACTTTAATATCATTCAAGATTTTTTGTGGATAGTAATTTTATTCTTAAAGGGAACCTGTCACCTAGATTTAAGGCCCTACACTATGACTACCTGTCCCTACACCTTCCTAGCTGCTCCCTATCTATCCCTTTCTGATCTAAAGGGGCCTTATAAAACTGCAGAAAAATAACTTATAACTTACAGAAGTCCCTGAGGCTGGGGACTGGAAAGGCAGGTCCACGCTCCAGTGTTCCCTCCTCGATGCCGCAGTGCATGCCCCGCTGGGCGGCATTATTCTTTATTCCTCGCCGCCCCTCTATTTGGAATCTCTCACCCTCTGTACACGTATGCACTGGCCGCGACGTCACATCCGGTGCGGTGCATTATGGAGCCGGTCACGTGATCGGCCCCAGTGCTTTATGGGCTTGATCACGTGATCGGCGTGGCTCCGCGCATGCGCAATGCGCTTATTGAAGCTGGCACGATCATGTGATCGGCCCCATAATGCACTAGGGCTGATCATGTGTACGGTCCCATAATGCATTGCGCCGGATGTGACGTCGCGGGAGATTCCAAATGGTGGAGGCGGCGAGGAATAAAGAATAATGCCACCCAGCGGGGCGTGCACTGCGGCATCGAGGAGTGAACACTGGAGCGTGGGGCCGCCTTTTCAGTCCCCAGCCTCAGGGACTTCTGTAAGTTAAAAGTTATTTTTCTGATGTTTAATAGGGCCCCTTTAGATCAGAAAGGGATAGATAGGGAGCAGCTAGGAAGGTGTAGGGACAGGTAATGATAGTGTAGGGCCTTAAGTGTAGGGCCTTAAATCTAGGTGACAGGTTCCCTTTAAATGTTCTCAGTGGTTTTTAGCGTAGTGATTTGCTGTTTGGGAATGTTTGTTTTTACTATGTAAAGAAGCACTATAGCTGAAGCGGACAATGAAACTGATTGGACAGGTGTGGTTATGCCTACACCCTCATGTGAATACCTATCAAGATGTAATTATCCTTTACCTATAAAGCAAAGCGTCATATGTATTTTTATTCAGATACCTGAGGAAGGCGGTTGTCCCCGCCGAAATGCGTTGTATCCGTTTTTTATATTTTCGTAAGTTTTGAGCAATAAATTTTATTTGTGGACAAGAAGTTCTTAAAATCATTACCATGGGGAGCGTGGCCACCATAGAATTGGATTACCTCCTATTGAAGATTTTGGAATGGCTAAGCCACAGGTGAGAGCTGAATCATACTGAAAATCTATGGGTTTCCTGAGGCGGTTTGTACACAGGAGATACATAATTAGAAGTCTGTGCAATGGTATGTACCATGCTGATAGACCTCTACACAGAAAAGACTGAATGCTGTCATGAATTCAAAGTGTAGATCAACAAAGTATTAATTTAAAGGGAACTTGTCAGCTAGTTTATGGCCCCCCAGCTAGCGCTCTCTGTACCTGCAGCTTCATAATACTATTCTAAGCATCCCTCAATGAGCTCATAGTGTAATGCTAAATTTGACAAAAAAAGCATTTCTACACTTACATTTCTTTATGTGAATGAGGCAGTGACTACACCTTGGAGGACGTATTCACTCTGGCAGGTTAATAGTTAACTTACTGAAAACATCTCCGTATAAAGGACCTGTATGATATAAATACAAAAGGGGGGTTTGGGGGAACAAGAGGCGCAATAGTGCCCTTATCACTTGACACTAAAATTGGAATCAGTGAGCAACAGGGGTTCACTCACCTGGTCCAGTTGTGTCACCCACAACTGGTTTGAAGACGTGTTAGGAATAATATCCTGATGGCTGCTGCTGGACCTTCACCGACCACTCAGACGTGGAGAAGCATCAGATTACTTGGGAAAGGTGTTTTGCGATCCGCGCTGCCAGACTGACTCGCATCAAAGAAGACACTTGTAAATGAAGTGTTAATCAATTCCTTCTTTTATTCACCGACGCGTTTCGGTGCCCACCCGGCACCCTGATGAAGGTGAAGGGACCCTGATGAAGGTGCCGGGTGGGCACCGAAACGCGTCGGTGAATAAAAGAAGGAATTGATTAACACTTCATTTACAAGTGTCTTCTTTGATGCGAGTCAGTCTGGCAGCGCGGATCGCAAAACACCTTTCCCAAGTAATCTGTATGATATAAGGATCATGTGACCATAGTGGGCAAAGCTAAGCAAGCAAAATCATTATGGGCTATAGAGCCTATTATAGTCACGATCGTGACATCACACAAGTCCCACAGCATCTTCTGACATTCCTCAGAAATGTTAACTATTCACCTGCCAGAGTGAATGCATCCTCAAGTGTCTACACAATGCCTCATTTACATAAGAAAATATAAGTGTTAAATATGTTGTTCCCCTTTACCAATACACTTTTAGCTCAGACATAGATGATTAGAATAGCACTGTGAAGCTACAGGTGCAGACAGTGATAGGTGGGGGGCATAAACCACCTGACAGATCCCTTTAAGGGTATCCATATTTATAGTTTTCTTTTCCCATCCGAAAAGATTTCAAGTTGTTTTTCAAAGGAAATGTACGGATGAGAGGTAACATTAATGATAGTAAATGTCCTAACAAGTCCTAAAATTATTGATCCTTGATATGATTATTTTTAAGTGATAAAGATCAAGCAGGTTTGTGAAGACTTTTTATAGCAACTGTATTTCTGAGGGTGGAGCTTATACTAAATACTAATTTGTTTGAGTTGTTTTGAAAATGTTGTTTTCATTTTTCAGAATTTGCATATCATTAAAATTTTTTGTGATCTTGTGATTTCCATAATAGCACAACTTTTCCTTCTTGGTATTAATTTCAATGTTGAGGCTTGTAGAATTAGCAGTAAAAACTTTATATGTTATATTACACATATCTGAAAATATGAGTATAAAAGAATTGCAAGTAACTAAAACAAGTGATTTCTTTAGTGTCCATATTTGGACTTTATGGCCCGACAGTCAAATACCAAAAAAAAGCTGAAACTGTTGTTCAGATTTCAGCAGGCGTAGTATATGTGATAATAAGACATATGTTTTGATTGATAGACAGGCTATGCTGTGTTAATGATGGATCAGTGATGTGTGACATTATAATTGACAATATAATAAGCAAATGAAATGGGATGAAGAGAGATGGATTACACTAGGTATCAATTAAGGAGTCCCATTTAATGGTTTTCAAAAGGAAAAGAAATAAAATGAGTAAAAAATACAATTATAAATAAAATCACAAATGTCTTTAATTGTCAAATCACAATACATTTGTCTAATGAGGTAATCAGTATAGAATTAAAATGGCTGATGTCTTGTTAGACTGACAAAAAACCGTCCTAAAAATGTTACCAGGACAGGTGCAGTATGTGCAGTATTATGCACCTCTGCTGTGACCTGAAGATAACAATATAGAAGTGTGAGCAGGCTCTTACCTTACCACCCCTGGTATCTCCACTATTAGATCAGATAGAAAGGGTGGACTGCAGTGCAAGTAGCCTCTTTTTACCTCAGCACCCCTAGTATATCCACTATTACATCAGATACAAAAAGTGGTCAACAGTGTGAGAAGGCCCTTCTTAAATAGTGCTTTACACATACTAGTTTTGGTTGTGGAGAGTTTTTAACCCAATGATTTGGAGCACAAGTTTAACTGCTTTTTAACAAGATGCTTTTATTGAATCATCAAGGAGATTAAAATGCAGATACAAAATGCTCAAAGATATAAAAGATAAATTACAATTGGATCTGGTTTACAGAGGACACTAAGGGGTTAAGATCTTTTTGTCTCCCACTTCAGGACATATTCATGGTAGCATGTTCTAACATAAACCATTGTGCATTTCCAGTATAAAATAAGGCAGAGAGCTGCAGCTTATAGTGTATAGAGGGTTCAATGAAATACCGCCCTACTAATACAACAACCACTGACTAATGCCTCCAACTCATTACACAAGATACTTAGCAACATAGGAATTTGAGCAAAAGCTTACCCATGTCAGTGCCAGATGTGGAGATGACCTCTAGGGGACGCCCTTCTTAAATAGTGTTTGTGGAGCCTCATTTAGGAGTCTCAACACAGGACTAGCCAGATTTAAGCTCGTAAAGAGCTGGGATATTGACTCAAAGGGCCACTTAATATGGTGGTCTCCTCAAAGAGCCACCCCATGGCTAGGTCCTTCCCTGGAGGGATATCTGGCTAGTCCTGTGATGCGACTCCTAAACGAGCCTCCACAGACTCTATTTGCAGGTTTCTGTCAGCATATCAAGGTATTGTACATTTTATTTATATATAGTGGGTACGAAAAGTATTCAGACCCCTTTAAATTTTTCACTCTTTGTTTCATTGCAGCCATTTGGTGAATTCAAAAAGTTCATTTTTTTCTCATTAATGTACACTCTGCACCCCATCTTGACGTAAAAAACAGAAATGTAGAAATTTTTGCAAATGTATTAAAAGAGAAAAACTGAAATTTCACAGTTATAAGTATTAAGACCCGATGCTCAGTACTGATTAGACGCACCTTTTTGAGCCAGTACAGCCATGAGTCTTCTTGGGAATGGTGCAACAAGTTTTTCACACCTGGATCTGAGGACCCTCTGCCATTCTTCCTTGCAGATCCTCCCCAATTCGGTCAGGTTGGATGGTGAGCATTGCTGGACAGCCATTTTCAGGTCTCTCCAGAGATGCTCAATTGGGTTTAGGTCAGGGCTCTGGCTGGGCCAGTCAAGAATGGTCACAGAGTTGTTCTGAAGCCACTTCTTTGTTATTTTAGCTGTGTGCTTAGGGTCATTGTGTTGTTGGAAAGTGAATCTTTGGCCAAGTCTGAGGTTCAGAGCACTCTGGAAGAGGTTTACATCCAGGATATCTCTGTACATGGCCGCTTTCATATTTCCTTCAATTGCAACCAGTTGTTTTGTTCCTGCAGCTAAAAAACAGCCCCATACCATGATGATGCCACCACCATGTTTCACTGTTAGGATTGTATTGAGCAGGTGATGAGCAGTGCCTGATTTTCTCACATATCGCTTATAATTATCACCAAAAAGTTCTATCATCATCTCATCAGACCAGAGAATCTTATTTATCATAGTCTGAGAGCAGTGGCGGACCTTGACCCCTGGGGGCCCTGATGCAGCCATGGTGAGGAGCGGGGGGGGGGGGCTGCGGATTGTGCTGGTGCCGTCGGCGCGGTCGGGGGGGGGGGTGTTAGTGGCCGTTGGCGCGGTCCGGGGAGGGGGGTGCGGGGGACGGTGCTGGCAGCCATCGGAGAGGTGTTTGCGGCAGCTCTCCTACCTGCTGAGCCGCGACGAGTGCGCTCCTGGGAGCGGAGGGGCAGAGGAGAGGAGGGCGGGATCAGGCAAGGGAAGCAGGAAGCTTTCTGCTTCCCTTGCCTGACCCTCCTCTCCTCTGACAACGGCTTACGACGGTCGGCTGGGGGCCCCCCTGCGGCTTGGAGGGGCCCCCTAGCCGGTCGGGGCCCTGGTGCAAGCTGAACCAGCTGCACCACGGTAGTTCCGCGCCTGTCTGAGAGTCCTTCATGTGTTTTTTGCAAACTATGTGGGCTTTCATATGTCTTGCGGTGAGGAGAGGCTTCCATCGGGCCACTCTGCCATAAAGGCCGACTGGTAGTGGGCTGCAGTGATAGTTGACTTTGTGGAACTTTCTCCCATCTCCCTACTGCATCTCAGCTACAGTAATCTTGGGGTTCTTCTTTACCTCTCTCACCAAGGCTCTTCTCCCACGATTGCTCAGTTTGGCTGGACGGCCAGGTCTAGGAAGATTTCTGGTGGTCCCAAACGTCTTCCATGTAAGGATTATGGAGGCCTCTGTACTCTTAGGAACCTTGAGTACTGCAGAAATTCTTTTGTAACCTTGGCCAGATATGTGCTTTGCCACAGTTCTGTCTCTGAGCTCCTTGGGAAGTTCCTTTGACCTCAGGATAATGATTTGGTCTGACATTCCCTGTGAGCTGTGAGGTCTTGTATAGACAGGTGTGCCTTTCCAAATCAAATCCTGCCAGTTTATAAACACAGCTGGACTACAATGAAGGAGTAGAACTATCTCAATGAGGATCACAAGGAAATGGACAGCATGTGACATAAATATGAGTGACTGAGCAAAGGGTCTGAATACTTATGACTACGTGATATTTCAGTTTTTCTTTGTTTAATAAATTTGTAAAAATTTCTACATTTCTGTGTTTTTTTCAGTCAAGATGGGGTGCAGAGTAATGAGAAAAAAAATGAACTTTTTTGAATATAGCAAATGGCTGCAATGAAACAAAGAGTGAAAAGTTTAAAGGGGTCTGAATACTTTCTGTACCCACTGTAGTGATTACCTCTTTTGACAAATTGAATGGTATCTGCCAAATGAAATTTATTTACAAATATATTCATTTTATTTTATTTCCTGGAGAACCCCTTTAAGATGAATGGTAAATGTCCGTTAAGCTTGATGATCCTGCATTTTCTGCTGCTCTCCCATATTTTCAATGAACACAAATTGACAAAGCAATAAAACTGATTTCCCACCTAGAATAGCACCCAGAAAAGAGGTCTGGCTTGTTTGTATATCCATAGCCCAAACTCAACCACTTACCCTAGAGTACACAATGTTGGCTACAGGATTGATAACATAAGACTCCCATGTAAATTCTGCAGGTTTTTACCACTCTATCCAATAAGCAGTTAAACAGCTGTGACCGGGCCTCTTCTCTCCAAGAGCCACACAGCAGCCATACTGTCTGCCCCTATCATATACTTTAAGGGTGTACATAAAAATGACAGGGAACCAATAGCAGAAGTTCTCATTGGCCTCTCCCAAAAGAATATTTGGCTTAGTAAGCAGGGTAACGGTGCATAAGCATAATCACAGCTTTTAACCCCTTAGTAATGAGTCAATTTGACCTAATGACGGGGCCATTTTTTACAATTCTGACTAGTGTCACTTTATGAGGTTATAACTCTGGAACAGTTCACTGGATCCCACTAATTCTCAGGATTGCTTTTCGTGAAAAATTGGACTTCATGAGTGATAAATTTAGGGCGATATTTTTTGCGTTAATTTATGAATAAATCTGAAATTTGGTAAAAATTGTTTAACATTTGAAATTTTCAACTTTGAACTTTTATTCTGTTAAACCAGAGAGTTATGTCACACAAAATGGTTAATAGATAACATTTCCCAATATCTTTAATACACAATTTGAAAACATAATTTTTTTGTAGAGAAATTAGAGTTAAGTTTATCACAATTTTAATTTACATCAAATTTACAAACAAATTGTTTTTTTTGTTTTTTTTAGGTACCACGTCATATTTGAACTGACTTTGAGAGACCTATTTGACAGAAAATACCCAAATGTGACACCATTCCAAAAGCCAAGCCCCTCTGACTGCTCATAACCACATTCAATCTTTTTAGGCATGCACAGAACCATGGCCGTCTGCATTCATCAGAGCTGTGGAGTCGGTCCTTCAAACCACCAACTCAGACTCAGACTCCTTCATACATGCCACATGATTATGTGATAAATTTATTGTGAATAATGTGAATATCAGGATTTCATCCTTATTATGATGATATTATGTTCTATCTAAATATCAAGATATTTAGATAGACCACAATAATAATTCATAATAATAATAATTCAGCCACATTCTGCATTGCACTACTGCACCCAATGTATCATATACTTTAGGAGTCAGTCCTTCTACCGGCTCCAACTCCGACTCTGACTTTCCGACTTTGACTCAACTCCAAAGCCCTGGCACTTATCATTTTAGCGCATACGACACCGTCAGATCAGAGACCAGACAAAGTCCAAAATGTCTCTATCTGCTCATTATAGCGATTGGTTAGTGGGGGGATGGTTTTGTCTGAATCGCAGTTTTTGGGATGTAGGTAGAAAAGTCGAAGTAAGCGCTCTGCAGAGAGTGCAGGATAAAGGTCAGCCGAGCATTATTCCGACTTGTTGGGAAGTAAAATGAAGAAATAGACACCAGTACAAGAACAGTTGTTATATTTATTTTTGCATGGTTTGCCATTTGGTATTAGTGATAGGATGATTATTCTGCGGGAAAATGTGATTACAAAGATACCAGATTTATATTGGGCATTTATGTCTTGCGGTTATCACACAGTAATTTTTTAATAATAATAATAAAAATAATAATAATAATAATAATAATAAATAGTTTTTGTCACTATATTCTGTAAACTGCAACATATTTACTTTTGGTGAACAGATGTCTGTAAAGGCCAGTTTACACGTCACGATATTGCAACGCAACTATGATAAAAAGTCACGTGGTAGGAGCGTTGCAGTTGTTATTGTTGGTGCGTTGTGTGGTGTAAATCAGCAATGTGATGCAAGAACAATGCAAAAACAATGTCGTTTGTGAATTGTGCATGCTCTTCAACCGTGCAATATTGGCTTGACGATCTGGCGGGATCGTGCTGTGTGACAGCGTAACTACGATTTGGAGTGCAACTTCCCCTATTCACTCCAATGTTAATTGGTCATTCCCTGAATTGCTCAGACACAGTGTGCAAGAGGGGCGTACGACATCGTAGTTGCGTTGCCTTTCGATATCTCCCTGTGTAACATCTCCTATGCGATTTTGGACAAGTGCCAAAAACGTGTGCGCTCCCGTGAAATCATATGCAATATTGGAACGATATTGCGACTTCTAAAGCAGCCTTAATGGCCACTTTACACACTGCTACATTTCTAGCTTATCCACAGGTAACTTACTGGCTGCAGTGAAATCATGGAGACATGGTTCTATCTTGTTGCTGTGTACAAATGGAATAATGTCTCCATGATTTCACTGCAGCCAGTAAGTTACCTGTGGATAAGCTAGAAATGTAGCCGTGTGTAAAGTGGCCATCAGGGTTTATTTATTGGGCAATGAGTTGGAAGATTTTTTGGTACAATTTTGGGGAACATCACATTACTTGATCACATTTTATTCAGCTTTTCAAATGTAGAATGAACAAAAACTAATTCATCCAAGCAATTCAGTTATTGTTTTTCTTTGTGGGGGTGGGGGAAGAGGTGTTTGCTCAGTTCATGCAGTGATGGTATGATGTTTCACAAAATCTCCCCACACAGTATGATGTTGCCTAAATATCCCCACACAGTATGATGTTCCCTTAAATCTTCCCACACAGTATGATGAACCCAAAATCCCCTACCCAGTATGATAGGGCTCACAATCCCCCCACAGTGTTTGATGGCTCTCACCGCCCCCCATCGTACAGTGACCATACCCTCTGATCCCTACACACAAAGTTTAATAACCTCTGACAGAATGATGCCATCACCGTGTCACGACCCAGTATAATGGCTGTCACACCTCCTTCTACACTGTATTTTGACCTCCAGAGTCCCCCACACCCCATTCTCTGAAATTCTGCACCCCAAAATGTCAGACTGTCCCCTACACTCAGAACCTTCATGCAGAACCTGAAAACCCATCTCTTCAGAACAGCCTACAATGACCACTGTTGCACCCCAACACCACTGGACCCGATGCTCCACCACCACTGGACCCGGCTCTCCACCACCACCCGAGCAGACCCAACCTACTGTCTGTCTCCCCCTGCCCTGTAAAATGTAAGCCCACAAGGGCAGGGTCCTCTCCCCTCTATATCAGTTTGTCACTGTTAGCTTGCGCAATGTATTTTTAACTTATTTGTATGTAACCCTTTCTCATGTACAGTACCATGGAATCAATAGTGCTCTATAAATAAATAATAATAATGATGGACCCCATAGCATGATGCCCCTCAGTCTTCAGGAAAGCTAATACCATAGGAGCAGTCAATATGACTGCTGTGTGGCCCTTAGAGAAAAGGGGTCCAGTCATGGGTGCTTTATTCCTTTTTGGATAGAGTAGTAAAAATCTGTGCAGAATTTCTTATTATGGAGGAATTGTATTGTTGTCAAACAAGGAGTCGACTGCCTCCACAAATCCCAAAACAGAATGACAGACCCCAAAGGAGACAACACAGCATGATGGCCTCCACAGCACCACACAGTTTGATGGCACACACTTCACCTGACGTTTTATGATGGCCCCCAATCCTCCCACACTGTAAGGCTGCCTTCACACTACGGATTTTGTAAATCCGATGCAGTCCGATAAAAATCGGACAGCATCGGACCGATTTTGGGCCCCATGCAGCCCTATGGGCATCGGACCGAATCGGATGTGCACTAAATGCCATCCGATTTGGTCCGATCCGATTTTGTCCGATTTTTTTATCGGTGCAAAAATCGGAGCATACTCCAATTTTTGCACCGAAAATAAAATCGGACAAAATCGGATCGGACCAAATCGGATGGCATTTAGTGCACATCCGATTTGGTCCGATCAATTTATCATGGGGCCCTATGGAGCAGGGTCCAAGGAAACATCTGATGTGTCCTCGGACCCAATTTTACTGTACTGAGCATGCTCAGTACAGTAAAAATGCTCCAAACTGGAAGGCAGGGGTTAAAAAAAAAAGTTTATGCTCACCTATCCCCGAGACCCCCGCCATCTCCCGCCGGCTCCCGGTGTCTGCAGAGGTCTTCTACTTCTGTACAGGACCTGCGGTGATGTCACAGTCACGTGACCGCAGGTTACACCATAGTAATCTGCGGTCACGTGACTGACATCACCGCAGGTCCTGTACAGAAGTAGAAGACCTCTGCAGACACCGGGAGCCTGCGGGAGCCGGCAGGGGCCTCGGGGATAGGTGAGCATAAACTTTTTTTTTTTTTTTTAGCACGGAGGCTGCGATTTAATGCCGGAATCGGATGCCTATTTGGCATCCGATTCCAGGCATCAGAAGGGAGCCGATGCTGTCCGAATTTATCGGACAGCATCGGCTCCCTTCAAAATCGTAATGTGAAAGTAGCCTAAGATGGCTCTCACATAACCCCCACACAAATACTCACTGACAAAATAAAAAAAATTAAAACTACTCACCCGGCCCCATTCCTCTGATGTGCTCTTCCGCACTGTGCAGTATTTTGACTGAGACTCTGTGCAGCAGGTGTAGTCTAGTGACGTCATTGTGAATGCTACATCGAGACTCAGATGCACATGCTGAGGATACATATACTATTAAAAGTTTGATATCAGGCAGGGGTGGGAGAAAAGGGGCACCATTACTGGGCTCACCTACTCCATGTGGCCTAAGACTTTTAGTATTATACCAATAATGACATTAATATTTTACAAAACATGTTTCTGGTCATTAGTGTGGGAGTTTGTCAGCATTCTACAAGAGCCATCATTCCGGTGACCTTTAGATTTCTATATAAAAATCAAATTATATAATCAGTTTATGCTAAGTAAAAAATATTTCCCAGAAACTTTACCTCAATTGTCAATTTATCCTTCTTCACATGTCACTCATTCCAGTCAATAATTTGCCACTGTTCACTTGACAGTCATTTCTTATCATACAAATGTAAGAATTCTTCCAATTTTTTTATATTGGTTCTCCAGCTGCCCTGAATGCATAACATGCATGGCCTACTTGCTAATTTGAGAAACATTTTGTTTAAATTATTTAATGTTTTATGCTAGAGAAATTAAAAATGTTTTAACGGGACTGTTCAAATAAATGACCATAACGGTTCTTAGCAGAGAGAACACAGGTATAAAACGTAATTGCAATAATCAGCCATAACATTAAAAGGAATCTGTCAACACATTTTTGCTGTGCAATCTGAGAGTTGAACGATGTAGGGACAGAGACCCTGATTCCAGCAATGTGTCACTTACTGCTCTGCATGCTATAATTTCGATATATTCACAGTTTTCTCTACTGCAGTACTCTGAATGCTAAGCCTATATAACCGCGTACACACCTCTGATTGGCATCTTACTGTGGGCACTGTACATTGACAGGAAGCTGCAAAGCAGTGGTGGGGTGGGATTAAACAGAGTGCAAGAGTCACGAGACAGCTAGTCCTGTAGTGAATATCCTGCTGATAAAATACTCATTATATTCAAACAACACACAGCCAGCAAGTGACACATCGCTGCAATCAGGGTCTCAGTTTCTAAATCATGCTGGTTGTGCTGTTTCAATCTTGTTTTTATAGTTTAATCTGTTATATTGATGCTTGTCTCTGCTGCCACCTGCTGGCCAGACCTTTCAATTCTTTCTGCCTTTCCTTGTCCAGCCTATGGGGGTGTGGCTCCTGCACGTGCTGTTTGTCTCGTCCTGTTTTTGCCCAGTCATTTGGAGACATCTTTACTGCAGAGAGTTCTATCCTCATGGAGCTAGAGAAGCAAAGTTTTTGACCCACAAGTAGCGACTGCAGAGACAAGCTTCATACAAGATTTCAATGCCATGTTTTGGATCATTCATCTATGGAATAAACCAGCATTGTTTTCATCCTAACGTGTGTACGCTTATCTGAGACGCTGCTCCGGGTCCTGTCTGCCCCTCTTATTGGAAGTACAAAGGTAAGAAAGAACTCTCACCCCATTATACAACCAGCATGCCTTTATCGCCTTTAAGTGGGAACAGAACAGTCAAAAACTTTGTGGTAGAAAGCTCCTAGCAGCTAGAAAACTGCCTTACAGCCCAACATCCAGCTATAGATCTCCATGTGCCCTGTCCCTCTGTGCATTAATCTGCCCAGCAACAAGCCTTGTGTATCTGTCTGCCTGCAGCAGTGCACGTCTGGACAAGTCTGGAGGAAGCCCTCCCACCTGCCACATCTATCAGCTCTGCCTGTACTGTTATAAAGAACTGTTTTTATGCACCTGCGGTTTCCTTCTGGCCACATCGCTTCCATAAGCCTGCAGTACACTATACCTCATTACTGCACATCGGCGAGCTGCGAACCCCAAGTTTCGTCAAAGCCACCTTGGGGATCCCATCCGGGAGTTCCCGCAGAGCCGCACAGCGATTTTCGGACCCCTATTCAAAAGTTGAGTTTTTTAAAGAGACAGTACACCTTTATTCAAAATGGCCGAAAAGGACCTCGGACAGGCTCCCACTGCTGAAACAGAGCAAATACAACCTGATACCGTCCACGATGAAGCCCAGGAGGCAGACCCCACGTCTCAAGCAGACCAAGTTACCCGACCAAAACGTTCTTACAAACCAACGGTAAAGGCAATTGAAAACTATCACGCTATGAAAGATGAGCTAAGTGAACGCCTGGAAGAACAGTGGGAACGCGTCGCCTCTTACATGTCGAGACTTGAACCCTTGTCAGGCGACGCCGCAAGCTTACAGTCTGTTATGGAACGGCTGAACGCCGCCCATGAAGGATACAAGAGACTGTCAACAAGGTACATTGCCCTTCTAAAAGACTTTAATTCTGATGAATCCCTTTCAGACCTCAGTAAGGCGCTAGAGACGGACAAAGGGAGAGATGCCAAGGTCCGACACGCCATAAACAAGGCCGAACACCGTATCTCTCACCTGCAAGAAACCAGATCACACCGATCGACCTCATCTAAACGTTCCTCTCGGGCATCCAGGTCGTCATCCTCAAGAAGTTCAACCATGAGCGACAGGATACTAGAGGCCCGCATAATAGCAGAGGAATCCAGGGTGAGACGTTCTTTCACTGAGAGAGAAGCAGAAGAAAAAAGGACAGAAGCAAGGGCAGAGGCAAAAAGGGCAGAAGCAGAGGTGGAAGCAAAAAAGATGGAAGCAAAAAGGGCGGAAGCGGAGATGGAAGCAAAAAGGACCGAAGCAGAAGCGGAGGCTCGAATACAGATCCTTCGGTCACAGATGGAAGAGGAGGTTGCGCTAGCTAAAGTAAGACTACTTGAGCAGGCATTGATCCAAGGTCTTGATCCAGCTAACTCGCCACCACTGGAAACGGATGATCCTGTCGATCGCACCAGAGACTATGTGCTAAACCGGGTACCTGTAGCGACCCCGGTTTACAGTACTGTCCAAGTCAACGACACCAAAACCCCCAACATACTTCTAAAGGTGCCAGTTCCCTCGAAGGCGCCCGAGCTAATTAACGACAGTCGCCGAGAGATACCCTCTCAAACACAGTCACCACCACAAGATGGCAACCCAGCGTTTCCTGGCCCACCTTCACAGCTCAAGCGGTATTCGTCAGATTTTTCAAGGGCTAAACCACAGCTCAACCCTGCAGCAGCATCATTCTACCCGGAAACAGCTCATCCATTCACGCCAGGCGGCCCATACGCCCCAGGGGCATCACGAGTCGTCGTGGCAACAAGTGGTGAGAAGTCGGACATGTCCGAGTTTGCCAGGTTCATGGTGAGCAGAGAGCTAATCAGTACTAGTCTTGTGAATTTTGATGATCGTGCAGAGAACTACAGGGCCTGGAAAGCAACCTTCAAGGCAGCCATCGCCAATCTCAACCTAACCGAAGAACAGGAACTCGACCTCCTGATCAAGTGGTTGGGCCCAAGCTCTTCAAGCCGTATCAAGAGCCTCAGAACCGTCTATGTAGGACAAGCAGAAGCAGGTCTCGCCGCCGCATGGCAAAGGCTGGAACGCACCTTTGGCAGCGCGGAAGCAATAGAGAAAGCCCTATTCAAGAGACTGCAGGATTTCCCAAAGATCAACCTTAAAGAAGTCCACAAGCTCCAAGACCTAAGTGATCTGCTCATGGAGCTGGAGCTCGCCAAAAGAGACCCTCGTCTGTCCGGGCTGTGCTATCTGGATTCAGCCCATGGAGTAAACCCAATCGTGGTGAAGCTGCCATACAGTCTGCAGGAGAAATGGGCAACATCAGTCTCAAGGTACAAAAGAGTGAACGACGTCACCTTTCCCCCATTTATCCACTTCTGCAGATTCATTGACGAGCAGGCCCAGATGAGGAACGACCCCAGCCTCGACTTCCTAGAATCCAACACTTCGGCAGCTGCAGCAACTCCAGCATCAAGGTATGAAAGTGCTATACAAAAACGCAGAGACACTAAGAGAGCTGTGAGTGTTCGAAAGACCGAACTACCATCACCCGCTACGCCCACAGACGAACAGAACACTGTCTCACCACGAGATAAGTCTTTCAATCGTGAATGTCCCATCCACAAAAAACCACACTCACTGACCAAGTGCAAGGGGTTTAGATCCAAAACCTTACAGGAGCGCAAGAAGATCCTCACTGAGCTTGGGATTTGCTTCAAATGCTGCGCATCACTTGAGCACATGGCCAAGGACTGTAAATCCACAGTCAAGTGTGGGGAGTGCCACAGCGAAACGCACATTTCAGCCATGCATCCTACCCGGCTAGCTAGAGACACACCGGCTACAGTCACCACCGCTCCCGCTCCAAGTCATGGCGGGGAGCCACAGAATCAGACTGACACCGCCACAACTGTTTCCTGCTCATGCTCAGAGGTATGTGGAGAGGGCCGAATGGAGAAATGTTGTGCCCGAATATGCCTCATCAAGGTTTATCCCGAGGGACGCCCAGAAAAGGCAATGAAGGTGTATGCCATCATAGACGACCAAAGCAACCGGTCCCTGGCAGGAACCAAATTCTTTGAAGCCTTCGGAATTAGTGGACCATCAGAACCCTACACCTTGAACACCTGCTCAGGCCGCATAGAGACTAACGGCAGAAGAGCCCGGGGATTCATTGCTTCTCCTATCAACGGGAAGACTGAAATACCTCTACCAACGCTCGTTGAATGTGACCAAATACCCAGCCACAGGAGTGAAATTCCTACCCCAGAAGCTGCACTTCATCAACCACACCTGAAACACCTTGCGAGCGTTATCCCACCTATAGACAACAACGCGGAGATTCTACTCCTGCTCGGCAGAGACAACCTGAGGGTACACAAGGTGCGACAACAGTGCAACGGACCTGACTATGCACCATACGCCCAGAGACTGGACTTGGGATGGGTAGTCATAGGAAATGTGTGTGTTGATCGATCAGAAATCGACTCCTTCAGGACCTACGTGCACGGAGATGGGTGCACAACCTGCCTAAGACCATGTCCTCATCACCATGAAGTGAAGGAGAAGCCCCCAGACTCAATACAGCTACCCGACGTCGCTTCTTCCCTGCGTACCGACAACTTAGGAAGATCAGTCTTTCACGCAACCTATGGTCTGCGAAGAACCGCGTCAGAGGGAGAGCCCGAGTATGGCACAGACGCGAGAGACTTCGTGGAAAAAGACTTTTACGTAGATGACGGGCTCAAATCACTACCCACCGAGGAAGCAGCCATTGATTTGCTCAAAAGGACCCAAGGTCCAGAGTTCCTGATGAGACAGTCGGAGGAAGCTGTCCAGGAAAACTTCAGCATCCTAGATCCAGATAACGATCCAGATGTCCGAACTGAAGTCAACACCCTGGCCACCAGTGCAGAGGAAGCTTCCAACCTCGGCTGCCAACGTTTTGAACGTTTCTCCAGCTGGACAAGACTCGTCCGGACTGTCGCCAGGTTAGTGCACATCGCCAGATGCTATCGTACAGACCTAAAAAACAGAGACTGTCATCGCTGGCATGTGTGCCACAAACTCCTTTCTGCTGAGGACATCTCCCATGGTGAGTCCCTCATAATACGCCACCTCCAACAGAGCGAATTCGCCACCGAATGGAACTGTTTACACAACAAACAGCAGATTCCACTAAGAAGCCCTCTCGCCAATCTAAACCCGATTATGGACAGTTTTGGCTTACTTAGAGTCGGCGGTCGTTTAAATCAGGCTCGTTTCGGAGTCGCAGAACAAAATCCTCTCATCATTCCCAACAAACACCACGTTACAGTCTTGCTGATCCGACATCACCATGAAAGGACTGAACACCAAGGCAGGCAGATCACAGAGGGCGCCGTACGGTCGGCAGGCCTTTGGATCATTGGAATGAAGAGACGTGTAGCACAAATACTCCATGATTGTGTGCATTGTCGCAAAACGAGAGGAAAGCAACTGTGCCAACAAATGGCTGATCTGCCTGCAGACAGACTTTCTACGGAACCACCTTTCACCTACGTGGGCCTAGACGTGTTCGGACCATGGATGGTATCCTCACGCAGAACGCGTAGCAGCCGAGCAGACAATAAGCGGTGGGCTGTGCTATTCACCTGCATGAGTGTTCGAGCCGTTCACATTGAGGTGTTAGAATCCATGGATACTTCCTGCCTGATCAATGCCTTAAGGAGGTTCTTTGCCATTAGAGGACCAGTAAAGCAGCTGAGGTCCGACCGTGGCAGCAACTTCGTCGGTGCATGTAGAGAGCTGAACATCGACACCAAGCCAATCCAAGACCAGCTAGCAGACAAGGGTTGCACCTGGATCTTCAATTCTCCTCACAGTTCTCACATGGGAGGCTCCTGGGAGAGGATGATCGGGATCTCACGCAACATCCTGAACTCCATGCTAAAGGACGTTAACTCCTCAAGACTCACGCACGAGACTCTAGTCACTCTTTTAGCCGAAGTCTCAGCCATCATCAATTCGAGACCCCTCGTGCCGGTGACAATGGATCCAGAGGTACCAACCATGCTGACTCCCACTATCCTTCTTACTCAAAAAATTGACAACACGGTAATTCCCAGCGGAGACTTCACTCACGCCAACACCTACCAAAGACACTGGAAACGAGTCCAATATTTGGCCGACTACTTCTGGAATCGATGGAGAAAGGAATACCTCACCGTTCTTCAAGGAAGAAGGAAGTGGCGACATCCCAAGCCAAATATCAAGGAAGGAGACCTGGTCCTTATGAAAGATCAGACCACTGAAAGAACTGACTGGCCTCTGGGACTTGTTACTAAGACACTACCTAGCCAGGACGGCAATGTGCGGAAGGTGGAGCTGAGCGTCTTCAGGAAAGGTGAGACGAAGACCTTTGCAAGGCCGATCCACGAACTCATTCTGCTGTTGCCCGTAGAGAGCGCCACTACGGGATGAACGCTTCCTGACCTGAACTTTAGCCGTTTTCTTTTTTCCTCATTTTTGGATTCTAGAATTTTGAATTGTTGTATTTAACATGCCTTTCGTTTTAGGTATTGTTATGGACTAATAGTGGAATCCCCAAAGTGAATTCCAGACGGGGAGTGTGCTGTTTCAATCTTGTTTTTATAGTTTAATCTGTTATATTGATGCTTGTCTCTGCTGCCACCTGCTGGCCAGACCTTTCAATTCTTTCTGCCTTTCCTTGTCCAGCCTATGGGGGTGTGGCTCCTGCACATGCTGTTTGTCTCGTCCTGTTTTTGCCCAGTCATTTGGAGACATCTTTACTGCAGAGAGTTCTATCCTCATGGAGCTAGAGAAGCAAAGTTTTTGACCCACAAGTAGCGACTGCAGAGACAAGCTTCATACAAGATTTCAATGCCATGTTTTGGATCATTCATCTATGGAATAAACCAGCATTGTTTTCATCCTAACGTGTGTACGCTTATCTGAGACGCTGCTCCGGGTCCTGTCTGCCCCTCTTATTGGAAGTACAAAGGTAAGAAAGAACTCTCACCCCATTATACAACCAGCATGCCTTTATCGCTACATTGACAGGAAGCTGCAAAGCAGTGGTGGGGGTGGGATTAAACAGAGTGCAAGAGTCACGAGACAGCTAGTCCTGTAGTGAATATCCTGCTGATAAAATACTCATTATATTCAAACAACACACAGCCAGCAAGTGACACATCGCTGCAATCAGGGTCTCAGTTTCTAAATCATGCTGGTCTCAAATTACATAATAAAAGCCTGCTGGCAGATTCTCTTCAAAGGCTCAAATTGTGTGGGTCATACTAATTTCACTAAAATAGCTCTGACTAGAGATGATTATGCATTTAAAATTTAGACTTTCCATTAAGCTTTGCCAAATTTTATGCAAAAATTCAAATAACAGTACTGCAGAGTGTTTCTCAGGAAAATAGGTGTAAACCTTTGCCTAGAACTATTTTAAAACCTCTTTTGAGCTCTTTAATGCCTTCATATCGCGATTTTTTCTGTCCATGGGGATCCTGTTTTTTGCAGGACCCCAAGGACAGGAAAGGACAGGATCAGATGTGTGCCTACGGATGCCATTTCTGTGTCTGGGTCCGTGATTTTCAGTGATCCGGACACAGAGAAGCCTGAGCCTGCAAAGCGCAGGCAAGCCGGGCATTTCACTTTCACAACGTATATAGATACATTGTGGGAGTGATACAAGGGTTAAAAATAAAAACAAAACAGAACAAAAAAAAGATTCTCACCTCTCCGGCGTGTGTGTCCTGCGATGTGCGCCGCGGCATCTAGTTCCGAGTGCTTAAGGACCTGGCGGAGCAGGACAACCTGATCAGCTGAGAGGTTTAAATAGCCCGCCCGCCAAAACCGATCAGTGGGCGGGAGATTTAAACCACGCTCATAGAAATACATGGTGGCCAAATCGGATCCGTGGCTGTCCGTTGTAAAACGGACAGGCAAAAATCGCAATGTGAAAGCAGCCTTATCTGGCTTATCTGAAAACAGAATAACCAGCAGTAAATAGCAGGCTATTTAATAACACAAGTTTGTTTGCCTACATACAATATATTGTAGTAACAGTCCAACGCAGGATGTAATGTGGCAACAGCCAGCAGGATTCTTTTATTGTCATACGGGTTGTGAAAATCGACTACTAAAACAGTTAAAAACCTTGACCTTTTGTTTTTGCTTCATATTTTTCTTGTTATATGTTTTTTAAGTTATGCCTCTTTTGTTACTAATTGCAAAGTGCTTAATATTTAAGTACTACATTCTGTGGAGTAACTAGAGTCCGAAGGGCCCTGGTGCAAAATACGGACCAAGGACCCCACCTGTAAGCATGTTGCCTTATAGTTCTATAAAGACTAATGAATTGCCCCCTCTCCTACTTCATTATGTATTAACCCCTTCATGACCCGGGAATTTTTCATTTTTCATTTTTGCTCCCCTGCTTCCAAGAGCAATATAGACATATGATGGCTTGTTTTTTGCGGGACAAGTTGTACTTTCTTATGCAATCATTTATTTTACCATATAGTGTACAGGGATGTTTCAAAAAAGTGCAATTACATGTTTGTTTTTTGGGTATTTTAGTCGCCATGTTCACTATGTGGTAAAACCGACATGACGGGGTGATGCCTCGGATCGGTATGAGTTCGTAAACACCCAACATGTATACCCTTATTGGTACTTGGTGGTGAAAAAAAATTCAGAAGTTTGAGAAAAAACAAAAACGGACTTTTTGCGCCATGTTCTGTGACCCGTAGCGACCTCATTTTTTGGGATCTGGGCTGTGTGACGGCTTATTTATTTATTTATTTTTTTTTTTTTACAGGTTTTTAATAACTTTATTATTTCATTCTTAGTTTTACACTGCCTCTTGGAGAGGCACCCTGCTGCACAGTCCGATCACTTCTGGGAGATACAGATGAGCTGCAGCTCATCTGTATCTTTCAGAATCGCGGACTAGTTGTGGTTGGCAGCGCCTGCCAACCACAACCCGGAAGTGCCATGTGACAGCATCTGGGGTCTAGCCAGGACCCCGTGCTGTCACGAGTGCGCCAGAGATCTCGTGATACTATCACGGGATCTCCGGTGCAGGCGGAGAACAGCGCATTCCCTGCCGCGGCGCCTTTGGATCCCGCTGTCAGAGATTGACAGCGGGATCTAAAGGGTTAATAGCATCGATCGGATCTGGGATGCTGTTAGCCCCACATCTCAGCTGATCACATCAGCTGAGATGTCAGCTGTTTGATGTGAGCTCCGCGCTGGAGCTCAGATCAAACTCCCCTTACCCGCCCATCACATTGTCAATGTCATAGGTCGGGAAGGGGTTAAAGTCCCCAATGCTGCTACATGTGGGCCCATCCTGCTTCTTATAGTCTCCATCCTGCTATACCTGGTCCTCCTCGGTCCACCTCCTAGAATATAGCCCTTATCCTGGTATATATGGTCCTCATCCTAGCATACATGGTCCTCCTCCTCCCACCCCCATAGTCCTACAATTATCATTGTCAACAAAAGATATATAACAAAGTATTTGAGATGAACTTTTGTTATTGACCAAATACTTATTTTCCACCAAAATGTGAACAAAATTTTTTTCCAAATCAGACAATGTGATTTTCAGGATTTTTTTTCTGATTGTCTGTTATAGTTGAGTTCTACCTATGATGTCAATTACAGGCCTCGCTCATCTTTGTAAAGGCCCCGTTACACGGCAAGACATAGTCAATGACATCGCTGATACGTCATGGGTTTGGAGGCGTACCAGCGATGTCGTTGCGACCTCATTTGTGTGAGCCTGGCAAGTTGCTACGATAAATCATTGGATCAGAGTTGACAGGTTTACCAACATGTTGGAATACTTGACGATCTCAACTCCAGCAACACCGCGATAACGATGTCGTGGACGATTCGCCCATTCACAGCAATGAGCAGGGATAGTTCGCTGGGTTTGCGAATGATACCTGCTCACAACATCGTTGGTGAGTTGTTCACGATACTCACCAAGATTTCGCCACTTTTCATACCCATTGCACCTAGCAGGAGGCTGCTGGCTCCTTTGAGAGGTAACACATTGTCTGAGCAACGGTGCTCAGTCTCCTGCAGCCCAGGCATGGGGACGATTGTAGCATCTGCGAACAGCCATGCTATCAGGGAGGAGACTGGTGGTGTTTCAAGACACAAGGCTGCCATAGGGCATCAGCCACAAAAGTTATGTGATACACAGTGTCAGAGCAGCCTATTGGTCACGCCCAAGCTATTAGACAAGGCAGGCCGCTCTGCACCAAATACATGCATCACAAGTGACTGATGCAAAATGTGAGGAGTTAGTTTGATATTTTGAACCAAAATAACGTAAGCTCGTAGCCCCCTTCACGGGCCCTCACCCTACGAGTACCTAGCCATATGTTAAACCATATGTATAATCAAATTGAGAGTTCACCGAATAGGTTACATAATTATCAGAGAAGAGAAAAAAGAAAAAAAAACATATTTGGCCACTTACAAATATCCATTGCATTTAGCAGAATGCTTTTAGCCACTCTTAGGGGATAACCCATGTCTCCCAACACCGATGTCAATCTCCTAAAACCCTGGCACGGGGGCGATTGTAGCATCTGCGTCCATCCATGCCACAAGGAGGAAACTGGTGGTATTACTTGACACGAGGTCACCCCAGGGCGGCAGCCACTCCAGGCAATGTGAAACATTAATAGGCTGTGCTCTGACACTGTTTCACATTCGGAGTGATGGGGGACTCGGTAGTTCACTCCCGCAAGAGGATGGCTAAACCCAGCATTCTTTGCTGATAAATGCAAAATTTAATGCATATGATATGTAAGTGACCAAATATGTTTGTTTTGGATTTTTTTTCTCTTCGTGTGACATCTCCCAACGATGTTGAAATGATGTCAAAAACAACCGCGCGCCCCGAGATCATTGCAGACATCGTTTCAATGTCTTGCCGTGTAATGGGGCCTTAAGTGGGAGAACTTGCACAATTGGTGGCTGACTAAATACTTATTTTCTCCACTGTATATTGTGACTTTGCATCATCTGTATATCCATGAAGTGAGTATTGGTGGACACTCACCACACACACCGGTAGATGATTCATCTGGGTAAGGCTACTTTCACATAACGATTTGTCTAAATCCGATGTTTCGATGAAAATCGGACAGTCATCGGTCCAAACTGATCTCTCCAATCGGATGCCAAATAGGCATCCGAATCCTACTTTTTGCAGGATCAGTTTGGGCTGTCACGTAGCTCCCCCTCCTCTCCCTCCTGTCATGCTGTCTCCCTGCTGTCCCCCTGTTTTGCCCTAGTGTCCCCCTACTCTCTCCCTACTGTCCCCTGCTGTCCCCTCTAATGTCCCCACCCCCTCATAGCCCCCCTCATGGCCCCTCAACATAACAAATCTTTATTCTCACCTTCCAGCGCTCCCTCGGCGTCTCCATCAGCCTCCGATCGGGTGTGCAGGACCTGTGATGACGTCAGAAGCGTCAGCGGTTACCGCGGTAATCGGTCATGTGACCCGATCAGCTGATCGGGTTCTGACGTCATCACAGGTCCTGTTACCGAGCGGCTGCAGCTGGAGACGCCGAGGGAGCGCTGGAAGGTGAGAATAAAGATTTTTTATTTTAAACACTTGATTTAACTTATATTTAACTTCTGCAATGTATGTATATACATTGCAGAAGTTAAATTAGGCGGCACACAATAGGTTTAGTGTACGAGCATGTACTGAGCATGCTCAGTACACTAAAATCGGGTCACATCAGATGTTTCCTCGGACCTTCTCCATAGGGCCCCATGTTAAAGGATCGGGTCGGATCGGATGTGCACTAAATGCCATCCGATTTGGTCCGATCCGATTTTGTCTGATGTTATTTTCGGTGCAAAAATTGGAGCAGGCTCCAATTTTTGCACCGATAAAAACATCGGACAGAATCGGATCGGGAACCAAATCGGATGGCATTTAGTGCACATCCGATTCGGTCCGATGCCCATAGGGCTGCATGGGGCCAAATTCGGATCCGATGCTGTCCGATTTTCATCGGACAGCATCGGATTTAGAAAAATCGTAGTGTGAAACCAGCCTAATTAGTCTTGTTTAACTAGTTGTTCAAGACAATAATACTCTATATGCAACAAATAAAAGACACCCGTAACAATAGTTTGGGTGCATGTGGACATGGTATACACAGAGGAAATGTACCACATAATGAGGATGAAAAGATATGATTTTCAGTAAATACACAGTTTTAAAAGAGCTTAAAATACATACAGTAGATAAATGGCATAACTAACAAAGGAAATACGTACATGTCTAAATAGAGATCACAATAATTCTGTTTTAGTTAGAGGGAGCAGGATCAGGGAATCTCTTTCATTTACAGTCCTTATTCTAACAATTTCTGGGTAAGATTTCAATGACTTGACATTATCAATTAGATGTATTATTCATATGAATAATTATTTATATGACCACTGTGTCCTCAACTAATTGATGTTATTTCAATACATTGATTTATTTGTAATAGTTTACATATAACCTATCAATATTAACTATTTGATATATTTTAATTGGATGAGCTGTATTCTCCATATATTTTCTGATGCGGCCCCTCTCTATTTAACACAGAATTATTGTGATCTCTATTCAGACATGTACGTATTTCCTTTGGTAGACTCTGCCATTTCTCTCTCAATTTATATATTTTAAACTTTACCAGCACCCTGGATGAAGCATTTATTTGCAAAACGTATGTCGGGAGAGGTGGGTCCCTGCTTTCCTGTTTTATTTTGACTGGTTCCCTAACTAGTAATATTTGGTTATCTGATACTATCTGGTTATTTGACTACAGCCAGCAATTTACTACTTCAATATAGCTGCATTTATATTGTAAATGTCATTTCATTGAAGAAAATAAAAAAAAAAAAACAATACTGCACTGGTTGTTAATGATGGGTCACATAGCAGATAACTCATATGGCACAAAAACGCATTGTTATTATCTCACATTTTTCTGTGCTCTTTTAAAAGCTGCATTTTATGGCTCTGTGGGGGTAGTCAGTGTGTCCCTCAGTGTCTGCCAGCACTGTGTGTGTATTTCCACAGCTTCTGAGAGCAGGCTGATAGTGAGCTGTGTGGGGAGCCAGCGGATAATGGGGTTAACAGAGATTGTGACTGAGCTGTCTGGAGCCAGGTGACAGATCCTGTGCCAAGAAAGAGTCTCTTTGATACTGATAGTCTGACATTGCTTAGCAACTGTGCTGTATGCTAAGCTAATTTGATACATTGTTACCTCACCAGTTGTAGCCAGCAGTGTAGGCCACGCCCCCTTTACGTTATTTGGTTACATGCCCCGTTGTCAGTGTGAAGATGTAACTAACTGATAATAAACATGTCTGTTTCACATACAGTCTAGTGGGACACCTTGTGGAAGGGTTATGAATAGTTTTCAACCAAATGTCATTAATAAAGTATATCTGAAAATGTATTATAATCACTTGCTCTGAATTATTATTAAATAAAAATTTAAATGGCAGTTACATTTGAAATACTTAGTCCATATATTGTTTATACCTTTTATAGGTGGTGTACTTGCCTGTTAGATTTCCCCCAATGTGTTCCATGCCACATTTCTTCTTGCTCTACCTTGACTTTATCTGTTATTTGGATTTTATATGATATTTAATGTTCCTTATGATTATCATTCATTGACATACCCTTTGAGGATGTAACGAATATGCAGAGAATGTAATTTATATGTAAGATTTATGCAAGGCACACACTTACTTTTTTATCAAGTGTCCTGGCTTTGAACCTCATCTGTGTTGTGTCTCAATACTAGCATATAATCTCAATATTATGATTTAATAAAGTGGTTATTTTTTCTATTTTGAATGCATCTTACTGATTAAATTGGTTTTGACTTGGGTTTCACTGCTGGAGGATCATTTTGCTGCTCTGTGAACCTTGACCTCTTTGTCATAGGGATTTCAGTTGTAATTGTATAAAACAGCAGCACTAATACTAAATTGTAGGACTCTGTTCCAGTGGCCATGTCAGTAGTTTATGATTGCCAGACAGGTGCCCTGAAAACGAATTCCCACCTGCCAGAATATCCAATACTTCTAATTTTTAGGCCTGTTACAACATCACTATTGTGGTGCGATTCAAACAGAATGTTGTGAAAGGCATACTAAGCAGAAGAGATGCCAACAGGTAGGAGGAGGCTTGCAGGTATCCAATCTGTCAACAGACTAATGTGAATGGATGTGCTTATATCCAATACTCAACCATGGTTAAATGTAAATACTTCTCACTGAGGCCATCCTGATGAAGAGTGTGTTCTGTCTACAGCTCTAGCAATCATTGGGGATCCCAATGGTTAGAGAAAAAAACAAATATCTTGTACAAATGCTTAGAGAACTTGTGCAAACAATATTAAGACAATCAGTAAATGTAGATGCAAGAAATCATGAGCACATCATAGAGAAGAATGTCACAGGTAGACAATAAAGATGTCCCCCCCAAAAGTACAGCAGGAGATGGGGACACCTCCTAACACTGGGTGGTGATAGTGTTGCGAGTTAATAGTAATGACAGGGAAATCAGGTCTCCTAGACTGGAGCCCCAGCCGTCCCTAATCCCAGAGATAGCTCAAAAGGTGAGGATGTCTGAGCCGCACCCTTGCCCTGCTACTGGCCAGGACTGATTTAATACCCACTCTCCCCCACCCAGAGGGGGAAGGAGGGGGGCGGAACAGGAGTGGTAAAACCCCACACAAATAGAGCAAAAAGAATACAAATCAACTTGAAACCTGTAGCCAAACTCCAAGGCTACAAAATGCTACGATCTTGACAGCAGATTTACAGAAGCAACTGGAGAGCTCCACGCCCCAGGATAGTCTAAACAGAATGAACTCAATAACTGACATCAGGTGATGGGTCATGTGAGTATTTAAAGGTTAGTCAGCAAAACCACATTACCTGACTGGGAGCAGAGAACGACATTAACCTTCCTAGCGGTATTCCCGAGCCTGACTCGGGGTTAACATTCACTGCCAGAAGCGGTAACCCCGAGTCAAGCTCGGGCTTACCCACGGTCGCGGCAGATGCGGTGAAAAAAACGCATCTGCCGCGATTGCCGCATAGCCGCCGCGGTTGCGGTAATCGCCATAGTAGGTATAGGGGGACTTGCGGCAAGTGCGGTTTTGCACTTGCGGCAGGTGCGGCCGCGAATAAAAACCGCACCTGCCGCAAGTCCCCCTATACTTACTATGGCGATTACCGCAACCGCGCCGCAAGTGCAGCGGTTATGCGGCGGCTATGCGGCAAATGCGGTTTTTTCACCGCATCTGCTGCGACCGCGGGTAAGCCCGCGGTAAGTACCGCTTTTAGCACAAAATTCCTGACAGAATCATACCGCCAGGGAGGTTAAAGGGAACCAACCACCTCAGATCACCCTAATACACAGTTAATATGTGTCCCTGCACTGTAAGGATACATTTCCAGCACTGTTTTTGTGTAAAATCTTGCATTAGTATAACCGATATAAAGACTTTATAAAGTTACTAGCCTGAAGACTTCTGGGCGTATCCCTCCTTCTGTTATACTTCAGGGCTGTGCATTGCATGGCTGCGCTCCCCCTCCCTCCGTGCCTGCTGTCCTGCCCTGATGGGCGTGATCATTATCTCCTCTGCACAGAGGGAGAGGGAGCGCAGCCATGCAATGCACAGCCCTGAAGTATAACAGAAGGAGGGATACGCCCAGAAGTCTTCAGGCTAGTAATTTTATAAAGTCTTTATATCAGTTATACTAATGCAAGATTTTACATAAAAACAAAGCTGGAAACGTATCCTTAGGGTGCAGGGACACGTATTAACTGTGTATTAGGGTGATCTGAGGTGGTTGGTTCCCTTTAACCCTTGCACGTCCAAAGGAAATGAATCTGTTTAATAAACATCACAAACTCCTGAGCAGTAACTCATGACATAGCCTCAACAGAAGCGTGGACATTTTGGAAAAATAGGAGTTGAATGAATAACATGAGGCAAGACAGATTTAGGGTGCTTTCACACCACGATTTTTGCATTTCCGATGCTGTCCGAAAAAAATCGGACAGCATCGGACCGATTTTCGGATCCTATGGATCCCTATGGGGATCGGACCGAATCGGATGTGCACTAAATGCCATCCGATTTGGTCCGATCCGATTCTGCCCGATTTTGGCCGATTTTTTTCAGGAGAAAAAAAATCGTTGCCTGCAACGATTTTTTCATCCGATTACAAAATCTGACAGATTTGGATCGGACCAAATCGGATGGCATTTAGTGCACATCCGATCTGACCCGATCCCTAACATGGGGCCCTATGGAGAAAGGTCCGAGGAAATATGTGATGTTTCTTCGGACCTCATTTTACTGTACTGAGCAAGCTCAGTACAGTAAAAATGCTCCTGGGAGCACAAGGGTTAAAATGAAAAAAAAAAAAGTTTATTCTCACCTCTCCCCGAGCCCCCGCCGTCTTCCGCCATCTTCCTCTAGGCTCCCGGTGGCTCCCGCAGGCTGCCGCAGGCTCCGGTGTCAGCAGAGGTGTACCTCTGCTGTTCAGGACCTGCGGTGATGTCACAGTCATGTGACCGCGGGTTCACCATGGTGAACCCGCGGTCACGTGACTGTGACATCACCGCAGGTCCTGTGTACAGCAGAGGTACACCTCTGCTGACACCGGCAGCCTGCGGGAGCCACCGGGAGCCTAGAGGAAGATGGCGGAAGACGGCGGGGGCTCGGGAGAGGTGAGAATAAACTTTTTTTTTTTTCTTTTTTTTGCAGCCTCCGGCGCCGATTTTATGCCGGAATCAGGTGCCTATTTGGCACCCGATTCCAGGCATCAGAAGGGAGCCGATGCTGTCCGAATTATATCGGACAGCATCGGCTCCCTAAAAATCGTGGTGTGAACGCACCCTTAGTCTAAAGACAGTTCATAACAGTTTTATGCTTTTAATAAGAGATACAAAGAAACCAGTCTTGCAGATCCAATACACCTTATAATGACTAACAATTTATTTGAAAAGTATGTTTTTGAGACAACCTAGGTATCCTTATAAGGAATATTATATCAAACGTTGATTTAATGGCACCTAATAATATACAGTAAATATAAGATATGATTTTTTTTTAATTACCAATTTAATTCTTATTTATCTGGATTACAGTGTACAAGTATTTTGTATACATTTATGAAATTTATTTTCCCTTCTTTTATCATAAGCATAGTATATGTTATATTGTAGTTTCACAATGTAATACATACGTCCACAAATAAGGCTGCAGCACTCCTGAAGTTCAGATGCAATGAACTCCTTTATTCCAGCATGGATGGAAATGGCACAGATCTAGATGGAAATGGCCATCTGTGCCATTTCCATCCTAATGCACTAAGGACGGTTTTGGTCTGCCTGCTCCCCACCTACAACAGTGTGCTGCTCTTATATTGTTTTTCCTGTTATCCCTTCACAATGTACGGTAATAACTATCACATTAGCTACACAAATTATTCTAAAAGTTGTTTGTTCATTTATTTTTTTTAATGATGAGGAGTGTTTAAATCTTTTAATTAATGTATTCCTATTGTTCTAATTTACACCACCAGTAGACAGACTATGTCATATTATACTATTGCAGATTACATGTAAAATGTCTAAGAATCTGAAATCTGGTAGGTGTTGACCGCATTGGTTTTCTGTGGTGTGTGGATTGCTTTGGGAATAAGAGTTCTGTATACGATATGCTTATTCTACACTGGATAAGCTTATGAATAATTGATGTATCTTTTGCTCACATTGAAAATACAGCGACATTTCCTTCTGGAATTCTAAAATCAATGAAAATCCTTTGCAACTGAACTGATATGATGATTTAGAACTTTACAAGCATGTGAGACATACATACACACCACAGTGAATGTGGGCCTCTTAGGCTGCCTTCAGACTTGCAGATGCATCTGCAGCGTTTTGCAGATGCATCTGCAAGCATCTGCATGCAGACCGCGGCCCCTATGTTTATAATGGTGCGCACGGCGGTCTGCAGATGCTTGCGGACCGCCGTGCGCACCCATTCACTCCTATATGTGATCTGTGCGCACGCGGATGCCTGCGCACAAATCACACACTCCCGCCCGCACCATGGACGCGAGATGTCGCGTCCCTGGTGCGGACGAAGTGTGTGATCTGTATGCAGGCATCCGCGTGCGCACAGATCACATATAGGAGTGAATGGGTGCGCACGGCGCTCCGCAAGCATCTGCAGACCGCCGTGCGAAACCATTATAAACATAGGGGCCGCGGTCTGCATGCAGATGCATCTGCAAAATGCTGCAGATGCATCTGCAAGTCTGAAGGCAGCCTTACTGATGGAGATGCTATACTTCTAGAGCAGTGTTTCTCAACTCCAGCCCTCCTGACCGACCAACCGGTCATGTTTTTAGGATTTTTATTCTCAATACACAGGTAATAGAATTATCACCTGCGCATTACTAAATAAATGCTGAAAATATGACCTGTTGGTGGGTCAGGAGGGCTGGAGTTGAGAAACACTGCTCTAGAGGGTAAGGCAACAGTAGTCGTCTCTAACTCCTTTTGTCTTTTTGTAGCACTAAGTTTTCTACCAACCTTTCCCCTATAGCTTGGCATAATAGTTTGTTGGAAAGGAGGAAAAAAGGGCCAGCTCACACTATGATGCACTCCGCATAAACCAAGCAGATTTTTTGCTCTCTTGGTCTTTTTTTCACAGAGAATATGAATGATAACACAAACATTTTTTTTCCACTCGCATTCAGTGGTTGGGTGAATCCATTTATTGTCAAACTACTGTGTTTTCTCTTTTTAAATCATAATTAAAACCAAAAACATCCAAATGACCCTGATCAAGAGTTCATATACCCCAGTTCTTATTACCGTGTATTTCCCCCTGTAACACCAATGACAACTTAGAAGTCTTTTGTGGTAGTTGTGGATGAGGCTCTTTATTTTCTCAGATGGTAGTTACTGCAAGCAGCAGTTTTTTTCGCGGCCGCACCTGCCGCAAGTGCCGAAACCGCACTTGCCGCACACCTTACCGCAAGCCCCATAGACATTGCATGGGGCTTGCCGCAAGTGTGCCGCAAGTGTCGCGGTTATGCGGTAATCGCGGCAGATGCGTTTTTTTCAGCGCATCTGCCGCGATTTGAAAAAAAACCGCTGATGTGAAAGCACCCTAAGTGTGCGGCAGATGCGGTTTCGGCAGGTGCGGCCACGAAAAAACCACGGTCAGCTGCGGTTTTCTCACAGCCGCATCTGCCGCAAGTGCCGAAACCGCACTTGCCGCACACTTACCACAAGCCCCATAGACATTGCATGGGGCTTGCCGCAAGTGAACCGCAAGTGCGGCCGTTATGCAGTAATTGCGGCAGTTGTGGTTTTTGCACCACAACTGCCGTGATCAGCGATTACTGCTGATGTGAAAGGAGCCTTAGCTATAACAAAATAGAATTTGAATGTGTTATATTAATGACCTGTAAAAAAAATAGAAAGCTGAGCTGTGATTGATTGCTATAGGCAGCCTGATAAATCTCCAGCCAACAGTAAAAGCTCCCCCCAGCCAGGCAGTATATGTTACCTAACACATAATAGACAGCTCATGTGACTGACATCTGCCTTAATTCCCTATATGGCACATGTGTTGCACATTGGCTGTTTTTAATCAGATGTTTATTTTTGGAAATTAAAGATAGCACATGTATGAGGCGAGTTGTGTGAGGCGATTTGTGTACATCTGTGTCTGTCTGGGTGGTGTGTGTGTCCCTGGGATGTGTGTGTGTGTGTGTGTGTCCCTGTGGGGTGAGTGCATGTGTCCCTATAGGGTGTGTATGTGTGTGTCCCTGTGGTAGGGTGTCTGTGTGGTGTGTGTGTCTGTGTTGTATGTGTCCCTGTGGGGTGAGTGCATGTGTCACTATAGGGTGTGTGTGTGTCCCCATGGGGGTGTGTGTGTCTGTGTTGTGCGTGTCTCTTTGTGGTGTGTGTGTTCAGGTGCGTGGTGAGTATCCAATGTTGGGGCTGCACCTTAGCGACTATACACTTGCTGTTACTCTTTGTGTGCGTGTAGTGTGTATACATGTCCCCGTGCGCAGTGAATATCCCATGTTGGGGCCCCTCCTTAGTAACTAAATGCTGGTATATGCTGTTAGTCTTTGGCGCTGTCATTAAGCCCCTCTCATTCACAAATGTCAACTGGTAACTGTCACTTTTTCCCTTATGTAGATAGGGGCAAAATTGTTTGGTGAACTGGAACGCGCACGGTTAAAATTTCGCCTCATAACATAGCCTATGACGCTCTCGGGTCCAGATGTGTGACTGTGCAAAATTTTGTGGCTGTAGTTGCACGGTGCAGATGCCAATCCCGGATATACATACATACACACATACATACACACATTCAGCTTTATATATTAGATTCATGGAAGCTGGATAATTTTTTCCCTATCCTCTATAATGATTTGTTTTAGTCTTGTAAACTGTGATTGGATATATTGGGTAATGATACAGTAATGCCTGTATGCCTGTTGATATGCCATAAATGTACTAGATGGGAATACCCATAGAAGGGTCACTTTAGATGTGTTGTATTGAGCATGGATTTGAGGCGCATATTCCACGACGAAGTTTATAGTACAAAGTATAGTATCTGGGAAGAATCATTTCACGACAAGAAACTGTGTGGAACAAAACTAAATCACTTTTACTATGATATAAAACATAGCCTTCTACCCATGCCTGTGTTCATCCATGAGGTTTGGACACTGAATGTCAAGTTTTGAAACGACATCAATTAGTTTAAGCTCTCCTTCACATGTCTGCATGTAAGCACGTATGTGCTCTCCCCCACTACCCGACCTATCCATCCTAGTCAACGACTGCTCACTCTCCCCAGTCCACCAAGCCAAGTGCCTCGGAGTAATCCTTGACTCTTCCTTCTCCTTCAAGCCCCACATTGAGGCCCTCGCCACCTCCTACCGACTCCAGCTCAAACACATTTCACGGATTCGCACTTTCCTTGACCACGACACCACTAAAAAACACTTATTCACGCTCTTATCATCTCCCACCTCGACTACTGCAACCTCCTGCTCATCGGCCTCCTTGCTACCTCCCTTGCACCTCTCCAATCTATCTTATACTCCACTGCTCGACTAATCCATCTGTCCTCCCGCTACTCCCGTCTCCCCCCTCTGCCAAGCTCTTCATTGGCTCCCCGCTTCCCAGAGATCCTGGTTCAAAACACTAACCATGACATACAAGGCCATCCACAACTTGTCCCCTCCTTACATCTCCGACATGGTCTCCTGATACCGACCCTCACGCAACCAGTGATCCTCCAAATAACTCCTCCTCTGCTCCCCCCTCATCTCCTCCTCTCATAACCGCATACAATTTCTCCCATACATCTGCTATTCTCTGGAACTCTCTGCCCCAACATATCAGACACTCACCTTACCCTGGGAACCTTCAAAAGAAACCTGAAGTCCCACCTCTTCCGTCAAGCCTACAACCTGCAATAAGACCCGCTCCACCGCCCTGTGACCGGCATTTCCTCCACCTACTGTATCCCCATCCGCCCCTTGTAGGCTGAGCCCTCGCAGACAGGATTCTCTGCCCTCTTGTACTTGTGTGACCTGATTGTCCACATTTAATCTACTTGTCTTCATCTGCCCTTTCCTCATGTAAAGCACCATGGAAACTAATGGCGCTATATAAATAAATAATAAAAATAGTATGTGAAATAACTGTACCAGTGTCATCAGTGTTTTGGATTAGTGTGACATCCAGGTGTCCATTTTTACCATCACTAATTTTCAAGGATAGCCAAGTAAATAAACTACAAAGCTTTTCGTATAATTTTTAGTGTTAAACACATACAGGACACGGGTGGTATATGGATGGTACATGGGTGGTACATGGATGCAATCTGTGTTTTTCACAGTCCAATAGATTTGTATTGACCTTTGTGTTTTGTATGGACGCACAGACCATGTAAAGACATGAAATGGATATGTGAGCAGCTTCATAGATAATAATGGGTACATGTGGTATCCAAGAAAAAACTGATATCACACGTACTGGAAACAGGGACATATGAAGGGGGCCTAAGGCTAGGGTCACACATGCCAATTATTTTTTTTTAATGGATCCAATAACAAATCCGTTTTTTTATGGTTGTTTTTTGAGCCTCCTGTGCAGCTATGCATTTTTTGGACTTTGCCATTTATTGGCAAAAAATACTACGGTAGCAAAAACGGATCCGTTAATGGATGGTGCCTTTTTTTAACGGATCCGTTTCCAATAGGGCCCCATGTTAAAATACAAAAAAAAAACGGATACGTTTTTTTACTGCACCCAAAAAAAATTGATCCATTTTTTTAATGCACCCAAAAAAAAATTCGGTGCAGTATTTTTCAATTTTTTGGGTCCTGTTAAAATACGCATAGCAGAGCAGTCACACTTGAGTCCAGCATCCGTTAAAGGGATCCTGTCACCTCCAAAAAACCACCTAAGCTAAAAAAAACACGTCCCTGCGGCATCCTATCACTATTCTCACACTCCTTTTGTGTCCTAAAAGCATCCTGTCAAAGTAGATAAAAACGATTTAATACTCCCTCATTAGCCATGTTAATTAGCAGGGGTTAGGGCAGTTTGTTTTTTGCATGTCGTCATAAGATCACGCCCTAATGGGCGTGATCTTTTATTCATGTTCTATTCAGGCGCCCTCCCTGCTCTCTACGGCGCTGGCTGGGCATGAATGATGCGAATCGCTTCATTTCCGGGATCGGGTGACGTCAGTACACCCATACCACTCTTTCGGCTTCAAGCACCGCATTACGCATGCGGTGCTTGAAGCAGAACACAGCTGTGTGGGTGTACTGACGTCACCCGATCCCGGAAATGAAGCAATTCGCATCCTTCATGCCCAGCCAGCGCCGTGGAGAGCAGGGAGGGCGCCTGAATAGAACATGAATAAAAGATCACAATACATATTTGTATTTGGAAGAGATAAATAAGCCACCATACCCTTCTGGCAGCACAACAATCAAAGACCTGGGTATGCTGAAGTTGAATCTGCCAATCTGACTTCCACTGACATCTGCCGTTGGTACAGAAGTTCAGATGTCAGTGGGTTTGGCATGGGTACCTTAATACATTAGAGTGCTGTTCAAGAGATGAAAGGGTATACCATTGTTGAGATGACCTGTGGGAGACCTTAGTACAGGTGAGTTATACACCTTTGCTTTTTTTAAAAGTTCCCTTACCAATGAATTAAAGGTAAATCATGAAAAAATATAGTAATTTATTAGATATACCTTCATAAAAAAAATGTATTAAACAGACATATATAAAGGTGAAAAACTCACAGACAGAAAACAGAGGGCCAGTGGTTGGGATGTGTAGAACACAGTACATATGAAGGAAATGTTAGTCACTTGTTGGTTCTGTACAATGAATGGAACATAGCGTATACAACTAAAGAACTAAACAAGTACACCTAGATGCCGGATTTGAACATCCACTGATCAGACAATGATAATCTAGCAATGCAAAAGTACGAAACAACTCCTTTAAGATTTTTTAAATTAATTCTGAATTGCTGCACATTTTCAAAGACTGGTGTAATTTGAGCATAGTCTACTTTGTATTTATAAGTTTTTGCTTTTGTAAGTTTTCTATGAATTAAATGGAAGTGCTCACTGTTCTCTGAAACCTATATAGCATTAATACGGACATATCAATTGAATGTAATAAGAAATTTAAAAAGAGTTGTCCAACTTAAATAAACATTTCTCAAGAGGCAGATAATAATGCAAAATAAATAAACCCATATTCACCAGGTTTAACTCCGCTTCTTTATCACTGGCTACTATTGTTGTTAATAAGCATTATCGTGTAAAAAAAAAAAAAAAAAAATTGAAATTGTGTTGCAAATTTCTCATACAAAGTATTTATAACTTAGTATAAACGTACGTAGATTTGACAGCCTTAAGATGAGACAAATTTACCATCAGCATTAGGCACTTTGATTTATGGCATATTTTAAGTACCGTATATCTAAACAAGTCTGGAAGTTCGTGATTATAATTATTCCCCAACATCAGTATTTCCTATATGAAGTTTCCATAAACCAGCAATAATGAATCCTATGCATTAATTTGTTTTGAAAGCATGTATCATTACCTTGGTGTAGACCCCCCAGGACAGCTCTGTTTCGGTGACCATGACCACTATGCCAAACATCCCAAATATGAGAGCGTAGTCACTGAGCCTTTTCCTCTTTTCAAACAGGGCTCTTCGATGACCCAGCTTGTAGCCCACGTTTTGATTCTTCTTTTGGCCCTTGTGACCTCCTTGGCTACTGTCGTCTCCTCGTAGGCTGCGGTGAGATACTTTAATGGGGTCGTTTTTGCTTACTACAACTTCGATTCCTGGACTGTGTAGTGTCTGAAGGGGCTGGGTTTCTGGGTCTGTCTCGTGAAGGTTCCTCCTAGAGGAGCTCAGGCTGCTGAGGGGTCTTGGGATTCCCCCGTTGTATCTGCAGCTGTTCATGGCTATGTCCGAAAAACGGTTGGACTGTCTGAAGGATGCTCTTGGACCATCATGACTGATGGGCTGTAGGTCAGCGTTCCCCTATAGAAAAGATACAGATAAATTTGTAACACATGAATGGTAATTTACATGCAGTTACATATATGCTAGTGGTGGCTGGGTTTTATACTATTTATGCTATATTTTTAACTACTCAATTACAACTTACATTAATGAGATATTTACATAGGCACCATTTGACAACACACGGCTATTTTTTGAGTGAAAAGTGTCACAAATTTGCTGCACTGAAAAGCGGGTAGAGCTTAGTGGAAGTACTATAATGGAGCATATTTATGTAATAATTTACATCACATTATAGTATAAATGTGGTGGATCTATAAAGCCCACACTCAATAGAAAAAGCACTTGTTCTGTGGTCCATTTAGGTGTGTGTTTTATATGTCCATAGTAACACCTAGCTGTAATGTTACAAAAAAAAAAATGGCATACAAAACACCCAAAAATATTACATTAACTTAGATAAAATATTCTGTCAACTTTTTCTCAGAAGCAGTGCCACTTTTATCCATTTGGTAATTCAGCAAGTCCAGTTGCACCTAATGCCAAATTTACCCTCGGTCATAGCAGCCACCGTAATGCACAGACTGGTTGTGTTTTTTTTGTCCAGACTTGACTTCCTTTGAGGCTGTCAAGTTCATGGCAGGAGGCCCATGGCCAGTCCATCATACTTGGACTGTGACTCACAGAAGTGTGGAACAAGGAACGTTTTTTTGGGACTGAGCAGACAAGGTTTTATTGTATCTCATAAGCCATTAAATTATGGTGAATAGCTTTCATGTCTAAAATATTGGCTCATTTAGGAATTAGGCTACTCTACGGAATGTCTGCACATGATCTACTACGTTCTGGATTTAAGTAACTCAGTTCTCACTTTATAAGTAAATGTATTATTTTAGCAGTTATTACAGTATTTATTGGTCATCTCACATGGAAATACCTCACATTTACCGTATGTCGCCAATCTCTCCAGGCGAAGTAGTTGGCAGACCATGCATTGGGTGTGGTGGGTGGATCATGACTTATGGGTTGCCTTTGCTTTATTGTGGTATTACAGTTTATGGGGTGTGGCAGGCTGATCCCTCTTTCAAGAGGCTACAGGATTACCTACAACAAGAGTTGTTTTTCTAATATTACTGAATGTACAAAAGGTCTCACAATGTTAGTTTTCTTTACAACCATGGACTCCAACAGATTACTGAGAGTGACTATTTCTTGGAAAATAAAAATATCTACTGTTTGTCAGTACCATTGTTGGATCAAGTGGTAGAATATGTGGCTCTCTTCAGCCCACATCCGACATGAAGTGTACATGACATACTACAGATGAAACCAGTGGAACCACGCGGCTGTGTTGTAGTTAATGAATTACAAATGAATAGATTTCAAAATCTCACAGATCCATTGTTAAAATCTGGATATGACACTAGTGATTGCTTTATTTGTTCCCCCTCTTCTGAGGCATGTTTTCCGATACCCCATATACCCATAGTGTTCTCCTTACATAATGATAGCATTCTTAAAAACATCAACATCCTACAGTAACTTATCTTAATAAAAACAGGAAGATATTTGTATATACTGGTCCTGGTAGTAGTGACCACTCTTTAAAGGTAGGTACAAAAACCCAGACTTACTGTTTGTCCAAGATCTCACAGTGCTATGAAATGTCCATGAAATGTCTGTTCCCTAAACTTGAGTAAAGGTATATTTGATGTAGTGTAAATGTGGTAATATAGTTCTTGATCCGTGTTCCACAATTTTCTATGCCGCTGGTTCCTCCTTCTCTCTCATGTGACTGCTATTCTGACTCGCCAGATCACACCAGACCAAGGGTGGGGAACTTCTTTCTGCCAGGGCCTTTGAAAATGTATACTGTCCTTCGAGGCCTGCAAAAAATTATCAACTTGAAAATACCCCTGCTATATTTGGTTAAACTATCAACACCCCCTACTGGTGGCTCGGACTCTTCTCTTCGGCCCGGCTGTGATGTTCGGTGATATTGATCACGTTGCTTCTCATCTGCTTTTCCAGGTTTGCTAGGGCCATAAACATCACAGGAGAGGCTGGGGGCACATACGTCACTGGGGAGGTTGAGGCTGGGGCATATAGATCACTGGGGAGCTTGACTCATAGGGCAGGCAGTCAGCAAAACGTGGCGGCCAGCCTGATAACTGTGGTCCCCTGGGGCCGGAGATTCCCCACTCCTGCACTAGGCTTTAAATATGACCTGGAGGTTGCCTTTACAATATAAGCCTGCGGAGTCTCTTTCTGGCCTTCCATACACTTGCTTTGTAAAACCAATTTCTGGTTCACACACAATCCAGTGTGATTCGGCAAGTCAGAATAGAAGTCACATGTATGAGAAAAAAAATTGAGCAGTGCAGGAAACCAGGGAAAACTGCGATTGGTGAGAATATTTATGCACCTACACTACAATACATATACATTTATACAGGTTTAAGGCATAAAATATTTCAACGGAATGATTTTAAACTGATTTTACTCTGTGTAAAGCATCCAATAAAACATGTACTGTATTGAATTAAACTGAAAATAAATCATTTTAATTTTATGTATAAAAAAAAAGAGGCATACAAAGGTCTAGTGTGACACCCCTATGGCAAGGCACCACAAGGAAGTACTGCACCCTAATTAAAGGTGTTGTGCCTCCGTAACCGTGGACATGGTGAATCTTCAGAGTCTGCACCCCAACACCCATACAGAGGCCACTTTAATCCAGGACACTGATATTCAGTAGGTCCCAGAGGGTGGAGCCTAGAGAGCGGGAGAAGGGGAGTGACAGCACATTCAGACAGTTGGTGTGAGAGCAAGCAAGGCAGACGCAGGGGACCCTGCAGCTGCATCAGGAGGGCGCCTCTTTGGAGAGCGGCAACCCAGACTCTGGAAGGGGGTTTACCCAGGACTGGTTGGAGCCAGCTGGGGACCCAGGTCGACACCGGCATACCAGAGCCGAGGTAGTTAGATGCAAGATTCATCCCTAACTACAGACTGGCAAGCTGAGGGCCCGACACACACAGGGAGCCGAAGCACCCTTAAAGCAGCCCAACATCAGTCCCGCAGCTGGGTTCACGACGCCACAAGTGAAAGACTTTTAGGTAACAAGCCCCGTGGACTAGAGACTTGGCTCAAGAGGGGTAAGAGAGAGAGCGAGTGTGTAACAAGACCACGAGCGCCATATTGAGGGCATCACCGTCAGACTCTGAGGATACCTTCACGACCCACAGAGGAGCAGCAAAGAGAATCCGTCTCAGAACGGAAAAGGGAGTGTCAATAGCAACACAAACCGAGCACCCGGTAACTGGTGAGAGCCACGCCCCCATAGAACTCGCAGACCAGCCTGCAGTGGAGCCAGAGGAGGAGGCTGCCGAGCAAGGAGACCTCATCCAGTTTCCTGAGGAGCCCGATGTGACCGTGGAAGAGGAGGGGAACCCAGACGAATCCACCGATGTCGGAGAGGAGAGGAACCTGGAGGCGGGAGCCACCAGTAGCACCGAGGAGCCCTGCGAGCTATGGAGGGCTGAATCACCAACAATGCAGATCGAAGCCGGAGAAAGGAGGGTGGTCCCGTCCCCGGCTAACAATGAACATTCCTGGCAACCGGTGGGCCGTCCTTGGTTCACCCGACCTAACCCGAAAGATTAGGTTGAGCGACAGAGGCGACGTGAAGCCTGGTGGGCAAACGAACTACAGACCCGTATGTGCGCCCGAACCCAACCACCGCAGCCCCTTGGTCAGCATAAAAAAAGGAGTTGCCACTACCTTCAACCTGCGTACTGGGTACGGCTTTGCCCGGGAAGAAGGCCTCTACTCTAAGGTTTTCGTTGCCAGGGAAGATATAGGATTGGCATCTCCCTCAAGGCCACCTGGATCGGGACCTATATTGCGGTGACATGATCACATAGGAACACCATGCAGGACCCCGAGGGTGGTACGCGATCCGGGTCAGCAGAAGTGTTGATTGACCAGTTTAACCCGCTATGCCGTACCACTGTACATAATTAAATATTGTTTATTTTTCTTGCAGCATTTGCAGATTGTGCCTTTTTTCTTGCAGCCTTTGGACAGTAACCTCATGTACGTAAATGTGGACTGTTCTACAAAAGCCTGATTGAACTTTAAAATGGGCTAATGTAAATTTAAAGTAAAAGTGTTTATATGCAACGTTTGAAGCATAGCGCCTCCCGCAAGGGAAGACAAAAGTAACCGTACTGTTTTGTTGTTTAAAAGTTACTCGGTAAATGTTAGTAAAAATAAAATAAAAAGTCAGCTCAAAACCGGTCTGGTTAGGACACTTGCGGACGAGTGTATTTAACCAGGTAATGGTTTGGCGCTCCTATGGCAAGGCGCCACAGGGAGGTACTGCAACCTAATTAAAGGTGTGGTGCCTCCGTAACCGTGGACGTGGGGAATCTTCAGAGTCTGCACCCCAACACAGGCCACTTTAATACAGGGGACTGATATTCAGTAGGTCCCAGGGGGTGGAGCCTAGAGAGCAGAAGAAGGGGAAGGACAGCACAGCCAGACGGTTGGTGCAAGGAGAGCAAGCAAGGCAGACGCAGGGGTCCCTGCGGCTGCATCAGGAGGGTGCCTCTTTGGAGAGCGGCGACCCAGACTCTGGAAGGGGGTTTACCCAGGACTGGCTGGAGCCAGCTGGGGACCCAGGTCGACACCGGAATACTGGAGCCGAGGTAGCTAGATGCAAGGTTCATCCCTAACTACAGACCGGCAAGCTGAGGTCCTGACACACACAGGGAGCCGAAGCAACCCTAAAGCAGCCTAACATCAGTCCCGCAGCTGGGTTCACGACGCCAACAAGTGAAAGACTTTTAGGTAACAGACCCTGTGGACTAGAGACTTGGCTCAAGAGGGGTAAGAGAGAGAGAGTGTAACAAGACCACGAGTGCCATATTGAGGGCATCACTGTCAGACTCTGAGTAAATCTTCACGACCCACGGTTACAGTACCTGTTAACCCAGACTGTACTGTGTACCTGTTTCTATCTGGTGCAAGTAAAGGATCGTTTGAGCTGAAGTGGTGTCTGTCCTCATTTCATTCGGCGCCCGGAGGGCCACAGCATCATCATCGGAGGTGAGGACTACTACTCCCCTCATTCCACCCCTCTGCCCTGAGGTAACGCTCCACCTGTGGGGAGCTGTACTACCAAAGCTGTCTTTCCATCACCTCAGCGGCCAGTCGCAGCGCTGGTATCCATATTACCAGGTACCACAGGTGGCGTCACGTTATCATTCCCCATCATCATCCACCCCACCATCCCTGTCATTGAGGGTCCAGGGCATGGAACCGGAAACTGACCAGCTGATCCCCCACCGAAGTAACCGCCTGTCCCAGTATCCGAGTACCCCCTACCCCGTTGACTGATTCACTAGTAATGCTTCATATACTGTACCCAGGAGCGGATTAAGGGCAACCAGGACACTGAGCTGTTCAGACTCTGCGGACCCCCCTCATATGACAGGTCATAGGATGGTGTAATTATCATATTTATCATATACCTGAAATAAATTGTTTCTGAAAAATAGTTGCCAAGTGAAACGATACCCTGAAAAACATCCATTGATCTAGTAAATTTACCCTTCAGTTAACAAAAGCCAAACCTGATCTCTTAACAGTAAAAAGAGCTGTGTTTTTGCTACAAAAACGCACTAAAACCAAACTGAAAACACAGTTGTGAGGTTTTTTTTCAGTCTTTATTGCTTAAGGCCTCGTGCACACGCTGAGTGTTTGATGAGGTTTTTTACCTCAGGATTTGTAGACAAAACCAGGAGTGGAACAATCAGAGGAAAAGTCTAATAGAAACACCTGCACCACTTCTGTATTTAATCATCCACTCCTGGTTTTGGCTACAAATCCTGAGGTAAAAAACCCAAAAATTCAACGTGTGCATGTGGCCTAAAATGGTTGAAAACAAAGCAGCAAAAACGCTGCAATAATTTACATGCTGCTTCTTTTAAAAGCACAGCAAAACCCAAGCTGTGCTCCATTTCAGTCAAGAAAAATAAAAAAGCAGGTGTATGTGTGAGGGAGATTTCTGGAATCTCATAGGTTTTGCTGATGCTGTGAAAAAGCAGCTTTTTATCAGCATGGATTTTCATAAAATCAATGAAAAAATGCAGTGTGAACTAACAACTAGAGTACTGAGGTAAAAAACACCAAATACTGAACATCTGCACATGGCCTTACAAATACTGAGGTAAAAATCACCAAATACTGAACGTGTGAACGAGGCCTTACAAATACTGAGGTAAAAACTCACCAAATACTCAGGGTGGGCACAAGGCCTTAAGGCCACTTCACACACACAGATATCTGAGTCCAATATCTGAACAGATCTCTGGTTGCAGTGAAATCATGGATACATTGTTCCATTTTGTGGCTGTGTACAACATGGAGCAATGTATCCATGATTTCACTGCAACCAGAGATCTGTTCAGATATTGGACTCAGATATCTGTGTGTGTGAAGTGGCCTTTACAAATACTGAGGTGAAAACTCACCAAATACTGAACGTCTGAACGAGGCCTTACAAATACTGAGGTAAAACTCACCAAATACTCAGCGTGTGCACGTGGCCTTACAATACTGAGGTGAAAACTCACCAAATACTCAGCGTGTGCACGTGGCCTTACAAATACTGAGGTGAAAACTCACCAAATACTGAACGTCTGAACGAGGCCTTAGGCCACATGCGCACGCTAAGTATTTGATGAGTTTTTTACCTCAGGATTTGTAGACAAAACCAGGATTGGAACAATCAGAGGAAAAATCTAATAGAAACAACTGCACCACTTCTGTATTTAATTATCCACGCCTGGTTTTGGCTACAAATCCTGAGGTAAAAAACTCAAATCCTCAGTGTGTGCACGTGGCCTAAAGGCCACTTTACACACATCAACTTATCTGTCCAACTTCTGAACAACTTACTGGTTGCAGTGAAATCATGGACACATTGTTCCATTTGTACACAGCCACAAAATGGAGCAATGTGTCCATGATTTCACTGCAACCAGTAAGTTGGTCAGAAGTTGGACAGATAAGTTGGTGTGTGTAAAGTGGCCCTTACAAGTACTGAGGTAAAAACTCACCAAATACTCAGCGTGTGTACGAGACCTTAGGCTATGTGATCATTCGGCGTTTGTGATCCATTTTTGGTTCTGTTTTTTTTTAAACTACACCAATAATGGATCAGTCGCTGCATTATCTGCAGCAAAATGAATGTGATTTTCCATTTGCTTTGCAGACGTGAGCATTCTTGACTGCTGCATTAGCAACGCAGAAAATAATGAGCGTCAATTTTTGCTCCATTTTTCTGCTGCGCTTCCCAGACCACAAACACTCCATTACTTCCCCTCCCTGCTAGCCCCGGGGCTGTCTTCCTTCATGACACCGACAGGACATGCCCATGTGACTCAGCCTGATACCCGGAAGTAAGCCATCGCCGGACACCGCAAACCTTGGAGAAAGTAATAAAGTGTGTCTGTCTGTGTCCCGCCTACCCGCGCTTATGGAACAGTAGTGTGTTTTTGCTTTGAAAAAGCAAGAGCGCAAAACTAAAAAAAATGGAGCAAAAAAGCAACACAAAACGGAAGATGCGATTGTGATGCTTTTTTGAAACAAAAATAAAAAAAAAAAAAAGAAGAAAAGAGGATCCATTTTGGCTGCAGAAAGTACACTGAAAATGGATCTCCTGAATGGAGCACAAATGCCCTGTGGGCACAGAGCCAAACGGTTGTGGATAAAATATTTGGGGTGCACTGAAACTACATGGGGCAAATGCCCCACTGCTCCTTCATCTTGGATAGTCATATGTGACATGCCCATGCATGCTGTGTGTGGCCCTATATCTGAATATTTTGCCATGGTCCATTACATACATGATTCAAGAAAAATATCGAGAGATAGGAGCACACACAGCATGCGGGGGCATGTCACATATGACTATCCAAGATAGAGGGGCAGTGGGGCACAATGTGCAGCAGCATTTAGCAGGATCATATTGCTAGGAGAGGATCAGAATGGAGCACATAGCTACAAGGAGAGGGTCAGGATGGAGCACATTACTACAAGGAGAGGGTCAGGATGGAGCACATTACTACAAGGAGAGGGTCAGGATGGAGCACATTACTACAAGGAGAGAGTCAGGATGGAGCACATTACTACAAGGAGAGGGTCAGGATGGAGCACTTAGCTACAAGGAGAGGGTCAGGATGGAGATACTACTACAAGATAGGGACCAGGATTTCAGTATGAAATTTGCTTTCTCTGTCTAATATTCTGCATTTTTCCATACAGATCAATCCACCTGCTGTTTCTAGAAAGGGCAGTGGCAGCGGCTCAGCTTCAATGTGCAGTACATATGAGCTGTCTGACCTCTCCTGAAGAGAAGAGAACACTGCAAAGGTAAGTTTAAAATCAATTAATTGTTAAAATAATTGAATTGATCATCAGTGTTTCAGGACTACAACCACTGCACAGGGAAGAGAGATGGCATCTGCTGGCTCTCCCCATGTGCAGCGCTTGTGATAGCTAACCACTGCTGTAATTTAGGTTACATTACCATATTGGCACTTCGCCATAAATAATTTCGTTTTGCGTTGCGGTTTGGGCACTCGGCCTCTGAAAGGTTCGCCATCACTGGTGTATGGGCAGCCAGTGCAATGACTGGCACAGAGCATAAGCATCCGAGTAATAGTTAGCCAGATAGGTAACCCTGGCTGCTACATTAAAGGATGGACTGGAGAGGGTAAAGCCTAGTGAAGGGGAGGCCAATTAATAGAGATGCAATAATCAAGGCGGGAGTGGATCAGGGCCACTGTGATGGTTTTAGTTGTTTCCATGGTGAGGAAGGGGTGGATTCTAGAGATGTTCTTCAGTTGCAGGCTACAAGAGGGTGAGAGATTGATGCTGATCTTTCAATCACTTCCTATATACAAACATAACACCCAGACATCGTGCCTGCTGCCTAGGAGTTATTGTGGGCTGCACCCGGAGAGAGAGATGTCAGATTTAGGGAGGTTAGTGGAGATCAGGATCATAAGAAGTTCAGTTTTGGAAAGGTTAAGTTTAAGGTATAGAGTGGACATGATATTGGAAACTGCGGTTAGACAGTTATTGGCATTCTGTAATACAGCGGGGGTAAGGTCAGGAGATGAAGTGTATAGTTGTGTGTCATCAGCATAAAGGTGGTACTAGAAGCCAAATCTACTGTTAGTCTGTCCAATCAGGGCTGTGTAGAGAGAGAAGAGGGCCAAGGACCAAACCCTGAGGGACCCCAATAGTGAGAGAAAGTGGAGCCAGCAAATGATACACAAAGAGCGGTTGAAAAGATAAGAAGAGAACCATGAGAGAGGTGTCCTTTATGCTGATGGAGTGCAGCATAGAATAGGACATGGTGGTCGACAGTTTCAAAGACTTCAGAGAGATCAAGAAGAATAAGCAGAGGGTGTTCACCATTACATTTTCCCATCAGAAGGTCATTGGTCACTTTGATTAGGGCAGTTTCTGTAGAATGTGGGAGGCGGAAACCAGACTGTAATGGGTCTAGAAGAGAGCGAGTGGAGAGGTAACAGGTGAGGCGGGAGTAGATCAGGCGCTCCAACAGTTTGTAGATGAAGGGGAGGTTGGAGACTGGTCTGTAGTTATTTGTGCAGGATGGGTCAAGAGAAGTTTTCTTTAATAATGGAAAAATGATAGAATGTTTGAAGGAGGAGGGGAAGATGCCAGAAGAGAGAGACAGATTGAAGATTTTAGTTAGGCGAGTGGTGACCACTGGAGAGAGACTGGAGTAGGTGTGAGGGAATGGGCTCAGTGGTGCATGTACCGTAGTAAGATGAGAGGACGAGAGGAGCCTGGAGAATTCTTCTTCTGTGACTGGGTCAAATGTGGAGGTGAGCCAGAGGAGATGTGAGGAGGGATGGGAGTAACAACGCTTTGAGGTTGGGAGTTGATTTCCTGGCTGATGTTCTCTATTTTCTAAGTGAAGTAAGAGGCCAGATCATCAGCACAGAGGTCAGTGATAGTGAAATATTCTATAACTATCTATCTATATAAAAAATAGTGATTGGGTGAAACAATTTATTGTCAAACTACTATGTTTTTTCTTTTTAAAAATCATAATGACAACCAAAAACATAAAAATGTCCCTGATCAAACGTTCACATACCCCAGTTCTTAATACTGTGTATTGCCCCCTCTAACAGCAATGACAGCTTGAAGTCTCTTGTGGTAGTTTTGGATGAGGCTCTTTATTTCTTAAATGGTAAAGCTGTCCATTCTTCTTGGCAAAAAGCCTGCAGTTCCTGTAAATTCCTGGGCTTTCTTGCATGAACTGTGAGCTTAAGTTCTCCCCAGAGTTGCTCAATCAGTATTTGCTGATAACGTGCTGCATTTTTCTTTCCTTCAACCTTGATGAATTTTCCTGTGCATTTGTAGCTCACACATCCCCACATCATCAGCGATCCACCTCTGTGCTTTGCAGTATGAATGGTGGTAGCTGACATACTTTGTGGCATTGACACAGTAATGGCTTTCTTCTGGAGACTCAACCATTCAGCCCATTTTTCTTCAAGTGCTTCCTTATTGTGCATATTGAAACGGCCACACTGCTAGTTTTCAGCGAGTCCTGTAATTCAGCTGATGTTATTTGTGAGGTTTTTTGGTTTTTTTTTTGCATCCCGGACAATTTTCCTGGCAGTTGTGGCCGAAATGTTTGTTAGTCTACCCCATCTTGGCTTGGTTTTTACAGAGCCCCTAATTTTCCATTTGTTAATCAAATTTGAACACTGCTGACTGGCATTATCAATTCCTTGGATATCTTTTTGTATCCCCTTCCTGTTTTATACAGTTCAACTATCTTTTCCCATAGATCCATTGACAACTCTTTTGCTTTCCCCATGACTCACAATCCAGAAATGTCAGTGGCTGGATGAAAGACGCATGAGTCTGTCTGGATCCAACAAACTCACTCAGGTTTTATACACACACTGATTACAAAGCAAACAGGTCACAGGTGAGGATCTTATCTTTATTAGGCATTGAAACCCATTTGTGTCAACTTCTGTGCATGTTATCATGCAAAAATCATCAGAGTATGTGATCTTTTGATCAAGGTCATTTGGACGTTTTTGGTTGTTATTAGGATTTACATAGAGAAAACACAGTAGTTTGACAATAAATGGCTTCACCTAACCAGTAACAATGAGTGGAAGAAACGCTTTCTTGTTATCATCCATTTTCTTTGAAAAAAGGCCAAGCAAAAAAAAAATCTGTCGGGGCATGTAAAATTTTGAGCACAACTGTATATACATACACACACAGTCATGGCCAAAAGTGTTGGCCCCTTTGAAATTGTTCCAGAAAATGAAGTATTTCCCAAGACAATTATTGCAATTGGACAAAATGGTCCAGACAAAAATGTTGGCACCTTTCCATAATTATGGGTAAATCAATTTAAATCAAGCATGTAATGCTCATTCAAACTCACCTATGGCAAGTAACAGGTGTGATCAATGTGAAAATCACAGCTGGAGCAAGATAAAAAGGATGAGAAGTTGACTTTGCATTGTGTTTCTGTTTGCGCCACAATAAGCATGGCGAACAGAAAGATAGAACTGTCTGAAGACTTGAGAAGCAAAATAGTTAAAAAAAATACATCAACTATCTCAAAGTTAGATATCTACCAGGGATCTTGATGTTCCTTTGTCCACGGAGTGCAACATGATCAAGAGGGTTAGAACTTATAGCACTGTAGCTAATCTCACAGGACATGGACAGCAGAGAAAAACTGATGAAAGGTTGCAATGCAGGATCGTTCCGATGGTGGTTAAGCAGCCCCAGTCAAGTTCCACAAGAAATTCAAACTGTCCTGGGGGCTCATGATACATCAGTGTCAGCGCAAATCCGTAGACATTTAAATTAAATGAAACAGCATGAAAGGAGATCCAGGAGGACCACACTGCTGACACAGAAACATGAAAAGCTAGACTGCAGTTTTACAAATGGTATGCGAGTAAGTCAAAATGCTTCTGGAAAGCGTCTTGTGAACATATGAAAATCAGCTAGAGCTTTTTGGTGAAGCACATCTATTTACTGAAAATAGAATGAGACCTACAAGGAAAAGAACAAAGGACCTACAGACAAATATGGTGGAGGTTCAAAGATGTTTTGAGGTGTTTCTGCTGCCTCCGGCAGAGGGGGCCTTTGGCTGTGAGCAAGGAACCATGAAATCTGAAGATAACCAAAGGATTTGGGGTCGCAATGTAAATGCAGTGTTCAGTCCCACAAAGCTGGGTTTGCGTTCTAAGTCATTGGTTTTCCAGCAGCAGAAGGACCCCAAACATACTTCAAGAAGCACCCAGAAATGGATGTAAACAAAGCACTTGAGAATTCTGAAGTGGCAGCAATGAGTCTTGATCAGGGGCAGACCTACTGTGGTGCAGCTGGAGCAGCTGCACCAGGGCCCCGAGCGGCTAGGGGGCCCCTCAAGCCTGCAGGGGTGCCCATAGCCGACCCCCATGACCCTGTGCCAGTGGCAGAGGAGAGGGGGTTAACCGAGGGAAGCTTCCTGCTTCCCCTGGCTGAACCCGCCCCTCCTCTCCTCTGCCGCCCCGGCTCCTAGTGCGGCTCAGGTAGGAGAAGCCGCACACATAGCCCCGCTCACCGCCGTTGCCTGCACCCACCCCAAGTTCCCCCCCCCCCGGCGGTCGGTCCTCGCCGACCGTCCGATAGCACACCCCCCCAACCCGCTCCTCACCATCATCTGAGTTAAATAGAAACACACCTGTTGGTTTATTTTAATGCACACCTGAAACACACTGCTTCTTTGTGTAGCATAATTCGAAAGTCTAAAGAAATGAGCCAATATATCAGGATGACAACTGTGGACTTGCACAAGTGGGATTCACCCTTGGGTGCAATTTCCGCAAACCTAAAAGGTGCCTAGTTCATCTGTGCAAACAATTATATGCAAGTACAAACAAGTTGGTTAAATCCAGCCATCATACCACTCAGGAAGGAGACGGGTTCTGTGGTTCTGTGTCCCAGAGATGAACGTGTTTTGGTCCAACATGTGCATATCAACCAAGAACAAAAGCAAAAGACTATGAAATTTGTAGATTCACACTGAAGGCATCAAAACTATGAATTAACACATGAGGAATTATATACTTAACAAAAAAGTGTGAAACAACTGAAAATATGCGTTATATTCTAGGTTCTTCAAAGTAGCCACCTTTTGCTTTTATTACTGCTTTGCACACTCTTGGCATTCTCTTGATGAGCTCCCAACCACCATGTCTTTGTGCGACGCAGAAAAGGTGAACAGATGGACTCTACATGCCTGGTTCCCACCTTGAAACATGGAGGAGGTGTGGGGGTGCTTTGCTGTTGACACTGTTGGGGATTTATTCAAAATTGAAGGCATACTGAACCAGCATGGCTACCACAGCATCTTGCGGAGGCATGCTATTCCATCCGGATTGTATTTAGTTGGACCATCATTTATTTTTCAACAGGACAAAGACCCCAAACACACCTCCAGGCTGTGTAAGGGCTATTTGACCAAGAAGGAGAGTGATGGGGTGCTACGCCAGATGACCTGGCCTCCACAGTCACCAGACCTGAGCCCAATGGAGATGGTTTGGGGTCAGCTGGACTGCAGAGTGAAGGCAAAAGGGCTAACAAGTGCTAAGCATCTCTGGAACTCCTTCAAGACTCCAAGACTGTTGGAAGACCATTTCTGGTGACTACCTCTTGAAGCACATCAAGAGAATGCCAAGAGTGCGCAAAGCAGTAATCAAAGCAAAAGGTGGCTACTTTGAAGAACCTAGAATAAAAGACACATTTTCAGTTGTTTCACACTTTCTTGTTAAGTATATAATTCCACATGTGTTCATTCATAGTTTTGATGCCTTCAGTGTGAATCCACAATTTTCATAGTCATGAAAATAAAGAAAACTCTTTGAATGAGAAGGCATGTCCAAACTATTGGTCTGTGTGGTGTATAATTATATATATATATATATATATATATATTATATACATACATACATATACACATACACACACACGTAGTTACATCAGTTTAGAAGAATTAAGTGGCTATTGTTATTGTTAAAATGGGTGTAATTGTTGCAGAAAACTATTTTCAGTTGTAGTTTCAGTGTTTATAAGGATATATACGGTAATATATTGTAAGCATACATTATACAGATAAGGTAACAAAAAATGTGTCAGTTTAAACATTAGAACTATTCAGTATGATTGTCCTGCATTAGAAGGTGGCTTAATAGAAAATATGTTATTGTGAATTTGAAGCTTTTTGAAGAAATGTCATACACCGCACAAGCTGAAAAGCACAATAATGTAAAAATCTTCTGTCTATGGCTGCAATATTTGGAATTGCCTCTGAATCAAAGTCAGCATCAGAGCGGTTTGTGGGGCGCTTCATTGATTGAGTTGACATGGCTGGGCAGCTGGGTTGTCATGGCTGAGAAGGCATGGTGGAGACACATGCTCTGCAGTAATGAATCACCATCTGGCGGTCGAGATGCCATAAAAGTGTTTGCTGGCTGAATGTGTGGTTTTGGCCATAAAGCTTCATTTCATTTGGGTTCCTTAGGTGTAGTGAATTAAAAATGCTATGACAAGGTATTAAGTTGTGTTCTTCAACCACTGTGAACACGATTTCATTGTTTTTCCATGACTATGCCCCTACGCTGTAAAAAGAAGATAGTTTTTTGAGGTGAAAGAAATTGGCTAGCTACTATTGGGGTAGGCAATGGTAGCCGACATTAGTCCTAATCTTGTGACTGAGTGCAATCTGTTATATCACATAATGCATGCTCCAAATTATGATACACTCAAGGTAGGTAAATAAAACATGTGCATATGTAATCTAAGCAGAACATCTACTCCAAGCTATTATACTGAACACATTTGGCTATACGGCACATGCATAAAAGGAAGAAGAAAAGAAAAACGCTCTGGATAATTGAAAGAAAAAATAAACAACGTCGTCGGTTATGGTTTTCGTAATAGTGTTTCCACTTTTCCATTTTTGACCAAGTTTCATCCTTATGGAATTATTAGTCGTATAACTGGCATACTAATAATAATACAAGTATGCCAGTTATACAACTAATAATCCCACAAGGATGAAACTTGGTCAAAATTGAAATATGACAAATTCTTCTTATTGTTATTAATCATTATAGTATATTGGGAAAATCTTTTGACAAAAGTAACCCTACTTTCATAAGCAGAGCTGAGATTTCTCAATCTATGTCTGAATTGTCCGACTTGGTTGTGTTTATTATAGTATTGGTTGGCCAGAATTACTATCGGTTTGGGGGTTACTACACTAAAAGTCAAAGTCTTCTTTATTCTATTGATAAGGTAACCAGTTATGTAGTGGTGTATTATAATCATATTGTGGTCGGTGTACACACAAGGCTTCATAGTGGTTGTTGGTGCAGTTGCTTTTGTTATGATCTCACCAGACATTCATTCTGAGGTTAGCCATGCCTAAATACAATGCTGCTTTCCCCAAATTAGTATTATCAAAGCCTCCCTCTACTCTCCTTATGTACAATAGGAAAAGACGGATTAGAGACAATAAACACCAATGCATCTTGACATCATTTCAATACGGTACATAGAAACGTATCTGCCACATAGGATTCTAGGAGACATCTCATAGAAAATAGGATCAAACAGACTTTAACACTCAGGGGACAAGGAAAAAACTGTCAGGAGGAAAGAAACAGCAGTCAATCCAATGGTAGAACATATACTCAATATTAAGTGAATGGATATAGGAGAAGAAGAGCAGCTTCTGAGTATTGACCTACCTGTGATATCACAATGACCTAGAAGTTGTGAAGATATTAAATAATGGTGCCATTGAAATGCAGACTCCTGAGCATGCCCTCTAGGTAGGGTGAAGCCCTGCAGTGGTGGCACCTGTAAACCCCACTATATACAGTGCCAAAGTCAGAGGCCATTCAGTGTAATGCCATGTATAGACATCATCATGAGCATAGTAACTTAAGACATAGGCAGCCGCATCAAAGAGAATGCCAAACACATACTGCATCAGCTGCATTGGCACACACTAATGTCTCCCATCTACTGTAATGCAGGCTAAGACATGGCATCATCTCCTAGATCTCCTGCCTCTATCACAGTCATCATTGCTCATTCCTTTGTACCATCAGAGCCTCAATCATACACAAGTCATGTCATCAGGGACCCCCCCTTGATATGAAGGTCCCATACCCCGATGGGACAATGAGTGCTCCCCTATGTTAGGCCCTGCAGTATCAATAATGCCCAGGTTAACCCCTTCTGCCAAGAAAGATTGCATTCCGATGCCCTGCTATCCACCCACTTACCCATGCTGCGAACTGGAAACCAAGCCACATAGGGTTAATCCTCTGGCATAGCAGTCCCCAGACGGTGGATCCCAGGACATGGGACGGTGGCTGTGTCGCAGTCACTTCTCCTGTTGCCTCATTTTGGCCGGATTGTGGCACACAGGAGTTTCCGTGGCGTTCGCCGCACTGCCGCAGCCGGAGCCCACCCTGGTCCTGGAGATTGGTCAATGCTGCAATGTCTCTTCTCTCCAGCCCTCCCTCCCTCCGCAATCCGAGCGGGTGACAGCTCACACAGCCTGCACAATGCCTTTATAGCCTGCAGACATGCCTGCCTGCCATGGGTGGGGAGCTCGGAGCCTTGGCTGGCTACGGTCTGCTACTTGGGGATCATGTGAGGTTTGGGTAGACACCCCCTAGTCCTGCAGATTAGATACTGCAGGTAATACTGGATGTGATATGGTCCACTATGCAGAGACCTGCAGCTCTCTAATACACAGCTCCGATGTGTCACGATGGATACATTCAGGCTGCAGATGGCAACTGAGAAAGGCTTAGATACCACATAGCTACTCAGAGATGTGCTGCTGCGGTGCACAGACAGCAACCTGCAGAAAAACTGGGATGGATTGGCTGGGTTATTGACAGCCAGCTTCGATTCCAGCACATATACTGTACTTAAGACTGGAAGCTGTATGGAGTCCTGAGCAGATAGGATCAACTCTGTGCTGCTAAAGGACGAGCCCAGAGTGCTGTGTGCCGCTAAAGGACGAGCCCAGAGTGCTGTGTGCCGCTAAAGGACGAGCCCAGAGTGCTGTGTGCCGCTAAAGGACGAGCCCAGAGTGCTGTGTGCCGCTAAAGGACGAGCCCAGAGTGCTGTGTGCCGCTAAAGGACGAGTCCAGAGTGTTGTGTGCTGCTAATGAACGAGTCCAGAGTGCTGTGTGCTGCTAAAGGACAAACCCAGAGTGCTGTGTGCTGCTAATGAACGAGTCCAAAGTGGTGTGTGCTGCTAAAGGACGAGCCCAGAGTGCTGTGTGCCGCTAAAGGACGAGCCCAGAGTGCTGTGTGCCGCTAAAGGACGAGCCCAGAGTGCTGTGTGCTGCTAATGAACGAGTCCAGAGTGGTGTGTGCTGCTAAAGGACGAGCCCAGAGTGCTGTGTGCCGCTAAAGGACGAGCCCAGAGTGCTGTGTGCTGCTAATGAACGAGTCCAGAGTGCTGTGTGCCGCTAAAGGACGAGCCCAGAGTGCTGTGTGCCGCTAAAGGACGAGCCCAGAGTGCTGTGTGCCGCTAAAGGACGAGCCCAGAGTGCTGTGTGCTGCTAAAGGACAAACCCAGAGTGCTGTGTGCTGCTAAAGGACGAGCCCAGAGTGCTGTGTGCTGCTAAAGGACGAGCCCATAGTGCTGTGTGCCGCTAAAGGATGAGCCCAGAGTGCTGTGTGCCGCTAAAGGACGAGCCCAGAGTGCTGTGTGCTGCTAAACGACAAACCCAGAGTGCTGTGTGCTGCTAATGAACGAGTCCAGAGTGGTGTGTGCTGCTAAAGGACGAGCCCAGAGTGCTGTGTGCTGCTAAAGGACGAGCCCAGAGTGCTGTGTGCTGCTAAAGGACGAGCCCAGAGTGCTGTGTGCCGCTAAAGGACGGGTCCAGAGTGCTGTGTGCTGCTACATGACGAGCCCAGAGTGCTGTGTGCTGCTAAACGACAAACCCAGAGTGCTGTGTGCTGCTAATGAACGAGTCCAGAGTGGTGTGTGCTGCTAAAGGACGAGCCCAGAGTGCTGTGTGCTGCTAAAGGACGAGCCCAGAGTGCTGTGTGCTGCTAAAGGACGAGCCCAGAGTGCTGTGTGCTGCTAAAGGACGAGCCCAGAGTGCTGTGTGCCGCTAAAGGACGAGCCCAGAGTGCTGTGTGCTGCTAAAGGACAAGTCCTAGTGCACAACTAGACAGAGTGCTGTATGCTACTGAAGGAATGCACTCAGTACACAAAATTAGGACAGAGTGCTGTGTGTTGCTGGAGGACTATTCCCAGTATACAACCAGACAGTGTGCTTTCAAAGGACAGCTCCAAAAACACATCTAGACAGCGTGCTTTGTGCTGCAGAAAGACAGATCCCAGTACACAACTAGACAACTAGTCAGAATGCTGTGTGCTGCTGAAGATAGCTCCCAATACATATCTAGACAGAGTGTTGTGTGCTGCTGAAGGAGAGCTCCCAATACATATCTAGACAGAGTGTTGTGTGCTGCTGAAGGAGAGCTCCCAGTACCCAACAACTAGACAGAATGCTATGTGCTGCTGAAGGACAGATCCCAGTACACAACTAGACAGAGTGTTGTGTGCTGCTGAAGGAGAGCTCCCATACATACTAGACAGAGTGTTGTGTACTGCTGAAGGAGAGCTCCCAGTACACAAGGAGACAGAGTGCTGTGTGGTACTGAAGGACAGCTCCCAGTACACAACATCTAGACAGAGTGCGGTGTGCTGCTGAAGGACAGCTCCCAGTACACAATATCTAGACAGAGTGCTGTGTGCTGCTGAAGGACAGCTCCCAGTACACAACATCTAGACAGAGTGCTGTGTGCTGCTGAAGGACAGCTCCCAGTATACAAACAAACAGAATGCTGTGTGCTGCTGAAGGACAGCTCCCAGTACAACAACTAGACAGAGTGCTGTGTGCGCTGAAAGGACAGTCCCAGTACCCAACAACTGACAGAATGCTGTGTGCTGCTGAAGGAGAGCTCCCAGTACACAACGAGACAGAGTGCTGTGTGTACTGAAGGACAGCTCCCAGTACACAAATCTAGACAGAGTGCCGTGTGCTGCTGAAGGACAGCTCCAGTACACAACGAGACAGAGTGCTGTGTGTGTACGAAGGACAACTCCAGTACACACTTAGCAAGAGTGCTGTGTGCTGCTGAAGGACAGCTCCCAGTACCAACAGACAGAGTGTTGTGTCTGCTGAAGGACAGCTCCCAGTACCCAACAACTAGACAGAATGCTGTGTGCTGCTGAAGGACAGCTCCCAGTACACAACAGACAGAGTGCTGTGTGCTCTGAAGACAGCTCCAGTACACACATCTAGACAGAGTGCTGTGTGCTGCTGAAGGACAGCTCCCAGTACACAACAATCTAGACAGAGTGCTGTGTGCTGCTGAAGGAAGCTCCCAGTACACAACGAGACAGAGTGCTGTGTGGTACTGCTAAGGACAGCTCCCAGTACAACCATCCAGACAGAGTGCTGTGTGCTGCTGAAGGACAGCTCCCAGTACACAACTAGACAGAATGCTGTTGCTGCTGAAGGAGCTCCCAGTACACAACGAGACAGAGTGCTGTGTGGTACTGAAGGACAGCTCCCAGTACACACATCAGACAGAGTGCTGTGTGCTGCTGAAGGACAGCTCCCAGTACACAACTAGACAGAGTGCTGTGTGTTGCTGAAAGCGACACCTCTACAGATCTTGTGCTGCTAAACAGCTCCAGTACCACGACAGACAGAATGCTGTGTGCTGCTGAAGGACAGCCAGTACCCACATAGTGTTTTAACCCCATACAAACAGACAGAATGCTGTGTGCTGCTGAAGGACAGCTCCCAGTACCACCACTAGACAGAGTGCTGTGTGCTGCTGAAGGAAGCTCCAGTACACAACTAGACAGATGTGTGTGCTGCTGAGACAGCTCCCATACCCAACAAGACAGAATGCTGTTGTGTTGCTGAAGGAGAGCTCCCAGTACCCAACAACTAGACAGAGTGCTGTGTGCTGCTGAAGGACAGCTCCCAGTACCCAACAACTAGACAGAGTGCTGTGTGCTGCTGAAGGACAGCTCCCAGTACACAACTAGACAGAATGCTTGTGTGCTGCTGAAGGAGCTCCCAGTACACAACAGACAGAGTGCTGTGTGCTGCTGAAGGACAGCTCCCAGTACACAACAGACAGAATGCTGTGTGCTGCTGAAGGACAGCTCCCAGTACAACAACATCTAGACAGAGTGCTGTGTGCTGCTGAAGGACAGCTCCCAGTACACAACATAACAGAATGCTGTGTGCTGCTGAAGGACAGCTCCCAGTACCCAACAACTAGACAGAATGCTGTGTGCTACTGAAGGAAAGCTCCCAGTACACAACTAGAACAGATGCTGTGTGCTGCTGAAGGAGAGCTCCAGTACACAACTAGACAGAGTGCTGTGTGGTACTGAAGGACAGCTCCCAGTACACAACATCTAGACAGAGTGCTGTGTGCTGCTGAAGGACAGCTCCCAGTACACAACTAGACAGAATGCCGTGTGCTGCTGAAGGAAGCTCCCAGTACACACCCAACAACTAGACAGAATGTTGTGTGCAGCTGAAGGACAGCTCCCAGTACCCAACAACTAGACAGAATGCTGTGTGCTGCTGAAGGAAGCTCCCAGTACACAACGAGACAGAGTGCTGTGTGTACTGAAGGACAGCTCCCAGTACACAACAATCTAGACAGAGTGCCGTGTGCTGCTGAAGGACAGCTCCCCAGTACACAACGAGACAGAGTGCTGTGTGGTACTGAAGGACAGCTCCCAGTACACACCATCTAGCAGAGTGCTGTGTGCTGCTGAAGGACAGCTCCCAGTACACAACAGACAGAATGTTGTGTGCTGCTGAAGGACAGCTCCCAGTACCCAACAACTAGACAGAATGCTGTGTGCTGCTGAAGGAAGACTCCCAGTACACAACAGACAGAGTGCTGTGTGTCTGAAGACAGCTCCCAGTACACACATCTAGACAGAGTGCTGTGTGCTGCTGAAGGACAGCTCCCAGTACACACAATCTAGACAGAGTGCTGTGTGCTGCTGAAGGAGAGCTCCCGTACACAACAGACAGAGTGCTGTGTGTCTGAAGGACAGCTCCCAGTACACACCACCAGACAGAGTGCTGTGTGCTGCTGAAGGACAGCTCCCAGTACACAACTAGACAGAATGCCGTGTGCTGCTGAGAGCTCCCAGTACACAACAGACAGAGTGCTGTGTGTCTGAAGGACAGCTCCCAGTACACACCATCCAGACAGAGTGCTGTGTGCTGCTGAAGGACAGCTCCCAGTACCACACCATCTAGACAGAGTGCTGTGTGCTGCTGAAGGACAGCTCCCAGTACACAACACTAGACAGAATGCTGTGTGCTGCTGAAGGACAGCTCCCAGTACCCAACAACTAGACAGAATGCTGTGTGCTGCTGAAGGACAGCTCCCAGTACCCAACAACTAGACAGAATGCTGTGTGCTGCTGAAGGAGAGCTCCCAGTACACAACTAGACAGAATGCTGTGTGCTGTGAAGGACAGCTCCCAGTACCACACAACTAGACAGAATGCTGTGTGCTGCTGAAGAGAGCTCCCAGTACACACACTAGACAGAATGTTGTGTGCTGCTGAGGACAGCTCCCAGTTACCCAACAACTAGACAGAATGCTGTGTGTTGCTGAAGGACAGCTCCCAGTACCCAACAACTAGACAGAGTGCTGTGTGCTGCTGAAGGACAGCTCCCAGTACCCAACAACTAGACAGAGTGCTGTGTGCTGCTGAAGGACAGCTCCCAGTACCCAACAACTAGACAGAATGTTTTGTGCTGCTGAAGGCGAGCTCCCAGTACACAACGAGACAGAGTGCTGTGTGGTACTGAAGGACAGCTCCCAGTATACAAACAAACAGAATGCTGTGTGCTGCTGAAGGACAGCTCCCAGTAAACAACATCTAGACAGAGTGCTGTGTGCTGCTAAAGGACAGCTCCCAGTATACAAACAAACAGAATGCTGTGTGCTGCTGAAGGACAGCTCCCAGTACCCAACAACTAGGCAGAATGCTGTGTGCTACTGAAGGATAACTCCCAGTACACAACTAGACAGAATGCTGTGTGCTGCTGAAGGAGGGCTGCCAGTACACAACGAGACAGAGTGCTGTGTGGTACTGAAGGACAGCTCCCAGTACACAACATCTAGACAGAGTGCTGTGTGCTGCTGAAGGACAGCTCCCAGTACACAACTAGACAGAATGCCGTGTGCTGCTGAAGGAGAGCTCCCAGTACACAACGAGACAGAGTGCTGTGTGGTACTGAAGGACAACTCCCAGTACACACCATCTAGACAGAGTGCTGTGTGCTGCTGAAGGACAGCTCCCAGTATACAAACAAACAGAATGCTGTGTGCTGCTGAAGGACAGCTCCCAGTACCCAACAACTAGACAGAATGTTGTGTGCAGCTGAAGGACAGCTCCCAGTAACCAACAACTAGACAGAGTGCTGTGTGCTGCTGAAGGACAGCTCCCAGTACACAACTAAACAGAATGCTGTGTGCTGCTGAAGGACAGCTCCCAGTACCCAACAACTAGGCAGAATGCTGTGTACTGCTGAAGGATAACTCCCAGTACACAACTAACAGAGTGCTGTGTGCTGCTGAAGGACAGCTCCCAGTACCCAACAACTAGACAGAATGCTGTATGCTGCTGAAGGACAGCTCCCAGTACTCAACTAGACAGAAGGCCGTGTGCTGCTGAAGGAGAGCTCCCAGTACACAACGAGACAGAGTGCTGTGTGTACTGAAGGACAACTCCCAGTACACACCATCTAGACAGAGTGCTGTGTGCTGCTGAAGGACAGCTCCCAGTATACAAACAAACAGAATGCTGTGTGCTGCTGAAGGACAGCTTCCAGTACCCAACAACTAGACAGAATGTTGTGTGCAGCTGAAGGACAGCTCCCAGTACCCAACAACTAGACAGAGTGCTGTGTGCTGCTGAAGGACAGCTCCCAGTACACAACTAGACAGAATGTTGTGTGCTGCTGAAGGACAGATCTCAGTACCCAACAACTAGACAGAATGTTGTGTGCTGCTGAAGGACAGATCTCAGTACCCAACAACTAGACAGAATGTTGTGTGCTGCTGAAGGACAGATCTCAGTACCCAACAACTAGACAGAATGTTGTGTGCTGCTGAAGGACAGATCTCAGTATCCAACAACTAGACAGAATGTTGTGTGCTGCTGAAGGACAGATCTCAGTACCCATTAACTAGACAGAATGTTGTGTGCTGCTGAACGACAGATCTCAGTACCCAACAACTAGACAGAGTGCTGTGTGCTGCTGAAGGAGAGCTCCCAGTACACAACATCTAGACAGAATGCTGTGTGCTGCTGAAGGACAGCTCCCAGTACCCAACAACTAGACAGAATGTTGTGTGCTGCTGAAGGACAGCTCCCAGTACACAACATCTAGACAGAATGCCGTGTGCTGCTGAAGGACAGCTCCCAGTACCCAACAACTAGACAGAATGTTGTGTGCTGCTGAAGGACAGCTCCCTGTACACAACGAGACAGAGTGCTGTGTGGTACTGAAGGACAGCTCCCAGTACCCAACAACTAGACAGAATGTTGTGTGCTGCTGAAGGACAGCTCCCAGTACACAACAACTAGACAGAATGCTGTGTGCTGCTGAAGGACAGCTCCCAGTACACAACAAATAGACAGAATGTTGTGTGCTGCTGAAGGACAGCTCCCAGTACACAACATCTAGACAGAATGTTGTGTGCTGCTGAAGGAGAGCTCCCAGTACACAACATCTAGACAGAATGTTGTGTGCTGCTGAAGGAGAGCTTCCAGTACACAACAACTAGACAGAGTGCTTTATGCTACTGAAGGACTGCTCCCAGTACACAACTAGACAGTGTGTGTGTGCTACTGAAGGACAACTCCCAGCACACAACATCTCTAGACAGAGTGCTATGTGGTTCTGAAAGACAGCTCCCAGTACCACGTATGGATAGGATAGAGAGTTTGGTAGACCTGAAGGACAGCTGATCACAGAGGCAAGGTAATGTGCTGTATGGGGCTGAAGTACACTGTTGAGAACCCGCACAGAGAGTTAGGCTAGGATCTCAATTAAAAGGCACAATGCGGTAACCGCATCTATTACCGGATTTGGTTTTACCGTGTGCCTTCATACTATCTTTTGATAGTAAAATTTTAACCTTCATTCCGCATCTGGATGCATTAATGCATCCGGTTTTTGAATGTGGGTTTTTGCAATTTTAAAAACCGCATCTGGATCCGGATCCGGTAACCCAAGGTGCATTTAGTTGTGGTAATGGATTCGGTCCCATAGGCGCCCATGTTAAAAAAAAAAAAAAAAATGCATCCGGTTTTGCAGCCGCTCCGAAACCACAGGTTGCAAAACCGGATGCGGTAAGCGGATTGCAAATAGTACAATCTGTTTTTTTCTATTGAAGCCTATGGGCTGTGAATCCGGATGCGGTTTTGAGCATTTTTAATGCTCAAAACCGTATCCAGATGTAAAATTATACTGCAGGTGTGACCCTAGCCTTAGTCTTCAATAATGTGGGGTGCTGAGAGCCGCCCCGTACCTGAGCAGACAGCAGCCCCGTACCTGAGCAGACAGCAGCCCTGTACCTGAGCAGACAGCAGCCCTGTACCTGAGCAGACAGCAGCCCTGTACCTGAGCAGACAGCAGCCCTGTACCTGAGCAGACAGCAGCCCCGTACCTGAGCAGACAGAAGCCCCGTACCTGAGCAGACAGCAGCCCCGTACCTGAGCAGACAGCAGCCCCGTACCTGAGCAGACAGCAGCCCCGTACCTGAGCAGACAGCAGCCCCGTACCTGAGCAGACAGCAGCCCCGTACCTGAGCAGACAGCAGCCCCGTACCTGAGCAGAGAGCCGCCCCGTACCTGAGCAGACAGCAGCCCCGTACCTGAGCAGACAGCAGCCCCGTACCTGAGCAGACAGCAGCCCTGTACCTGAGCAGAGAGCCGCCCTGTACCTGAGCAGAGAGCAGCCCTGTACTTGAGCAGACAGCAGCGCTGTACCGAGCAGAGAGCCGCCCTGTACCTGAGCAGAGAGCCGCCCTATACCTGAGCAGAGAGCAGCCCTGTACCTGAGCAGAGAGCGCCCTGTACCTGAGCAGAGAGCCGCCCTGTACCTGAGCAGAGAGCCGCCTGTACCGGAGCAGAGAGCTGCCCTGTACCTGAGCAGACAGCAGCCATGTACCTGAGCAGACAGCAGCCCTGTACCTGAGCAGAAGCAGCCCTGTACCTGAGCAGACAGAAGCCCTGTACCTGAGCAGAGAGCAGCCCTGTACCTGAGCAGAGAGCCGCCCTGTACCTGAGCAGAGAGCCGCCCTGTACCTGAGCAGAGAGCGCCCTGTACCGGAGCAGACAGCAGCCCTGTACCTGAGCAGACAGCAGCCCTGTACCTGAGCAGACAGCAGCCCTGTACCTGAGCAGACAGCAGCCCTGTACCTGAGCAGACAGAAGCCCTGTACCTGAGCAGACAGAAGCCCTGTACCTGAGCAGACAGAAGCCCGTACCTGAGCAGAGAGCCGCCCCGTACCTGAGCAGAGAGCCGCCCCGTACCTGAGCAGACAGCAGCCCCGTACCTGAGCAGACAGCAGCCCCGTACCTGAGCAGACAGCAGCCCGTACCTGAGCAGACAGCAGCCCTGTACCTGAGCAGAGAGCAGCCCTGTACCTGAGCAGAGAGCAGCCCTGTACCTGACAGCAAGCCGCCCTGTACCTGAGCAGAGAGCCGCCCTGTACCTGAGCAGAGAGCAGCCCTGTACCTGAGCAGAAGCTGCCCTGTACCTGAGCAGACAGCAGCCCGTACCTGAGCAGACAGCAGCCCTGTACCTGAGCAGACAGCAGCCCTGTACCTGAGCAGACAGCAGTCCTGTACTTGAGCAGACAGCAGCGCTGTACCTGAGCAGAGAGCCACCCTGTACCTGAGCAGAGAGCCGCCCTGTACCTGAGCAGAGAGCCCCCTGTACCTGAGCAGAGAGCAGCCCTGTACCTGAGCAGAGAGCCGCCCTGTACCTGAGCAGAGAGCCGCCCTGTACCGGAGCAGAGAGCATGCCCTGTACCTGAGCAGACAGCAGCCCTGTACCTGAGCAGACAGCAGCCCTGTACCTGAGCAGACAGCAGCCCTGTACCTGAGCAGACAGCAGCCCTGTACCTGAGCAGACAGCAGCCCTGTACCTGAGCAGACAGAAGCCCCTACCTGAGCAGAGAGCCGCCCGTACCTGAGCAGAGAGCCGCCCCGTACCTGAGCAGAACAGCAGCCCCGTACCTGAGCAGACAGCAGCCCCGTACCTGAGCAGACAGCAGCCCCGTACCTGAGCAGACAGCAGCCCCGTACCTGAGCAGACAGCAGCCCTGTACCTGAGCAGACAGCAGCCCTGTACCTGAGCAGACAGCAGCCCTGTACCTGAGCAGACAGCAGCCCTGTACCTGAGCAGACAGCAGCCCTGTTACCTGAGCAGAGAGCCGCCCTGTACCTGAGCAGAGAGCAGCCCTGTACCTGAGCAGAGAGCCGCCCTGTACCTGAGCAGAGAGCAGCCCTGTACCTGAGCAGAGACCGCCTGTACCTGAGCAGAGAGCCGCCCTGTACCTGAGCAGAGAGCAGCCCTGTACCTGCCTTGACAGCAGCCCTGTACCTGAGCAGAGAGCAGCCCTGTATCTGAGCAGAGAGCAGCCCTGTACCTGAGCAGAGAGCAGCCCTGTACCTGAGCAGAGAGCAGCCCTGTACCTGCCTTGACAGCAGCCCTGTACCTGAGCAGAGAGCAGCCCTGTATCTGAGCAGAGAGAGCAGCCCTGTACCTGAGCAGAGAGCAGCCCTGTACCTGAGCAGACGAGCAGCCCTGTACCTGAGCAAGAGCAGCCCTGTACCTGAGCAGAGAGCAGCCCTGTACCTGAGCAGAGAGCAGCCCTGTACCTGAGCAGAGAGCAGCCCTGTACCTGCTTGACAGCAGCCCTGTACCTGAGCAGACAGCAGCCCTGTATCTGAGCAGAGAGCAGCCCTGTACCTGAGCAAGAGAGCAGCCCTGTACCTGAGCAGACAGCAGCCCTGTACCTGAGCAGACAGCAGCCCTGTACCTGAGCAGACAGCAGCCCGTACCTGAGCAGACAGAAGCCCCGTACCTGAGCAGACGAGCAGCCCGTACCTGAGCAGACAGCAGCCCTAGTACCTGAGCAGACAGCAGCCCGTACCTGAGCAGACAGCAGCCCGTACCTGAGCAGAGAGCAGCCCTGTACCTGAGCAGAGAGCCGCCCTGTACCGAGCAGAGAGCCCTGACCGAGCAGAGAGCTGCCCTGTACCTGAGCAGACAGCAGCCCTGTACCTGAGCAGACAGCAGCCCTGTACCTGAGCAGACAGCAGCCCTGTACCTGAGCAGACAGCAGCCCTGTACCTGAGCAGACAGAAGCCCTGTACCTGAGCAGACAGAAGCCCTGTACCTGAGCAGACAGAAGCCCTGTACCTGAGCAGAGAGCAGCCCTGTACCTGAGCAGAGAGCCAGCCCTGTACCTGAGCAGAGAGCAGCCCTGTACCTGAGCAGAGAGCAGCCCTGTACCTGAGCAGAGAGCAGCCCTGTACCTGCCTTGACAGCAGCCCTGTACCTGAGCAGAGAGCAGCCCTGTACCTGAGCAGACAGCAGCCCTGTACCTGAGCAGACAGCAGCCCTGTACCTGAGCAGACAGCAGCCCTGTACCTGAGCAGACAGCAGCCCTGTACCTGAGCAGACAGCAGCCTGTACCTGCCTTGACAGCAGCCCTGTACCTGAGCAGAGAGCAGCCCTGTACCTGAGCAGACAGCAGCCCTGTACCTGCCTTGACAGCAGCCCTGTACCTGAGCAGAGAGCAGCCCTGTACCTGCCATTGACAGCAGCCCTGTACCTGAGCACACAGCACCCGTACCTGAGCAGACAGCAGCCCTGTACCTGAGCAGAGAGCAGCCCTGTACCTGCCCTGAGCCTTAGGACAGACAGCCGTGTGCTGGAGAAGACAGTTCCTGGACCCTCTCCAGCTGTAATGTATGCAGTCAGCAGTGACAGCCCACCATAGTTCCTGGGAATGACATCGCTCCTTGTACAGAGGCAGTTACTTCTCCGAGGCTTTACCTGTAATGTCCTGATGAAGGGCTGGCTCCAGCTCCTGCTATGCAGCTGCTCTGCAGTGGACTGCCCCGGGCTAGTGCAGCATCTTCTTCTCTCCGATCACCGGCTGGCTCTTCTGCTCCTGGGGTATGTTGGATTCTAGTGGCCCCTTTCTTATTGGCTGCTCACACCACAACTACCCTCATCATGCCGTCTGTGTACTACATACTCCGCCCATAATTAAAGGAGAAATCACCGCGTCAAAAAATGAATGGTCAGTAACACTCCCCCTACACACGATCTGCAGCGGTGAGGCAGGCTCCACAGATCCTCAGCGTCTGGGTAGCTGAGGGTTAAACTGTCTTCCTAGTTATGTATAGGCTGGGCAGACAAGCACATGCATTCACCCATGTAATGAAAACGGGTCTATGTTGGGTTCACACTACATGAAATGCTTGGTAAGTGGGCGTGCAACTGGAAGTATGTGTACATGGTGAGTCTATGAGGCTGCAGCAGTCACATGTGTACATGGTGAGTCTATGAGGCTGCAGCAGTCACATGTGTACATGGTGAGTCTATGAGGCTGCAGCAGTCACATGTGTACATGGTGAGTCTATGAGCCTGCAGCAGTCACATGTGTACATGGTGAGTCTATGAGCCTGCAGCAGTCACATGTGTACATGGTGAGTCTATGGGGCTGCAGCAGTCACATGAGTACATGGTGAGTCTATGAGGCTGCAGCAGTCACATGTGTACATGGTGAGTCTATGAGCCTGCAGCAGTCACATGTGTACATGGTGAGTCTATGGGGCTGCAGCAGTCACATGTGTACATGGTGAGTCTATGGGGCTGCAGCAGTCACATGTGTACATGGTGAGTCTATGAGGCTGCAGCAGTCACATGTGTACATGGTGAGTCTATGGGGCTGCAGCAGTCACATGTGTACATGGTGAGTCTATGAGCCTGCAGCAGTCACATGTGTGTACATGGTGAGTCTATGGGGCTGCAGCAGTCACATGTGTACATGGTGAGTCTATGGGGCTGCAGCAGTCACATGTGTGTACATGGTGAGTCTATGGGGCTGCAGCAGTCACATGTGTACATGATGAGTCTATGAGGCTGCAGCAGTCACATGTGTACATGGTGAGTCTATGGGGCTGCAGCAGTCACATGAGTACATGGTGAGTCTATGAGGCTGCAGCAGTCACATGTGTACATGGTGAGTCTATGAGCCTGCAGCAGTCACATGTGTACATGGTGAGTCTATGGGGCTGCAGCAGTCACATGTGTACATGGTGAGTCTATGGGGCTGCAGCAGTCACATGTGTACATGGTGAGTCTATGAGGCTGCAGCAGTCACATGTGTACATGGTGAGTCTATGGGGCTGCAGCAGTCACATGTGTGTACATGGTGAGTCTATGGGGCTGCAGCAGTCACATGTGTGTACATGGTGAGTCTATGGGGCTGCAGCAGTCACATGTGTGTACATGGTGAGTCTATGGGGCTGCAGCAGTCACATGTGTGTACATGGTGAGTCTATGGGGCTGCAGCAGTCACATGTGTGTACATGGTGAGTCTATGGGGCTGCAGCAGTCACATGTGTGTACATGGTGAGTCTATGGGGCTGCAGCAGTCACATGTGTGTACATGGTGAGTCTATGGGGCTGCAGCAGTCACATGTGTACATGGTGAGTCTATGGGGCTGCAGCAGTCACATGTGTACATGGTGAGTCTATGAGCCTGCAGCAGTCACATGTGTGTACATGGTGAGTCTATGGGGCTGCAGCAGTCACATGTGTACATGGTGAGTCTATGGGGCTGCAGCAGTCACATGTGTGTACATGGTGAGTCTATGGGGCTGCAGCAGTCACATGTGTACATGATGAGTCTATGAGGCTGCAGCAGTCACATGTGTACATGGTGAGTCTATGGGGCTGCAGCAGTCACATGTGTACATGCATACCTCCCAAGCGTCCCGGATTTGACGGGACAGTCCCGGTTTAGTCAGGGCTTCCCGCTGTCCCGTGCGGGACTAGAAGTGTCCCGGACCTCCCGGTGTCTGGCACTTCACTGATTGCTGCACGGCCCCTTTAGCTGCCGGCCACACCCCCTCCGGCTGCCGGTCACGCCCCCTCACAGCAGCACATTGGGAGGACTGAGCACCCAATCACAGTGCAGAGAGTGAGTCGTGTGACCTCTCTCCTGCACTGTGTAGAGGGGACGGAACTCAGTCATCCAATCCCGGCTCAGCGCGGCCTCTGTGAAGTTCCCCAGCAATGGAGGAAGCATCAGCACAGCAGCAGCCGGGACACAGAGGGCTCTGCCTCCACACTAGAGCCCGGATCACTGACTGCCTGTGACTGGGAGGAACTGACAGGAGCACAGCCACAGGTATCAAAGACATGGGAGCACAGAATGAGGATAACACAAGGGGTGATGATAACAGAACACAGAGGAGTGTGGTGACAGGCTCCATACACCTCATAAATGCACGGCTCCGCTCCGTACACCTCATAAATGCACGGCTCCGCTCTGTACACCTCATAAATGCACGGCTCCGCTCCGTACACCTCATAAATGCACGGCTCCGCTCTGTACACCTCATAAATGCACGGCTCCGCTCTGTACACCTCATAAATGCACGGCTCCGCTCTGTACACCTCATAAATGCACGGCTCCGCTCCGTACACCTCATAAATGCACGGCTCCTCTCTGTACACCTCATAAATGCACGGCTCCGCTCTGTACACCTCATAAATGCACGGCTCCGCTCTGTACACCTCATAAATGCACGGCTCCGCTCCGTACACCTCATAAATGCACGGCTCCGCTCTGTACACCTCATAAAGGCACGGCTCCGCTCACATAAATGCACGGCTCCGCTCCGTACACCTCATAAAGGCACGGCTCCGCTCCATACACCTCATAAAGGCACGGCTCCGCTCTGTACACCTCATAAATGCACGGCTCCGCTCCGTACACCTCATAAAGGCACGGCTCCGCTCTGTACATCTCATAAAGGCACGGCTCCGCTCACCTCATAAATGCACGGCTCCGCTCCGTACACCTCATAAAGGCACGGCTCCGCTCTGTACACCTCATAAAGGCACGGCTCCGCTCTGTACACCTCATAAAGGCACGGCTCCGCTCTGTACACCTCATAAAGGCACGGCTCCGCTCTGTACACCTCATAAATGCACGGCTCCGCTCTGTACACCTCATAAAGGCACGGCTCCGCTCTGTACACCTCATAAAGGCACGGCTCCGCTCACCTCATAAATGCACGGCTCCGCTCCGTACACCTCATAAATGCACGGCTCCGCTCCATACACCTCATAAATGCACGGCTCCGCTCCGTACACCTCATAAATGCACGGCTCCGCTCCGTACACCTCATAAATGCACGGCTCCGCTCTGTACACCTCATAAAGGCACGGCTCCGCTCTGTACACCTCATAAAGGCACGGCTCCGCTCACCTCATAAATGCACGGCTCCGCTCCGTACACCTCATAAAGGCACGGCTCCGCTCCATACACCTCATAAAGGTACGGCTCCGCTCTGTACACCTCATAAAGGCACGGCTCCGCTCACCTCATAAATGCACGGCTCCGCTCCGTACACCTCATAAAGGCACGGCTCCGCTCCGTACACCTCATAAAGGCACGGCTCCGCTCCATACACCTCATAAAGGCACGGCTCCGCTCTGTACACCTCATAAATGCACGGCTCCGCTCTGTACACCTCATAAAGGCATGGCTCCGCTCTGTACACCTCATAAATGCACGGCTCCGCTCTGTACACCTCATAAAGGCATGGCTCCGCTCTGTACACCTCATAAATGCACGGCTCCGCTCTGTACACCTCATAAAGGCATGGCTCCGCTCCGTACACCATATACAGACACAGCTCTACTCCGTACACCTCATGCAGGCGCGGCTTCGCTCCATACACCATATACAGACACAGCTCCGCTCCGTACACCTCATGCAGGCGCGGCTCCGCTCCGTACACCTCATTCAGGCACTGCTCCGCTCCGTACACCTCATGCAGGCGCGGCTCCGCTCCGTAAACCTCATACAGGCGCAGCTCCGCTCCGTACACCCCATACAGGTGCAGCTCCTTACCGTGCACCTGATGCAGGCACGTACACACGCGGCTCCGCTCCATAAACCTCATGGAGACACAGCTCCACTCCTTACGCCCACAGCTTAGCTCTGTACATTTAGTACAATATCGGCTCTGCTACATTCACACTGTAAAGCCCTCCTGACATAACCTTCACCTTATCCAGCACCATAACAACCAGCATAGCAGAGTCCTGCATACACTGAGGAGCTGATAATGTGACCCCTGACTCCTCCCCTCCATGTGACATCTTCACAGGTCCTGTCAGTACAGAGCAGCCGTGGATGTAGTGTCCAGCTCTGTCTGCTGGTGGAGAACAATGCAGGGTGTAACAGGCGGCTGGCGGGGAGACCCGTCCTTGGCTACTGCAGCAGGAGGTCCAGCGGCGCCCCCCTGCCTGCTGCGTCGGGGCAAATGCCCCACCAGTTTCCCCTAGATATGACCCTGGAGAACGAGACACTGGATGAAGAACTAAAACCAGTGACCAATATGGCAGGAAATGAGAAGCTGATAACAGAGAGCAGGAGTAAGTGGCGTATTTACTGCGTCTACGCACTGCTATTTTGTGCTGGTGTAAATGCAGTGAAACGCAACACTGGATACGCAATCCAGCAAAAGCTATGGCTTTCACACGTTGCGTATTTTTGCGCTTTGATGTGTGCACGCTTTCACTGCAAAGCACACATGCAAAAAGAACGACCATGTCAATTCTTTGCACTTTTTTCAGCGCGCTTTTCCTGAGCCCATTTTATAATGCGACCCATGGGAAATGCTGGGAAAAGCGCACTGTGTGAATGCAGTTGTGCTTTTTTGTGCAAAAAAGCGCCACTGCAAAAAAAAGTGGTTAATACGCTACGTGTTAAAGAAAATAGAGAAAGAGGCTGGGCCGGGTACAAGAGTTATATGTCTGACAGTCGCTCATTGTGGTCCTGATTCACCATCTCTCCTGCCTTGATTGATATGACTGACATCTCCTCTGTCCTCCACAGTCTGTTCATCCCTCGCACCTGCACAAGAGGGAGCAGGAGCTGCGCAGGGGCCACAGACTAGTGAACGCAGGAGATGTCGGTCCCGGCAGGAGACGTCGGCCGCGTCAGTCCCAGCAGGAGATGGCGGTCCCGGAAGGAGATGTCGGACCCGGCAGGAGATGTCGGCCGCGTCGGTCCCGGCAGGAGATGTAGGTCCCGGCAGGAGACGTCGGCCACGTCGGTCCCGGCAGGAGATGTCGGCTGCGTCGGTATTGTGTGAGGTCTGAGGATGTGATGGGTTCCCATGACAGCCAGGGGTCTGCTGAAGACCTCCATACCTATCATGACGATTCTTGTGTGAGGGCCAGCGTTTATGTGGTGTTCATAGAAGAACATGATTTTCACTCTATATAGCGGCTGTAGCACTGCTGCATTCTGGAGAAGCGATAAGATACAGCTTCAGCTCCCCTAAGGAGACTATTAAGGTACCGTCACACCTGGAGATATCGCCGGCGATTCCACAGGCGACGCTAAGGCGTGGCCTGTCGCCGGCGACATCGCCAATGTAAATGGGCGACAGCGACACGTATGAGTGGTCGCCTGGTTTCACCTCAGAGCACTGAAACCAGGTGACCATTCTTGGGCGATGTGTGCTGATCGCCCTGTGTAACATCTCATGAGCGATGTGAAAGGCGACAGCACACATCGCCAAAACTATTCAGTAGGCGTAGTTACTATCTCTGGCGGTCACGTGGATTGGTGGCAGCTCCAGCGTTCTGATTGGTTGTCTTGTTCCTCGGCGTCCTATTTGATGATGTGTGCGTCCCACATTAATGTAGTCTTCCTTTCCATGGTGCTGAAAGGTGTATTAGGCCCCTTTGACATCTGCGTTTTATGCTGATGGCGGCAGTTGCGGTTAAAAAAAACGCAACTGCCGCGATTACCGCAAGTGTGACTACACTTGCGGTTCACTTGCGGCAAGCACCATACAATGTCTATGGGGCTTGCGGCAGGTGCGGCTGGGAAAAAACCGCAGCATGCCGCAAGTGCCGAAACCGCACTTGGCGCACTTGCCGCACCTGCCGCAAGCCCCATAGACATTGTATGGTGCTTGCCGCAAGTGAACCGCAAGTGTGGTCACACTTGCAGTAATCGCGGCAGTTGCGGTTTTTTTAACCGCAACCGCCGCAATCAGCATAAAACGCAGATGTCAAAGGGACCATACCCAGGAGCGTACATTCTATTAAAAAGCAGCGCATTGATGCCCCACTGTGTGCTACAAAGTGCAGAGATGTGCCATTGCCAAATGTCTCTTTTTAACACCAACACAATTGTCTCAGTACATGTCAATTCTGCATCAGACACCCAGGCCAATCACATTTCTTCGAGGCGTCACACAGCATTATGTTAACGCCTATCTCCGCGATGTGGCTCAAAATTATGCCCACATCGCTAATGTGGTTGCTCTGTGTGACGCGGATGCGGCCACCAGCGACTTAATCGCCTGTGGGGCTTGGGCGACGCTCAGGCAATTTCCGGTCAGGTCGTCGCCTGAGCGTCGCCTAAGGTGTCGCCCCGTGTAAATGGGCGTCAGCGACCTCGGGCGACACGCATAAACGTGCGTCGCCTATGGGATCGCCGGCGATATGGCTAGGTGTGACGGTACCCTTACAGTACAGAGAAAAAAAAAAGTGTTTTTAAACATATGGGAAAAAACAACAACAATTTATAACCAACCCCTATATCCCATAAAAAGCAAAACATAAATAACCCCCCCCCCCATATTTGGTATCACTGCATTCATAAAAGTCCTCTCAAAATCCAAAATAAATGAATGTGATTGGTAAACAAAAAACAACAACAATTAAATCGCCAGAATTCTATATATTTTTTTGCCTCCTCCACCTTGCGATGAATGGCATTAACAGCCAATCAGTATATGATCTACAGCCACATGGTATCAGTAATGTCAGCACAGGACACAACAAACCTCCCCTCACAGCCCCGATCATAAAGATTAATAACGTTACACATCTTGGAAAATGACACAAGCAAAAATGTATTTTTAATTACAAATTTCTGAATTTTTTTCACAACACTAATAAAAGAATAAACAATTTCTGTTCGCTATCTACATAATTGTAAGGATCGAGGTCACGACCAGGCCTGGCGATACAGGGGCCCGGGCGACCCCAGCACGTACTGCAGCTGGATGTGCATCCGAGGACATGCATCAAGCTGAAGAGCATTGATGTACAGAGACCCATTAGGTTCCTGCACTGTGATACACGCTGACGGCCAAACTGTGGCTGACAGCTGACGTCTGTGGTACCGTGACAGGGCAGCACATGACAGTCACTTCTTGCATCAAGGCGCACACTCCAATGTCAGCTACCAGCTGTGCGTTGTTACAGAGGACACTGGATGATGTGGGAGCTGAAGAAAGTTGAGTAGAATACTTTCTTAAATTAGAGAAAAATAGGTAAATATATTCTGACGCGCCCACCAGGGCCGTGAGGTACTCGGAACCGGGCCGAACAGTTCAGTTCTCTTTGGGGAATGTCATGGTGGCGTGACCTGGCTCTGTGAGCCTGGCGGTGTCATAAAAATGGGGGATGTTTATATGGGATTAAATTTGTGACGCCACCTGTGGTATTCAGCAATTGGATGTCCGACGCTGCGGTTCAGATCCACTGGGGTGATGCAGCAGGGATGTCACAGCTCTCCACGGGTAGAGCAGGACCCCAGGGCAGTTATAAAGTCTATTGATGGTGGTCACAGGTGTAGCCCAGGGCAGGTGGTGCAGTAAATAAATCAGGGGACACAGCAGGGTGCAGTCTTCACAGTTTACTCAGTTTCTGAAGTACGCCGACCCGCCAGGTGCTGTGTACTCCGAGTCAGGGATCCAGCCATTCCCAGGCAGATTGGTGGCACTTGTTTGGTACCACCTTTGTGTATACCTTTCCGGGTCATCTCACTGCGCTGGCTCTCGCCCTCCTGCCTTTCACACACACTGTCCAGAGCCAGCAGCTTGGGTCCTGTCGGGCGACGTCTCTCTTGTCCCCTTGAGCCTATGCGGCTGCCTTTTCAGCGATTGTGTGCGGATTTGGCTGCTGCACATAAAGATACCACAGCCTCCGGGTTTGCTAGCTGAATCTTAAAGTCTTCCACTAGTCTGGGGCCGGTACCCTCTGTGGCCTAGCTCCTCCAGCAAGTCCCACCAGGCAATCACTGGAACGGGGTTCCTCCACACAGAGCTCTGTGGCGACCCAGAGGTGCTCCCCCTCCCCTTAGAGCTCCCTCTCAGTCTCTGCAGATACTCTACGTCCTCTCTGACCTGGGACGAGCTCGTCTGGCTCAAGTCCCCGGGTCTAACTTTCTCTCCATCCTCTTCCCCAGGACGAGCTACTCACAACTCCAGTCCCCGGGTCCAACTCACTGACTGAGCACTTCCTGTTTCTGTCTGGCTCAACTCCTCCCACTCTGAACTGTCACTGCCTACCTCCTAGTGCTCCACTACTTCCTAACTGTTCCACCTACTAATCCCCTTCTCCAGCCAGAGATGGGGTCTGCCCATCATGGGGTTTCTTCTGCCTCAGCACCCCTGGCCTAGAGTGGGCTGGTGTTGGATGCGGATGTGTGGGTACCGGGTAGTGCCCTCTCCTTACCAGGGGTGCGGGGGAGGTACCCACACCTCTGGCTAAGGTGCAGTACCTCTGTGGCGAATGGACCCTCAGGGACACCATATATACCAGGATGGAGATATATAGGCTACATTCAGACTCTGCATTTTTTGATCCATTATTTACAGTACACTGCATAAAACGGATCACTCAAATTAAATTCTTCATTTGAGAGGCTTCTGTTGGGCCACTCTGCCATAAAGGCCTGACTGGTGGAGGCTGCAGTGATAGTTGACCTTGTGGAACTTTTTCCCATCTCCCTCCTGCATTTTGAGAGCTAGTATTGTGTCCTGTAGTGGACGGCAGACTGCCATCAGGGGCGCTATACACAGTACTGTGGACTCAGAGTCTGTGTCCATTTTGGTGGGGTTGGATTCAGGGAAACTGAGGATTCGGAGTCAGAGGTTTGATTACTGACTGCACATCCCTGGCTATAAACTGCACAATGCTGCAGGGCAGGCACTAGTCTCAGCCGTCCTGCTGTGTTGTATGATGGGGCAGTCCATAGTCTGTGCTGTTAGTACTAAATGGCACTAAAATGCATCAAATGAATTGGAAAAGGCAAAAAAATGCAGCAAAAATACAATAAACAGAAGATTAATAGTAATAAGGGCATCTGAATGTCCGTCACTTGTAAATGGGTGTGGTCAGGGGCGGGGCAAGGGGTGGGGCTAAAAATTTGCTACTGTCTACTGACTGTCTACTGTCCCTCTTTCTGTTCTTCAAAAGTTGGGAGGTATGGTACATGGTGAGTCTATGAGGCTGCAGCAGTCACATATGTACATGGTGAGTCTATGAGGCTGCAGCAGTCACATGTGTACATGGTGAGTCTATGAGGCTGCAGCAGTCACATGTGTACATGGTGAGTCTTGAGGCTGCAGCAGTCACATGTGTACATGGTGAGTCTATGGGGCTGCAGCAGTCACATGTGTACATGGTGAGTCTATGAGGCTGAAGCAGTCACATGTGTACATGGTGAGTCTATGGGGCTGCAGCAGTCACATGTGTACATGGTGAGTCTATGAGCCTGCAGCAGTTACATATGTACATGGTGAGTCTATGAGCCTGCAGCAGTCACATGTGTACATGGTGAGTCTATGAGCCTGCAGCAGTTACATATGTACATGGTGAGTCTATGGGGCTGCAGCAGTCACATGTGTACATGGTGAGTCTATTGGGCTGCAGCAGTCACATGTGTACATGGTGAGTCTATGGGGCTGCAGCAGTCACATCTGTGTCAAATTTGCCCAGCCAATTCCGTTCACCGCATCCAGAAAAATGTGTGGATGAAGCCGCAATCCAGTAACCGGATTGCTCCGGATGTGACGCAGGGATGAGCAAACTGTTAAATCTGTAAAAACAGATTAAATAGTAATAATAATTGTGGGCAACATGTCTCTAAGGGGTGCCCACCCCCCCTAGAGACATGCTGCCCACTCAGGACGGCATGTTATGGGTTAATAACCCATGTACACTAAGACGGCTATTGTCGGCTCTGTAGATTTTTACTAATGAAGCCGCGGCTCCCCTGTCAGCTGCGCACATACTATACGTAATGTACGTATAGTATGTGCCGCTGTCCAAGGTCCTGTAGGCATTTACAGTAGATCTATGGCGGTGTGCTGCCCATAGATCTACTGTAAATGCCTACAGGACTCTGGACAGTGGCACACACTATACGTACAATACGTATAGTATGTGCGCAGCTGACAGGGGAGCCGCGGCTTCATTAGTAAAAATCTACAGAGCCGACAATAGCCGGCTTACTCTACATGGGTTATTAACCCATGACATGCCATCCTGAGTGGGCAGCATGTCTCTGGGGGGGTGGGCACTCCCTAGAGACATGTTGCCCACAATATTTATTAATATTTAATCTGTTTTTACAGTGTTAACAGTTTGTTCATCCCTGCGGCAGCAGGGATGAACAAATTATACAGTAACCGCATTGCTCAGGATTACACATCTTGAGCAATGCGGTTACCGCATTGCGGGTCAGAGAACCGCTCCGAAAACTGCAGCCTGCATGATTTTTCGTGCAGGCTGCAGATCCGGAGCCGGTAAACAGATTGCATGTAGTGCAATCTGGTTACCATAATGGGCTCCTAAGGGGAGCGTTTCCTGATGCGGTTTTGAGCTTTTTAAAAGCTCAAAACCAGATCAGGATTTGAAAACACAGCCGCAGATGTGACCTAAGCCTAAGGCCCACGTCACACACACAGATATTTGTGCAGATATTGTTCACAGATCTCTGGTTTTGTGGCTGTATATAAATGGATTAATGTGTCCATAATTTCACTGCAACCAGAGATCTGTGAACAATATCTGCATAAATATCTGTGTGTGTGACGTGGGCCTTAGAAACAATGTATGATCACTTGATTTTATCAGACAGAATGTAATCTACATTGATCAACATTTGAATTTTTTTGTGTAAGGGGTGCACAATGTCACTAGAACTGTGTTTTTCAAAAATAATCAAAGTTTATCAAATCAAAATCTTTATTTTACACAAGTCGTGATGATCAGAATTAGAGAACAGCAATGACTGTAGACTGAGAAAGATTAAAACTACATTTTTTGAAGGTTACAACAGTCACCAATCAGTAGGATGTGTGCAGGCCTTTGCTCTGAATGACTTCAGCACATCTACGGCCACAGGACATGACTAGTCTCTCACACTGCTCTGGTGTGATTTTGGGTCCACTCTTCTTCCAGTCTCTTCCACAGTTGAGGACTATTTAGAAACAAATGAGTCCTGCACACAGAGAACAAGTCTGTAAGAACATGTTCACACCGCCAACATATTTGGAGACAAAAAGCTAAATGCGACCAAAAACAACAGTACACTGCAGTAAAAGTATTAAATGCAAGTGCAGTATAAAAAATAGTGTAACAAATACAGGGTACTTAGTCTATCCGTTTTTTTGCGCAAAAAAAGTTATATCAAGCCACGTCACTAACTTCAAAGTGTACCCATCTCTGACGCGGTCCTAACTGTTGTATTAAAAAACCTGACTAGTGTGTATACTTACCAGTGAGCAGGAGCCAGCAAGACCTGTGTCTGAGATGGACTGAAGGCGACGGGGCTCTATGTGTGCAGGGCCCAGAGAGGGGCGGAGACTCAATCTCTTGCAAAGCAAGAGGCAACTTAATTAGAAACAAATGAGTCCTGCACACAGAGAACAAGTCTGTAAAAACATGTTCACACCGCCAACATATTTGGAGACAAAAAGCTAAATGCGACCAAAAACAACAGTACACTGCAGTAAAAGTATTAAATGCAAGTGCAGTATAAAAAATAGTGTAACAAATACAGGGTACTTAGTCTATCCGTTTTTTTGCGCAAAAAAAGTTATATCAAGCCACGTCACTAACTTCAAAGTGTACCCATCTCTGACGCGGTCCTAACTGTTGTATTAAAAAACCTGACTAGTGTGTATACTTACCAGTGAGCAGGAGCCAGCAAGACCTGTGTCTGAGATGGACTGAAGGCGACGGGGCTCTATGTGTGCAGGGCCCAGAGAGGGGCGGAGACTCCATCTCTTGCAAAGCAAGAGGCAACTTAATTAGAAACAAATGAGTCCTGCACACAGAGAACAAGTCTGTAAGAACATGTTCACACCGCCAACATATTTGGAGACAAAAAGCTAAATGCGACCAAAAACAACAGTACACTGCAGTAAAAGTATTAAATGCAAGTGCAGTATAAAAAATAGTGTAACAAATACAGGGTACTTAGTCTATCCGTTTTTTTGCGCAAAAAAAGTTATATCAAGCCACGTCACTAACTTCAAAGTGTACCCATCTCTGACGCGGTCCTAACTGTTGTATTAAAAAACCTGACTAGTGTGTATACTTACCAGTGAGCAGGAGCCAGCAAGACCTGTGTCTGAGATGGACTGAAGGCGACGGGGCTCTATGTGTGCAGGGCCCAGAGAGGGGCGGAGACTCCATCTCTTGCAAAGCAAGAGGCAACTTAATTAGAAACAAATGAGTCCTGCACACAGAGAACAAGTCTGTAAGAACATGTTCACACCGCCAACATATTTGGAGACAAAAAGCTAAATGCGACCAAAAACAACAGTACACTGCAGTAAAAGTATTAAATGCAAGTGCAGTATAAAAAATAGTGTAACAAATACAGGGTACTTAGTCTATCCGTTTTTTTGCGCAAAAAAAGTTATATCAAGCCACGTCACTAACTTCAAAGTGTACCCATCTCTGACGCGGTCCTAACTGTTGTATTAAAAAACCTGACTAGTGTGTATACTTACCAGTGAGCAGGAGCCAGCAAGACCTGTGTCTGAGATGGACTGAAGGCGACGGGGCTCTATGTGTGCAGGGCCCAGAGAGGGGCGGAGACTCCATCTCTTGCAAAGCAAGAGGCAACTTAATTAGAAACAAATGAGTCCTGCACACAGAGAACAAGTCTGTAAGAACATGTTCACACCGCCAACATATTTGGAGACAAAAAGCTAAATGCGACCAAAAACAACAGTACACTGCAGTAAAAGTATTAAATGCAAGTGCAGTATAAAAAATAGTGTAACAAATACAGGGTACTTAGTCTATCCGTTTTTTTTGCGCAAAAAAAGTTATATCAAGCCACGTCACTAACTTCAAAGTGTACCCATCTCTGACGCGGTCCTAACTGTTGTATTAAAAAACCTGACTAGTGTGTATACTTACCAGTGAGCAGGAGCCAGCAAGACCTGTGTCTGAGATGGACTGAAGGCGACGGGGCTCTATGTGTGCAGGGCCCAGAGAGGGGCGGAGACTCCATCTCTTGCAAAGCAAGAGGCAACTTAATTAGAAACAAATGAGTCCTGCACACAGAGAACAAGTCTGTAAGAACATGTTCACACCGCCAACATATTTGGAGACAAAAAGCTAAATGCGACCAAAAACAACAGTACACTGCAGTAAAAGTATTAAATGCATGTGCAGTATAAAAAATAGTGTAACAAATACAGGGTACTTAGTCTATCCGTTTTTTTGCGCAAAAAAAGTTATATCAAGCCACGTCACTAACTTCAAAGTGTACCCATCTCTGACGCGGTCCTAACTGTTGTATTAAAAAACCTGACTAGTGTGTATACTTACCAGTGAGCAGGAGCCAGCAAGACCTGTGTCTGAGATGGACTGAAGGCGACGGGGCTCTATGTGTGCAGGGCCCAGAGAGGGGCGGAGACTCCATCTCTTGCAAAGCAAGAGGCAACTTAATTAGAAACAAATGAGTCCTGCACACAGAGAACAAGTCTGTAAGAACATGTTCACACCGCCAACATATTTGGAGACAAAAAGCTAAATGCGACCAAAAACAACAGTACACTGCAGTAAAAGTATTAAATGCAAGTGCAGTATAAAAAATAGTGTAACAAATACAGGGTACTTAGTCTATCCGTTTTTTTTGCGCAAAAAAAGTTATATCAAGCCACGTCACTAACTTCAAAGTGTACCCATCTCTGACGCGGTCCTAACTGTTGTATTAAAAAACCTGACTAGTGTGTATACTTACCAGTGAGCAGGAGCCAGCAAGACCTGTGTCTGAGATGGACTGAAGGCGACGGGGCTCTATGTGTGCAGGGCCCAGAGAGGGGCGGAGACTCCATCTCTTGCAAAGCAAGAGGCAACTTAATTAGAAACAAATGAGTCCTGCACACAGAGAACAAGTCTGTAAGAACATGTTCACACCGCCAACATATTTGGAGACAAAAAGCTAAATGCGACCAAAAACAACAGTACACTGCAGTAAAAGTATTAAATGCAAGTGCAGTATAAAAAATAGTGTAACAAATACAGGGTACTTAGTCTATCCGTTTTTTTGCGCAAAAAAAGTTATATCAAGCCACGTCACTAACTTCAAAGTGTACCCATCTCTGACGCGGTCCTAACTGTTGTATTAAAAAACCTGACTAGTGTGTATACTTACCAGTGAGCAGGAGCCAGCAAGACCTGTGTCTGAGATGGACTGAAGGCGACGGGGCTCTATGTGTGCAGGGCCCAGAGAGGGGCGGAGACTCCATCTCTTGCAAAGCAAGAGGCAACTTAATTAGAAACAAATGAGTCCTGCACACAGAGAACAAGTCTGTAAGAACATGTTCACACCGCCAACATATTTGGAGACAAAAAGCTAAATGCGACCAAAAACAACAGTACACTGCAGTAAAAGTATTAAATGCAAGTGCAGTATAAAAAATAGTGTAACAAATACAGGGTACTTAGTCTATCCGTTTTTTTGCGCAAAAAAAGTTATATCAAGCCACGTCACTAACTTCAAAGTGTACCCATCTCTGACCGGTCCTAACTGTTGTATTAAAAAAACCTGACTAGTGTGTATACTTACCAGTGAGCAGGAGCCAGCAAGACCTGTGTCTGAGATGGACTGAAGGCGACGGGGCTCTATGTGTGCAGGGCCCAGAGAGGGGCGGAGACTCCATCTCTTGCAAAGCAAGAGGCAACTTAATTAGAAACAAATGAGTCCTGCACACAGAGAACAAGTCTGTAAGAACATGTTCACACCGCCAACATATTTGGAGACAAAAAGCTAAATGCGACCAAAAACAACAGTACCACTGCAGTAAAAGTATTAAATGCAAGTGCAGTATAAAAAATAGTGTAACAAATACAGGGTACTTAGTCTATCCGTTTTTTTTGCGCAAAAAAAGTTATATCAAGCCACGTCACTAACTTCAAAGTGTACCCATCTCTGACGCGGTCCTAACTGTTGTATTAAAAAACCTGACTAGTGTGTATACTTACCAGTGAGCAGGAGCCAGCAGACCTGTGTCTGAGATGGACTGAAGGCGACGGGGCTCTATGTGTGCAGGGCCCAGAGAGGGGCGGAGACTCCATCTCTTGCAAAGCAAGAGGCAACTTAATTAGAAACAAATGAGTCCTGCACACAGAGAACAAGTCTGTAAGAACATGTTCACACCGCCAACATATTTGGAGACAAAAAGCTAAATGCGACCAAAAACAACAGTACACTGCAGTAAAAGTATTAAATGCAAGTGCAGTATAAAAAATAGTGTAACAAATACAGGGTACTTAGTCTATCCGTTTTTTTGCGCAAAAAAAGTTATATCAAGCCACGTCACTAACTTCAAAGTGTACCCATCTCTGACGCGGTCCTAACTGTTGTATTAAAAAACCTGACTAGTGTGTATACTTACCAGTGAGCAGGAGCCAGCAAGACCTGTGTCTGAGATGGACTGAAGGCGACGGGGCTCTATGTGTGCAGGGCCCAGAGAGGGGCGGAGACTCCATCTCTTGCAAAGCAAGAGGCAACTTAATTAGAAACAAATGAGTCCTGCACACAGAGAACAAGTCTGTAAGAACATGTTCACACCGCCAACATATTTGGAGACAAAAAGCTAAATGGACCAAAAACAACAGTACACTGCAGTAAAAGTATTAAATGCAAGTGCAGTATAAAAATAGTGTAACAAATACAGGGAACTTAGTCTATCCGTTTTTTTGCGCAAAAAAAGTTATATCAAGCCACGTCACTAACTTCAAAGTGTACCATCTCTGACGCGGTCCTAACTGTTGTATTAAAAAACCTGACTAGTGTGTATACTTACCATGAGCAGGAGCCAGCAAGACTGTGTCTGAGATGGACTGAAGGCGACGGGGCTCTATGTGTGCAGGGCCCAGAGAGGGGCGAGAATCCATCTCTTGCAAAGCAAGAGGCAACTTAATTAGAAACAAATGAGTCCTGCACACAGAGAACAAGTCTGTAAGAACATGTTCACACCGCCAACATATTTGGAGACAAAAAGCTAAATGCACCAAAACAACAGTACACTGCAGTAAAAGTATTAAATGCAGTGCAGTATAAAAAATAGTGTAACAAATACAGGTACTTAGTCTATCTTTTTTTTGCGCAAAAAAAGTTATATCAAGCCACGTCACTAACTTCAAAGTGTACCCATCTCTGACGCGGTCCTAACGTTGTATTAAAAAACCTGACTATGTGTATACTTACCAGTGAGCAGAGCCAGCAAGACCTGTGTCTGAGATGGACGAAGGCGACGGGGCTCTATGTGTGCAGGGCCCAGAAGGGGCGGAGACTCCATCTCTTGCAAAGCAAGAGGCAACTTAATTAGAAACAAATGAGTCCTGCACACAGAGAACAAGTCTGTAAGAACATGTTCACACCGCCAACATATTTGGAGACAAAAAGCTAAATGCGACCAAAAACAACAGTACACTGCAGTAAAGTATTAAATGCAAGTGCAGTATAAAAAATAGTGTAACAATACAGGGTACTTAGTCTATCTTTTTTTGCGCAAAAAAAGTTATATCAAAGCCACGTCACTAACTTCAAAGTGTACCCATCTCTGACGCGTCCTAACTGTTGTATTAAAAAACCTGACTAGTGGTATACTTACCAGTGAGCAGGAGCCAGCAAGACCTGTGTCTGAGATGGACTGAAGGCGACGGGCTCTATGTGTGCAGGGCCCAGAGAGGGGCGGAGACTCCATCTCTTGCAAAGCAAGAGGCAACTTAATTAGAAACAAATGAGTCCTGCACACAGAGAACAAGTCTGTAAGAACATGTTCACACCGCCAACATATTTGGAGACAAAAAGCTAAATGCGACCAAAAACAACAGTACACTGCAGTAAAAGTATTAAATGCAAGTGCATATAAAAAATAGTGTAACAAATACAGGGTACTTAGTCTATCTTTTTTTGCGCAAAAAAGTTATATCAAGCCACGCACTAACTCAAGTGTACCCATCTCTGACGCGGTCCTAACTGTTGTATTAAAAAACCTGACTAGTGTGTATACTTACCAGTGAGCAGGAGCCAGCAAGACCTGTGTCTGAGATGGACTGAAGGCGACGGGGCTCTATGTGTGCAGGGCCCAGAGAGGGGCGGAGACTCCATCTCTTGCAAAGCAAGAGGCAACTTAATTAGAAACAAATGAGTCCTGCACACAGAGAACAAGTCTGTAAGAACATGTTCACACCGCCAACATATTTGGAGACAAAAAGCTAAATGCGACCAAAAACAACAGTACACTGCAGTAAAAGTATTAAATGCAAGTGCAGTATAAAAAATAGTGTAACAAATACAGGGTACTTAGTCTATCCGTTTTTTTGCGCAAAAAAAGTTATATCAAGCCACGTCACTAACTTCAAAGTGTACCCATCTCTGACGCGGTCCTAACTGTTGTATTAAAAAACCTGACTAGTGTGTATACTTACCAGTGAGCAGGAGCCAGCAAGACCTGTGTCTGAGATGGACTGAAGGCGACGGGGCTCTATGTGTGCAGGGCCCAGAGAGGGGCGGAGACTCCATCTCTTGCAAAGCAAGAGGCAACTTAATTAGAAACAAATGAGTCCTGCACACAGAGAACAAGTCTGTAAGAACATGTTCACACCCCAACATATTTGAGACAAAAGCTAAATGCGACCAAAAACAACAGTACACTGCAGTAAAAGTATTAAATGCAAGTGCAGTATAAAAAATAGTGTAACAAATACAGGGTACTTAGTCTATCCGTTTTTTTGCGCAAAAAAAGTTATATCAAGCCACGTCACTAACTTCAAAGTGTACCCATCTCTGACGCGGTCCTAACTGTTGTAAATTAAAAAACCTGACTAGTGTGTATACTTACCAGTGAGCAGGAGCCAGCAAGACCTGTGTCTGAGATGGACTGAAGGCGACGGGGCTCTATGTGTGCAGGGCCCAGAGGGGCGGAGACTCCATCTCTTGCAAAGCAAGAGGCAACTTAATTAGAAACAAATGAGTCCTGCACACAGAGAACAAGTCTGTAAGAACATGTTCACACCGCCAACATATTTGGAGACAAAAAGCTAAATGCGACCAAAAACAACAGTACACTGCAGTAAAAGTATTAAATGCAAGTGCAGTATAAAAAATAGTGTAACAAATACAGGGTACTTAGTCTATCCGTTTTTTTTGCGCAAAAAAAGTTATATCAAGCCACGTCACTAACTTCAAAGTGTACCCATCTCTGACGCGGTCCTAACTGTTGTATTAAAAAACCTGACTAGTGTGTATACTTACCAGTGAGCAGGAGCCAGCAAGACCTGTGTCTGAGATGGACTGAAGGCGACGGGGCTCTATGTGTGCAGGGCCCAGAGAGGGGCGGAGACTCCATCTCTTGCAAAGCAAGAGGCAACTTAATTAGAAACAAATGAGTCCTGCACACAGAGAACAAGTCTGTAAGAACATGTTCACACCGCCAACATATTTGGAGACAAAAAGCTAAATGCGACCAAAAACAACAGTACACTGCAGTAAAAGTATTAAATGCAAGTGCAGTATAAAAAATAGTGTAACAAATACAGGGTACTTAGTCTATCCGTTTTTTTTGCGCAAAAAAAGTTATATCAAGCCACGTCACTAACTTCAAAGTGTACCCATCTCTGACGCGGTCCTAACTGTTGTATTAAAAAACCTGACTAGTGTGTATACTTACCAGTGAGCAGGAGCCAGCAAGACCTGTGTCTGAGATGGACTGAAGGCGACGGGGCTCTATGTGTGCAGGGCCCAGAGAGGGGCGGAGACTCCATCTCTTGCAAAGCAAGAGGCAACTTAATTAGAAACAAATGAGTCCTGCACACAGAGAACAAGTCTGTAAGAACATGTTCACAACCGCCAACATATTTGGAGACAAAAAGCTAAATGCGACCAAAAACAACAGTACACTGCAGTAAAAGTATTAAATGCAAGTGCAGTATAAAAAATAGTGTAACAAATACAGGGTACTTAGTCTATCCGTTTTTTTGCGCAAAAAAAGTTATATCAAGCCACGTCACTAACTTCAAAGTGTACCCATCTCTGACGCGGTCCTAACTGTTGTATTAAAAAACCTGACTAGTGTGTATACTTACCAGTGAGCAGGAGCCAGCAAGACCTGTGTCTGAGATGGACTGAAGGCGACGGGGCTCTATGTGTGCAGGGCCCAGAGAGGGGCGGAGACTCCATCTCTTGCAAAGCAAGAGGCAACTTAATTAGAAACAAATGAGTCCTGCACACAGAGAACAAGTCTGTAAGAACATGTTCACACCGCCAACATATTTGGAGACAAAAAGCTAAATGCGACCAAAAACAACAGTACACTGCAGTAAAAGTATTAAATGCAAGTGCAGTATAAAAAATAGTGTAACAAATACAGGGTACTTAGTCTATCCGTTTTTTTGCGCAAAAAAAGTTGAGGACTATTGTGGTTTTTTTGGCCATAATTCTGTAACCAAGAATAACCTTTCCAGTCTAAGGATGGAGACTGCTTGTAAGTTATAAAGAATTTTTCTTACATTTTATAGGGCACGTTTAGCTCAGAGAGGGATGATTAAGGATGAGGCAGCAAGGTGCAAGGACAGGTAGTGATAGTTTAGGGGGGTAGAACGAGCTGACAGGTTCCCTTTAAACCTAATTCTAGAGCCTTAGGTTACGTTCACACGTAGTGTAATTCGGGCGTATTCCTTTTGAGCGCTTTTGAGCGCTTACGTAAATGCAGTGATTTAAAAAGCTGGATACGCCTTTCAGCAAAAGCTATGGTTGTGGCTTTACAGTGATTGGCTGACCGCACAGCGTGATCAAGTCTTTATAAGACCTGACCGCGCTGTGCTCGTCACCCTGCTCCACAGACAGGCAGTGTAGGGAGAGGTGCTGCTGATTGAGGGACAGGTTTGTGGCCTTTCAGCTAGTGTAGGCGCAGGGCTGCTAATCTAATTAACACAACAGTTCTTCTGAGGACTAATAGAGCTGTATACAGGGAGGCAGGATATATAGCAAACTTCGTTGTGCCAGTATACCAGCCTGCATCAGATCTGGGGCTGGTAGACAGGCTGGAAATCTCATACATCCCAAAACATTGCTTTTAGGGATTAATTTAGCTCTCTATAGGCAGGAGTGGGTTGTAGCAGAAATTAGGATACGGCAAAACACTATGTATTCTCGTCAGCGTTTGTGTCTGACCGGTCCACCTGCTGGGATTTAACCTCTAATCTGTAATCTCAGTGTCCAGCTAAAAACCAACTCTTGTCTGCATTCATTTGCCATTTTTGTACGGCAGGAGTGGGTTGTAGCGGAAATTAGGATACGCCAAAACACTCTGTATTCTCGTCAGCGTTTGTGTCTGACCGCTACACCTGCTGGGATTTAACTTCTAATCTTTAATCTCAGTGTCCAGCCAAAAACCAACTCTTGTCTGCATTCATTTACCATTTTTGTGCACGAGGAGTGGGTTGTAGCGGAAATTAGGATATGCCAAAACACTTGGTATTCTCGTCAGCGTTTGTGTCTGACCGGTTCACCTGCTGGGATTTAACCTCTAATCTCTAATCTCAGTGTCCAGCTAAAAACCAACTCTTGTCTGCATTCATTTAGCATTTTTGTGCCCCAGGAGTGGGTCTAAAAGTGTCACCAACCAATAATGAGTGTCCGCCAAGATGTTCAACCAATAAGTGTTTATTAGGTTTTTCAGATAAATACCAGAGACAATCAAAATAGTCAATAAAGGGAAATCGCAACAATAAGGCCTATAGCAGTAAAAGGCCAAACAATTAGCAATAAAGGGAAGGGGAGAGGGGGGGTAAGGGGAGGAGAGGGGATGGAGAGGAAAGGAAGGGAAAAGACAAGGGAGGTTGCCAAAGGAAACAATTATACGTAAACAGTGTTATGCACAGAGGACACCCAGGGGTCCCACCAACCAAGAACTCTGATCCTTTTAGATAGTGAATGAGACAGGGTCAGTTCATATTGGAAATGAGTGTTGAGTTTAACAATCAAGTCTGTAGAGGTAGGAGGGACGGAGGACATTGTCTAGCTGCGATAATGACATTAGTATAGATAGGGCGTATTGGGGCAGGAATGTTTTCAAGGCCAATGCCCAGTATTGCCAATTGTGGGGGAAAGGGGGTTGGAAACCCAACCAGTTCCAATAACAAAGATTCCACCTCCCTCCAGAAGTGCTGGGTCACAGGGCAACACCACCACATATGCAGAGTGTCACCGAGAACCTGACAACCCCTCCAAAAGTAGGGAGTGGTCCGAGGGGAAGCAAATCGAGCTAGACGCTCAGGGGTGTGATACCACTGCATCTGAGTCTTTGTAGACTGTTCCAGATGTGTCACACAAAAAGAATAATGAGAAGCATGTGTCGCAGCCGTTCGCCAATCCTCAGGTGAGGCAGAGAAGGACCGGACAGCCTCCCATTTTAGCATATAAGGAAGTTTAAGGTCCCCCTCAGAACACTGTAAAGCCTTATATATGATAGATACTCCATGTCGGGCAGAGTTCCCAGCTTTCATGAAAACCTGCAGTCCTGAATCTATGGAAGTCAGATCCGGAACAGGCCACACTAAGGTAGCCAGGAAGTGCCGGAGTTGTAAATACCGATAAAAAGTGGTTTTTGGTAAGGCAAAGGTCAAGGCTAGAGTGGAGAACTGTTGAAGGCGACCAGATAGATCCATCAATTCTGACAGATACTGAACCCCCCCTTTCCTCCAATCCAGGAGAGACAGATCAGGCACCAAGTGTTCGGCAGCAGCTAGAGAAACGTAACGGTGAAGGAAGGGAAAGTGGGATCTGCCAACCTTCTCCCAGACCCCCAGCAAGGTGGACATTACCCTAAAGCAGGTAGGCGGAGGCTGATACTTAAGTAGGTTCATCTCCAAGAGTAGTCGGGTAGAGCCCCCTGGAGAAAAGGAGGACTCCATCTGCATCCACCTAGAAGAGGGAGCGTCAGACCACCAATCTCCAGCTGCCTGTAGAACAGCAGCTCTCACATAGGCTGAAATACTAGGAAGTCCCATTCCTCCCCTATTATAAGGAAGGAAGAGAACCCGTCTAGCAATTCAGGGGGGTCTACCATTCCACACAAAACGACCTAGGGTGGCCTGAAGGGTGTTTAAAAGACTGCTAGGGAAATTCAGGGGGAGACACCGCAGCAAGTAGAGAATCTTCGGGAGGATGGACATCTTAATAGTTTGAATCCTAGCAATCCAAGATAACTGCAACCCCGAAAGTCTATCCAACTCTTTCCTGATAGCAGCATGTAAAGTCTCCCAATTACGCTTGATAATCGTTGAAATTTTAGTGATATAGATCCCCAGATACTGGAATCCCTCCCTGGCCAAGCTAAAAGGAAACAGACGCTGGAGAAAGACTTGATCAGCAGCAGGTAGATGCAAAGGGAGAAGAGTAGACGTAGAGAAATTTAGTTTATAGTATGAAGCAAGAGAGAAATCCCCCAAAACTGAAAGAATGGCTGGCAAAGAGGTGCGTAGGTCAGTGCAAAAGAAAACCACATCGTCCGCGTATAGCCCTATCTTGTGTTCAAAGGATCCAACTTCAACCCCTCGTATGCCCGGGTGATTACGGACAATGGAGGCAAGTGGTTCCATTATGAGGGCAAGCACTAAAGGAGAAAGAGGGCAGCCCTGACGGGTGCCATTAGTGATATTGAAGCGCGGAGAGTGAAAGCCCGAGACACTGACTGCAGCACAGGGGTTAGAATACAAGGCACTAATTGCATCTTGAATTGGCCCCCGGAGTCCAAACTTCAAGAGGACCTCGTCCAGATATCACCAGTGCACTCTGTCAAAGGCCTTCTCAGCGTCCAGAGACAAGAGCGCACTGGGGAGTTTCCGACGCTCAAGCAAATTCAGAATATTCAGGAGTCTGCGTGTACCGTCAGAAGTCTGACGCTCAGGGACGAAACCGACCTGGTCCAGTTGAATTAAGGAGGGGAGAACAGCCGAGAGATGCGCGGCAAGCAATTTTGCATAAATCTTGAGGTCACAATTGAGTAGCGATATGGGCCTAAAATCTCCAGGGGAAGTGAGAGGTTTCCCCGCTTTAGGGATAGTAGAGATAAGGGCCTCCAGTCCCTCCGCACATATCGAGCCCTGCTGTTGCCAGAAAGTAAAAAGCTTAAGAAGGTACGGAGTTAGAAGAGGAGAGAAGGAGGAGTAATAAGCGTAAGAGAAGCCATCCGAGCCAGGGGAGGTACGTTTTTTAATCGACCGTATGGTTGCCACTATTTCCCCCTCAGTGATCGGGGCATTCAGGAACTCCAATTGTTCATGGGAAAGGCAGGGGAGGGATGCTTTGGAGAGAAAGGCCTGTATAGACTCACTGGAGGGTTGAGGAACATCTTTCTAGTCCCTTAAATTGTATAGGGAGTGATAATATTTTCCGAATTCTTCCGCGATCTTAATCGGATTGCGTACAGTATCCCCCGAGGGGGTCAGCAGGGTAGAGATTCTCGACTGCGTTTCTTTCTTTTTAATCCTCCTAGCGAGGAGGGCGCCCGCCCTGTCTCCCATAGCGTAAAACCTGGATTTGGTTTTCCTCAAATGCTTTTCAGCAGTTTCAAGTAAACATGCCCTCAGATCCCGTCTCGCCTCCGTTAGTTCCCGTAGAGCGGGGCCCATAGGGGAGGTCCTATGTTCTGCCTCCAAGAGTTTAATCTTAGAGAGCAGAGAGGCAATTGAGGACTCACGTTCCCTTTTAGCTCTGGTCGCGATTTGAAGGAGAACACCCCGAAGCACAGCCTTATGGGCATACCAAAGTGTTTCCGGGTCAGTCCCAGTTACATCATTAGAGGCAAAATACTGTTCCAAATGTTTGTTAATCTGACGTACATGAGGTGGAAAGGATAAAAGGTACTCATTCAGCCTCCAGCAAGCCGGCGGTCTGAGCGAGGTAGGGTCGGCCACTTCCAGAGAAATCTGCGCATGATCCGACCAGGTTATGGCGGCAATGCTGGCAGCAACACAGTGTGAAAGAATGGAGTCATCAACTAGGAAGTAGTCGAGTCTACTCAAGGTACCATGCCGGGGAGACATAAACGTATAATCTCGCTCCGAAGGGTGAAGGTAGCGCCAAATATCATGCAAGTGAGACTGAGCGAAAAGAGGACCCAGGTCACCCCGATACGTCGAGGGATTCGAGCAATCAAGGCGCCGCTCCATGGGCGCGTTAAAGTCTCCAACAACTATTCTGCAGCCTTTAGCATGTGAGGCCAGAGTTTTAAGAAATCCCTTCAGAAAAGAGCGTTGTCCTGCATTTGGGCCATAAACCGAAGCCAGGGTATACAGGACTCTGCCCAGTCGTGCCACAACTATAACATAGCATCCCTGTGGGTCCGCAATCACTTCAACAGGGGAAAAATCAACATTTTTATGAATAAAAATCGCCACCCCTGCCCGTTTGGAATCAGCTGAAGCAAAGAATAGAGAGGGATAGGCCTGAGAAGCCATTCTATGACAGTCTCCGCTCAAGAGGTGTGTTTCCTGGAGGAACAGGATATCACTACCAGCCTTCTTGAGTTGGCGTCAAACCACACTCCTTTTGTCAGCAGAATTCAAACCATTGACATTAATAGAGGCTAGTGACAAGGTCATGGCGAGGCAGAGCAAACAAGAGCAATTAGATGCAGAAAATCTGAGAGGTGTTTAAAGTTATCCTCTACAAGCTCATGCAACCAAATCAGGGATAAGGGAGGGGGGAAAAAAGGGGGAAGGAGACAACAACAACAAATCAAGTCCAGTAGTAAATAATAGCAAGCTGCAATGCAACTAGGGCTATCCCAAGAACATCGGGGATGCCCAATAACGGAGTGCAAGGAGAGTCAAGCACCCAACAGGGGAGGCTGAGACCCCATTAATCCAGAAGGAGAAGAGGTTGAAGCCAAAGAGAAGAGCGAGAGAAGAGGGGAATAGGAGAAGGAGAGAAATCAGAAAGGTAATCCAATGAGGACAGGGAGATTAGAAGAGACCAGGAAGAAATGGTTGCTCAGCCAGAGCAAGATGAAATAAAGCTCAGGAACAGTAAGAAATAAAGTCAGAGGATCAGAGGGGAGGAGGGGGCAGAAGGAGGGAAGAAGAAAGGAAGAGGGAGCAAGGAGGGAAAGGTAAAGGTACGAGAAAAAGAGGAAGGGAAAGTAGTTAGAGAATGAGATTCAAAGATACAAGTGGGGATAGAGAGAAAGTAGAGAGGAAGGTGAAAGAACCGCAACAATAGAAGGAAAGGGAGTAAGAGCAAGAAGAAGAAGCAGAGAAGATCAGGCATCAGCACAGATATGCAGTGGACAGGAGGAACCTGCGAGTCCAGCCAATACATCAGTCTTTGGACCACTCTGAATCGATGCGGCCGCCAGGTTTAGGCCGTGGAGAAGCAGCAGGGGAATGAGTCTCTGACGAGGGATCCGGTGGCCAAAGCCCCCATCGAGCAAGATGTTTCTCAGCTTGTGGTGGGATAAAGCAGGCAGTCACTTTACCATCCCGACGGATCAGCAGCTTAGTGGGAAATCCCCAGCGATATGGGATAGCATTGTCCCTCAAAACTGTAGTGTAGGGCCTGAATGCCCTTCTCAGGGCCAGCGTCCCCGGGGAGAGATCCGGAAAGACCTCCAGGGCTGCGAAGGAATCCAGCAGCTGTGGGTTCTGGCTCAGGGCCCGCAAAAAATCCTCCTTGACTTCATAATAGTGTAACCGGGCCAGCACACCCCTAGGGCGATCCTCCGGAACCGAGGAGGGCTTTGGGACTCTGTGTATACGGTCAACAGTGAGGAGTATTTTAGGGGTGTCAAGGAGGACTTGGAGGATAAAGTCCTGTAAAAAGGATCTCAGGACTGAAGGGGCAATCTGCTCCGGTATGCCACGGATCCTCACGTTGTTACGGCGTGAGCGATCTTCTAAATCAAGGGTTTTAGCTGAGATCTTGTCCGTCCTGGCTAGGTGTCGTTCATGTGTGTCCAACAGCTCGTTGTGCGACCCCACTAATTCAGCCATCTTTTGCTCTAATTTGTCCACCCTAGAGCCGAGCTGTGTGACCTCCCCTCTCACCTCCTTAATCATGGCACGCATATCTTGTTGCAGGGTGGTTCTAAATCCAGCGAGGAGTCCTCCATCGCGCCCCTGGTGAGGGGGGCATCCATCGGGTCAGGACTCGCAATCCCCGGGTCCGTTGGCTGTGCAGTACCGCGCCGTGCTGCGCGCTGTGCACGGGGCGATGAGGGAGGCGCCATCTTGGGAGAGGAGAGGGGTTTCCCGCCGGGAAGAAAAGAAATCGGAAACCCGCCTCAGTGAGTGCTTTGCGGGGGGCTTCTGTTTGCCCATGAGATTTATTACTGCACCAGGGATGAAAATGCAGATTTGGGGCTGCACAGGTTCCTCCGGGCGCAAGATATGGCCCGCTTTAGTGCTGAGGTTGATCAGAGCTCACTCGTTATGCGACCGGCGCCATCGCTGCCAGGACACACCCCCCCCCCCGTGTCCGCCAAGATGTTGATAACGCAAGGGTCACAAGACAGGCAGCATCACATAAAGTCAGCCATGTGCACCAGACTATTAACAGGGAAGACTTCAGGTCCTCACCAACAGGATGACTGACCATGCTGTCTTCATCATCCTCCCCCTCTCCCCTGTCCTTTGGCCATCCACGCTGAACCGACAGTATGACGGTTGTACATGTATTACCGTCAATTCCGAATGAAAGTGGCTTCATTTCTTTATCCTCCTCCTCATCATAGTCCTCCAATGCATGTTAAGATGAGATGAGGCTGGGCTGTGTGTAATCACCCGTACGGTTTATTGCTCCAACTCATTGTGCTCCGCCTGCAATGCATCGTCTTTGATTTTGGGCAGACAGCGTTTTAGAAGACAGAGAAGCGGGATGGTGACGCTAATGATGGCGTCATCGCCCGTCACCATCAGGGTGGAGTCCTCAAAGTTTTGGAGGACGGTACATATGTCGGACATCCATGACCACTCCTGAGGTCTTATGTGTGGAGTTTGAACGGTATACTGATGGCCTAGTTGATGTAGGTAGTCAACAGCTGCCCTCTTCTGCTCACAAATCCTGACCAACATGTGCAGTGTGGAATTCCAATGCATGGGGACATCACACACCAGTCTGTGATACGGAATCTGCAAATGCTGCTGAAAGCTGGCAAGGGCAGCTGAAGCAGTACGTGACTTTCTAAAATGGGCACACAGGCAGCGTACTTTTACGAGCAGGTCCGACACCACCTCCGGGTAGGATTTAAGAAACCGCTGAACCACGAAGTTGAGCACATGGACCACGCATGGAACATATGTCAGCTTGCCTTGCCTCAGAGCCGCCACCAGGTTCCGGCCATTGTCACACACACCAAGCCTACCTGTAGGTTCAGCGATGTGAGCCAGTGATCTGCCTGTTGTTTCAGAGCTTTCCACAACTCTTCAGCATTGTGGGGTTTGTCACCTACGCATATTAGCTTCAGCACAGCCTGTTGCCGCTTAGCCAAGGCAGTGCTGCAGTGCTTCCAGCTTGGGACTGGTGTAGAGGGTGAAGTGGAGGAGGAGGAGAAGGAGGAGGCTGAGGATCATGACGTTCCGGAGCTGTACACTGTGGGTGAAACCGTGACTGAGTTAAGGCCTGCAATCCTTGGTGTCGGAAGGACGTGCTCCGTCCCAAGCTAAGACTGGGTCCCTGCTTCCAGAATATTAACCCAGTGTGTCGACAGCAAGATGTACCGCCCCTGCCCACAAGCACTTGTCCACGTGTCCGTGGGTAGGTGGACTTTTCTGGAAACTACATTGTTAAGGGCGCGTGTAATGTTTTGTGACACGTCGTTATGTAATGCAGGGACAACACATCGGGAGAAATAGTGGCGGTTGGGGACCGAGTAACGTGGGACAGCCATCGCCATCAGGTCGCGGAGTGCTTCCATCTCCACTAGCCTGAAAGGCAACATTTCCAGCGCAAGCAGTCGCGAAATGTGCGAATTTAGAAGTGTGGCATGTGGGGCGTTGGCAGCGTATTTGCGCTTGCGTTCCAAAGATTGGTGTATGGATAACAGAACGCTGCGCTGGGACAAGGACGTGGTTGATGATGGTGGTATTTCTGCTTGTGCAACTACAGGTGCAGGACAGGAGGCATCTTCGCATGCAGTATGGACAGGGGATTGGCTTGAACGCACAACAGTGGAGGATGCAGTGGTGTCACCCGGAGACACTGCTCCTGGACTCTGGTGTACATCCCACAAAGTCAGGTGCTTTGCTGACTTGTGCCTGATCATGCTGGTCGTGGTCAGGTTGCTAGTTTTGCTACCCCTGCTGATGCTGGCATGGCAGGTGTTGCAAATGGCCTTTTTGGAATTATCTGCAGACACCTTAAAAAACAGCTAGACTCGGGAAGACCTAACAGTTGTACTGGCAACTTCTGTCATGTTGTTGTTCCGGGGAACGGTTGTATGCCTTCTGCCTGCGACCACCACCCTGATTCTTCCAGCCTGTTGTGATGCTATGCCTCCCTCCCCCCATGCACTGCTGTCCTCGCTCTGCATGTCCTCCTGCCTGGTTGGGTCAGTTACTGGATCATCCACCACGTCGTCTTCCACTTCCTTACCCTAGTCCTCCTCCTGACTGTCTGGCAATTGTGTTTCATCATCGTCCACCTCGTGTTGAGACACGTGCCCACCGTTGCCTTCATGAGACCGTGGCTGCTCAAATATTTGGGCATCGGTACATACGATCTCCTCATGACCCACTTCAAATGGAGCTGGCGAGAGGCCAGAATCTAAGAATGGATAAGTGAACAGCTCTTCAGAATGTCCAAGTGTGGGATCAGTTATGTCTGGGGCCGGGCAGTCGGAATGGTGGGAGGACTGAGGATCAGGGTGTGGAATGTGCGGTCCAGTCTCACGGCTACTGACACTTGACTGTGTGGAAGACAGGGTGTTTGTGGTGGTGCCAAACTGACTGGAAGCATTAACCGCTATCCAACTAACAACCTGTTTACACTGGTCTTGGTTTAAAGGGAATCTGTCACCTGATTTTAAGCTCCTACACTATCTCTAGCTGTCCCTACACCTTCCTAGCAGCTCCCTATCTATCCCTTTCTTATGTAAAGTGTCAATAGTAAACATGTGTAAAATAAGTATAAACTTAATGCAGTCCCCGTGGTTAGGGGACTGGGTAGGCGTGGCCACGCTGCCATCAGCACACCTTTGTGGTGTAATGCACGCCCCGCTGGGCAGCATTATTCTGTGTCCTTTCTGCCCTCTTATTTGGAATCTCCCGCCCTCTTTGTAGTTCTAAGCACCGCGCGGACGACACATCCGGCGCGGTGCATTATGGTGCCGGTCACTTGATCGGCCCTAGTGCATTATGGGGCCGATCACGTGATCGGCCCCAGTGCATTATGGACTTGATCACGTGATCGGCCTGGCTTCGCGCATGCGCAATGCGCTTATTGAAGCCGGGCCGATCACGTGATCAAGCCCATAATGCACTAGGGCCGATCACGTGATCGGCCCCATAATGCACTAGGGCCGATCAAGTGGCGGGAACCATAATGCACCGCGCCGGATACGTTAGACCGTAATTTCACGTATACCCCCCAGGGGTAAATGTTTTAGTCCATACTTAGAGAATGGGTATTACAAGTACAGGAGACCCGCTCCCTTGTAATGGGAACAACATTTAGAGGCTCTCCTCCATGTTTCTTCCTATGGGCATCGCAATGCCTCCCAATTTTTTGCAGCCCTTCCTAGGGAAAACTATGGAAGACCCACTTCCTAATAATTGTATTGGGGTGCCTCCCAATTTTTGGCTGCCCTGCCTATGGCAATACTACAAAAGACCCACTTCCTTAAAATGGGCACATTATTTAAAGAGGCCCTCATGCACGTCTGTATCCAAGGGCATTGGGGTGCCTCCCAATGTTTAGCAGCCCTGCCAAAGGGCAATACTACAAAAGACCCACTTTCTTATAATGGGCACATTATTTAAAGAGGCCCTCATGCACGTCTCTATCCAGGGACATCAGAGTGCCACACAATTTTTGGCTGCCCTGCCTAGGGCAATACTACAAAAGACCCAATTCCTTAAAATGGGCACATTATTTAAAGAGGCCCTCAAGCACGCCTCTATCCAGGGGTATCAGAGTGCCACACAATTTTTGGCTGCCCTGCTTAGGGCAATACTACGAAGACCCACTTCCTTAAAATGGGCACATTATTTAAAGAGGCCCTCATGCGCGCCTCTATCCAGGGGCATCAGAGTGCCACACAATTTTTGGCTGCCTTGACAAAGGGCAATGCTACAAAAGACAAAGTTCCTTAAAATGGGCACAATATTTAAAGAGGCCCTCATGCACGTCTCTATCCAGGGGCATTAGGGTGCCTCCCAATGTTTAGCAGCCCTGCCAAAGGGCAATACTACAAAAGACCCACTTCCTTATAATGGGCACATTATTTAAAGAGGCCCTCATGCACGTCTCTATCCAGGGGCATTGGGGTGCCTCCCAATGTTTAGCAGCCCTGCCTAGGGCAATACTACAAAAGACAAAGTTCCTTAAAATAGGCACAATATTTAAAGAGGCCCTCATGCACGTCTCTATCGAGGGGCATTGAAGTGCCACACAATTCTTGGCTGCCCTGCCTAGGGCAATGCTACAAAAGACCCACTTCCTTTTAATGGGCACATTATTTAAAGAGGCCCTCATGCACATCTCTATCCAGGGGCATTGAAGTACCTCCCAACTTTTGGCAGCCCTACCTAGGACAATACTACAAAAGACCCACTTCCTTAAAATGGGCACAAAATTTAAAGAGGCCCTTATGCACGCCTCTATCCAGGGGCATCAGAGTACCACACAATTTTTGGCTGCCTTGCCTAGGGCAATACTACAAAAGACCCACTTCCTTAAAATGGGCACATTATTTAAAGAGGCCATCATGCATGCCTCTATCCAGGGGCATTTGGGTGCCTCCCAATGTTTAGCAGCCCTGCCAAAGAGCAATACTATAAAAGACCCACTTCCTTAAAATGTGAACATTATTTAAAGAGGCCCTCATACATATCTCTTTCCAGGGGCATCAAAGTGCCGCACAATTTTTGGCTGCCCTGACAAAGGGCAATCCTACAAAAGACAAACTTCCTTAAAATGGGCACAATATTTAAAGAGGCCCTCATGCACGTCTCTTTCAGGGGCATTGGGGTGCCTCCCAATTTTTGGCTGCCCTGCCTAGGGTAATACTACAAAAGACCCACTTCTGTGGCCTAGCGGCATGTGAGAGAGGAAGCAGGACCGTTGAGCTCTCGCACACAACCGGGTGTATGAGCAGCTGAGTCCCCGCAGCGCGGCTAAAAACCGTCCGTGTGCAACGGAGAAGGTGGTGGGAGTCGGCTGGAGTGAGTGGAAATGCTCATACAGGGCCGTGGACATGGTAAAAGGCGGCCGCCGAGTTACAGGAGAGGCCGGGAGGATCATTCAAGATGGCGCCGGAGCTGAGGCGCGCTCCACAGCAGAGGCTGCAGAGGAGAGTGCGGCCAGAAACAGAGCAGTGGCGGCCCGGCTAAAGCAATATGCCAGAGTGGAGGAGGTGGAGAGAGAAGCTGCCCAGGAGACCGACGAGGAGGACAGGAGTGAAGGTACACATGGCGATCAGGAGGCTGGAGAGGAGGGGGAGGAGGAGACTGAAACCATGAGGCAGCAGGAGACTGGGACAAGCTGGGGAGAATTAGTGGAACAGAATTGCAAGCAGATGCAAAAACTGCAGATGCAAATGCCAGCAGACCCCACTATAAAGGACGTTTTATTAGCAGTCATGCAGTGTGTTTCAGCTATATCTACAGTACTGACCCAGCTTGGACATATGCAAGAGTCATTGCAAACAGTGAAGCACGACCTGCATAAGGTTAAAGAACGCACTGGTGATCTGGAGAAAAGAGTTAGTGCTGCTGAAAGTACCCTGACCACTTCTGTGAAATTTCAGACGGAGTCTAAAACGGACAGTACTGCGATATGGGCTAAAACTGACGACCTGGAAAACAGGTCACGTCGCAATAACGTGCGCATAGTGAGAGTCCCAGAAAGATATGAGGGGAAAAACCCCAGCGAGTTTTTTGAGGCGTGGATCAAAGAAAAGATAGGGGCAGACAACTTAACACACCTATACGCAGTGGAACGCGCACACAGGGTCCCAGCTCGCCCCCCTCCTCCCGGGAATCAGCCGCGTACAGTGTTAGTGAAAATGCTGCATTACAGAGACAGAGACAATATACTCTGTTACTCTAAGGATCATCTGGATTTAACCGTAGATGGCTCCAGAGTCTCGTTTTATCCAGACTACTCCCTGATAGTCCAAAGACAGCGTGCCAAATTCAGCGAGGTCAAGAAGAGGTTGAGATCACTTGAAATCAAATACTCTATGATTTTTCCGGCAAAGCTGAGGATTGAGGCTACAGACAAAACTTTTGTTTTTCTGGACTCAAAAGACGCAATGAACTGGATTGACCTGAATGAAAGACAGCTGAGGAAAGAGTTAAAGGAGCAGGAGCATGGATGAGGGAGATCCGACTGTGGTATCCGGTCTCTAGGAGGCTTTTTCTTGTCTTGGACACAAGATATCTGTGATATTGAGATTCAAATCTCCATTTTCCTTTGTTTTATTTAAATTTTCTCTATTGATTGGTTTGAGAAAGAAGTTTACAACGATTTGTTATAGCTCCATGCGAGCATTGGAGGGGATAGATCTGGATGTTTGTGCCGTGCTGTGGGGTGCTATCATGAAAGGGACGGGGAGCATGAGGGCATTGAAGCGCTCATTACATAACCTGAGAAAAGGACAATGCTATCGTCCTTACAGTTAATGTTTCAGTTTGTTCTTCTGGGTATGATGGGGGGATGGGGTGGGAGGGGACACAGGTCTGGTGGGGGTAACTCTTTCTACGTGACTGTAGGTTATAGATATGATAAGGTGGGATGGTCTCGAGCTCTGATTGCAATACACCGGGAAAATGGGGTCTATCAGGGTACTTAGTTGGAACATTAGGGGCTTAAAGACTCCGGTAAAAAGGCAGGCAATATTCACATTTCTCATGGCTCAGAAACCGGCGATAATATGTCTCCAGGAGACTCACCTACTGATACTATAAATTTATTGGAGAAGCGATGGGTACAGGAGGTATTCCATTCCACATATTCTGAATATGCTAGAGGAGTAAGCATACTGGTATATTCGGGGATTCAGTTTACATGCCACAAAGTAATTACAGATCCTGAGGGACGATTCGTCTTCCTATACTGCAGTATACATAATGTACAAATGGTGATTGTCTCCGTCTATTTCCCCCCGCCATATAGTAGTAGGCCTGTGCATCACATTCTTCACCTTTTAAAAGACTTTCCTAACATTCCATATTTGCTGGTGGGTGATTTTAATAACATACAAAATTCACATTGGGATAAGGGGAGCCGTGAGCCACTTAAATCGGGAGGTAATTGCACACCATTTGGGATACTGATTAAAGAGGTAGCCTTGGTAGATATCTGGCGTAGCCGCAACCCGACAACTTATCAATACTCGTGCTTTTTGACTAGTTATTCGTCTCTATCACATATAGATATGGGCCTGAGTGATTGGTCCAGGCAGGAGAAAATACTGAAAGTTGAATATCTGCCACGTACTGTCTCGGATCACTCACTTATGTCTATTGTAATTGGGAGGAATCCTGCTCTGTTGGGTGAAAGACCTCAGTGGAGGCTAAATCCATTTTGGCTGCAAATAATAGATAAAGATGACCCTTTTGTCCCAGAGCTAAAGGAATACCTTGAATTTAATCAGGGCACTGCTTCTGGTTTGGTGGTGTGGGATACATTAAAGGCGTACTTGAGGGGCATGTGTATACGGGACATATCAAAGGCAAAGACGAAAACTAGGGCGCACACTGAGCGTGCCATAGGGGACCTTGGGGAAGCGGAAAAGGCTGCTGCATTGGACTTCACTCTGCCCACCAGGAAGCGACTGAAACGGGCTCAACAGGCTATGACAAAGATAACTATGAAGGAGGCAGCTCAACAGAGACTATTTAAATCTGTACAGTCATATCAAGAAGCGGAAAGTGTGGGTCATCTGCTTTCTGTTATTGCTTCAGCTCAGAGGGGGTCTTCTTTTATAGCTCAGCTTCAGGACTCTGAGGGAAGAGTGGTAAGCGACACACCTGAAATATTAAATGTCCTGAGGGTATTTTATGATAGCCTTTATTCGTCACATACTATGGTCACAACGGAAGATATAACTAGATTTTTTTGAGTCTGCTTATCTCCCTAAATTAACTACCACCACTAAGCATAGCCTCGATAGACCTATAAGCCTGGAAGAGTTAGATGAAGTACTATACAGCAAATTAAATGGTAATTGTAGGGAATAAATAGACCTAAAACGTAACTTTTGCTCAGTACTGACTTAAAAAGGCTTGAAAACCTAGTAAAAACAAGTGCAACAAAACAGTGAGGGCCAACCCTAGTTGGATCTTAAAGCACAAGAAAACAACAGAATACTGCCCTTTTAAAAAGTTAGGGTATCACCTTACCAATAACCACCCTCTATATGAGGTACATCGGTCTGGTGGTAATAACTCCTATCTAGCAATAGATATAGGAACAATCTCACCCATTCCGTGGATGTCCCTAGGTGTCTGACATTTGCTCTGGATCGCTTGTCTGGAAGGTGTCCTTTTCTTTATTACACTCAGTGCTCCATTGGTCCTAGGAAGTCACCATAGTGCTGTATGCGTGCCTCCCGACGCGTTTCTATACACAGCATGTATGTCTTCAGGGAAGATGGGCATCAATGGCTGCATCCATATGTGTTGCCGCACACCATTTAGCCCTGCTGACGCTAGAGGAATACATATCAAGGAAATGGCTAAGTATCCTAACTGATACCATTATTTCCCATCCCACATCTGATACAACTCCTTTGGGTTACTCACCATGCGACACTGGCTCTCATTTCCACGCCATGTGTGCGTTCTGTGCGCAATCCCGTGGGTTTTATGCTGCACACGTGCGTCCCAGAGATACCGCGTCACAGAAGCGACGCTTCTGGGATCTGGAACGCATGTACGTCACTTACGGATGTTACGCCGACGCTCCAGCGTCATCTCGCAAGTACGTCCCTTACGGACATTGTGCCGACGCTCGGGCGTCATCACGCTCGTGCGTCGTTATCACATGACCGCAAGTGTAATCGCCCCTTACAATGACGTTTCACCGTCAGTTCTAACAGGACGAATTAGGGCTTAATTATCAGACACATTTTAATTAAACCTATATGCTGATTTTTAAGCACACACTTAGTCCTAACTTTATTAAGACCAAATGTTTATGGGCAATAGCCCTTTGGTAAGGTTTTGGATCCGAGATTCCTTTACCTTCCCCTCATCAGAGATAGCTTGGTTTTAAAAAAGGCATTAATAAAAATGGTTCACCAAGAATGTCATTGGTCTGGTCTTAGCGCACTTATTACCATTGGATACATAGAGTGGATGAGGATTATAGGTACAACTTATTGGTATGGTGGATCTTATTAGGAGCATGTGAAAAGGAAAACGGAAAGGAAAGACAGCCAATACATAGATAAAGCCTATAGGCCCTGGACTTACCCTCACTCCTACAAAAACTCGTCCTGCCTTGCTGCGGAGGTTGGCACCCTATGAGTACGAGAATGGTGCCCCCGCTCTCGACGGCTTACCCTCCTGACTGAGCCCTAATTGATGTTAATAAAGGGTACATTGGACAGAGATTCATTCAGCCCCAATGGGTTGACTGTTCGCAATCTATATATCCACCTCGCTTCCTGTTGTAATATCTTCCTGTCCCAATCACCCCCTCCTATTGTTTTGTGTACCAAATCGATCCCCATGAAACTCAGAACTTCAGCATTACCATCGTGTATGAGATTTACATGTCTGTCTATGGGTGTGTCAGTGTTCCTTCTTATATCCCCCAAGTGGTCACCAAATCTCCTTCTAAATGCAAATGCATCGGGATTCTAGAACGTGCATTAATTTGATTATAGTAGTTAGAGCTGTTAGCCAGATGCAAATGCATCAGGTATGTAACATATGTTTATTGTTTTTTTAAAGATTTTTAAGTAATAATCGCATCATCAAAAGCAATAATATAAGGAATAGCATTATTATTAGCAGTAATAGCAGTATTAATAGCAGTAATAGCATTATTATTAGCATTAATAGTATTAATAATAGCATTATTAGCATTAATAACATTATTAATAGCATTAATAGCATTATTATTAGCATTAATAGCATTAATAATAGCATTAATAACATTATTAATAGCATTAATAGCATTATTATTAGCATTAATAGCATTAATAATAGCATTACTAACATTATTAAAAACATTAATAGCATTAATAATAGCATTAATATCATTAATAATAGCATAAATAACATTAATAGCATTAATAGCATTATTATTAGCATTAATAGCATTAATAATAGCATTAATAACATTATTAATAGCATTATTATTAGCATTAATAGCATTATTAATAGCATTAATAACATTATTAATAGCATTGATAGCATTAATAATAGCATTATTAGCATTAATAATAGCATTAATAGCATTATTATTAGCATTAATAGCATTAATAATAGCATTAATAACATTATTAATAGCATTAATAGCAATTATTATTAGCATATAAATTAGCATTAATAATAGCATTAATAACATTATTAATAGCATTAATAGCATTATTATTAGCATTAATAGCATTAATAATAGCATTACTAACATTATTAATAACATTAATAGCATTAATAATAGCATTAATATCATTAATAATAGCATAAATAACATTAATAGCATTAATAGCATTATTATTAGCATTAATAGCATTAATAATAGCATTAATAACATTATTAATAGCATTATTATTAGCATTAATAGCATTATTAATAGCATTAATAACATTATTAATAGCATTGATAGCATTAATAATAGCATTATTAGCATTAATAATAGCATTAATAGCATTATTATAGCATTAATAGCATTAATAATAGCATTAATAACATTATTAATAGCATTATACATTAGATTAATAATAGCATTAATTAGCATTAATATAAGCATATTAATAACATTATTAATAGCATTTATAGCATTATAATAGCATTATTATAGCATTAATATAGCATTAATAACATTATTAATAGCATTAATAGCATTATTAGCATTAATAGCATTAATAATAGCATTAATACATTTAATAGCATTAATACATTATTATTAGCATTAATAGCATTAATAATAGCATTAATAGCATTTATAATAGCATTATACATAATCATTAATAGCATTATATAGCATTAATACATAATTAATAGCATTATATAGCATTAATGCATTAATAATAGCATTAATAACATTATTAATAGCATTAATAGCATTATATATAGCATTATAGCATTAATAATAGCATTAATAACATTATTAATAGCATTAATAGCATTTATTAGCATTAATAGCATTAATAATAGCATTAATAACATTATAATAGCATTAATAGCATTATAAGCTATTAATAGCATTATAATAGCATTAATAACATTATGATATAGCATATTAATTAAGCATTAATATAGCATTAATTATATAATAAATGCATTATAATATGCATTAATAGCATTATATATAGCATTAATAGCATTATTAATAGCATTAATAGATATATAGCATTAATAGCAATTAAAACATTATTAGCATTAATCATATAGCATTAATAGCATTAATAGCTAATTAATTAATAGCATTAATAGCATTATATTACATAATAGCATTAATAATAGCATTAATACTTATTAATAGCATTATTAGCATTTACATTAATATGCATAATAACATATAATAGCATTATAGATATTATTAGCATTAATAGCATTAATAATAGCATATAATTATAGCATCATTATAATAGCTATTAATAATTAATAGCATTAATAAGCATATACATTAATAGCATTAATAGCATAAATATATTAATAGCATTATATAGCATTAATAAATTAGATTAGCAAGCATATTAATTAGCATTAATAGCATTATGCATAACATTTAATAGCATTAATAGCATTATATAAGCATTATACATTAATAGCATTAATACATTATTATATAGCATTAATAGCATTAATATATAGCATTATACATTATATAGCATTAATAACATTATTAGCATTTAGCATTAATAGCATTATAATACATAGCATTATAGCATTATCATTAATAGCATTAATACATATAGCATTAATACATTAATAGCATTATTCATATTGCATTAATACATTAATAGCATATGCATTAATAAGCATATTAATAGCATTATATAGCATTATTATAGCATTATTAGCATTATAATAGTACAAATTATAATAGCATTAATAGCATTAATATGATTCATTAATAGCATTAATAACATTATTAATAGCATTAATAGCATTATAATAGCATTTTTAGCATTAATATATAGCATTAATAACATTATTAATAGCATTAATAGCATTATATTAGCATTAATAGCATTAATAATAGCATAATAACATTATTAATAGCATTAATAGCATTATATATTAGCATTAATAGCATTAATAATAGCATTAATAACATTATTAATAGCATTAATAGCATTATTATTAGCATTATAGCATATAATTAATAGCATTAATAAACATTATTAATAGCATTTAGCATAATTAATAATAGCATTATTAGCATTATATAATACATTAATAACATTATAATAGCATTATTAATAGCATTAATTAGCATTAATAGCATTAATATAAGCATTAATAACATTATAAAACATTAAGCATTAAATTAGCATTAAAGCATTTAATATTAGCATTAAGCATATTATTATAGCATTAATAATAGCATTAATACATTTATATTAGCATTAATACTTATATTGCTTCATTTAATAGCATTTTATGCATATAGCATTAATAGCATTTTAACTTAGCATTAATAGCATTATAATACATTAATAGCATTTTAATAGCATTAATCGCTTACATTAATTATAGCATTTAATCATTATTTAGCATTAATACATTTATAGGCATTAATATTCCATTATATACTTATATTTTAATACATTAATTAATATGCATTAATACAATATTAATAGCATTAATAGCATTATTCTTACATTATAGCATTATATACATTATAATAGCATTAATATAATAGCATTATAGCATTAATAATAGCATTAATAACATTATTAATAGCATTAATAGCAATACTTATTGGGGTGTTCATTACTTTTTGGGCGCGTTCAATACTTTTTGGGGCGCGTTCAATATTTTTCGGGGCGCGTTCAATACTTTTCGGGCGCGTTCAATACTTTCGGGGCGCGTTCAATACTTTTCGGGGTGCGTTCAATACTTTTCGTGGGCGCGTTCAATACTTTTCGGGGTGCGTTCAATACTTTTCGGGGCGCGTTCAATACTTTTCGGGGCGCGTTCAATACTTTTCGGGGCGCGTTCAATACTTTTCGGGGCTCGTTCAATACTTTTCGGGGCGCGTTCAATACTTTTCGGGGCGCGTTCAATACTTTTCGGGGCGCGTTCAATACTTTTCGGGGCGCGTTCAATACTTTTCGGGGCGCGTTCAATACTTTTTGGCGGCGCGTGTTCAATACTTTTTGGAGCGCGTTCAATACTTTTTGGGGCGCGTTCAATACTTTTTGGGGCGCGTTCAATACTTATTTGGGGCGCGTTCAATACTTTTCGGGGCGCGTTCAATACTTTTTCGGGGCGCGTTCAATACTTTTTGGAGCGCGTTCAATACTTTTTGGGGCGCGTTCAATACTTTTTGGGGCGCGTTCAATACTTATTGGGGCTGAGTTCTCGCAATGGCCGCGAAGCGGGCATTGCGAGTCTCTGGCCGAAAATCGAACCAGAGGGTCGGCTACAAAGTTAGCGATTTACCGCTCAGGCAGCGACTCGCACTACATGAGCGGTAAATCGCTAGCTTTGTGGCCGAGCCTCTGGTTCTATATTCGGGCAGCGACTCGCCGGCCATTGCTCGCGCTGAGCCAGCGACTCGCAATGGCCTAACGGCCATTGCTCGCGCTGGTGACGTCACAAAAGTGACAAAGCCACGGCGATTTCGGGGTCCGACACGATTTTGCCTACGGCAATTATATAGTAGATATTGTTGCAATCCCTTTAAAAAACTGGACACACAACGAGATAAAATCTTGGGCTGGTGCAAGATTGGATGTTTCATATAAATCCATCATTCAAAGCAGCATGAACATTTGTGACAGTTGTAGAAAGCAACTTGCAAAAGAGAAAAGTACTCTGCAGGCAGAACATTCTGAAGATCCTGTAACTTCAACACAGAGGATTTTTATAAATCCTGATTTAACAATAGAGTATTTGAATAAATCACTTTCTAACATCAAAGATAATTAAGATAATGAGGTGGGAGAGGCATCATTTTTCTCAGAATGGTACGGGCTTTCATTTGATATGTCACAAGACTATATTTCTTAATATTTTGTTAATAATTTAGTTATATTTTGTTAATATGTATACTGTACTTTGCAGCACAAAGTGGTCTGAGCTGTGGAGCATTAGTAACGGTTCTATAGATTCCTATTATCTTGTCAGATAGTGTATGTGATAGACATTCAGTGAGTCAATGAACAGCTCATTATTTGATGAGCCTTTATGAATATGCAGATTAACAAAATGTAGCAAAATTATTAACAAAATATTAAGAACCATAGTCTTGTGACATATTAAATGAATGCCCGTACCGTGCTGAGAAAAATAATGCCTCTCCCACCTCATTATCTTAACCCCTTATGGTGGGTTTACACGCCGCGATATCGGCGTCCAACTCCGACCCAACTCCGACAAAAAGTCACGTGGGTCGCGAGTTGGACCCGATATCGGGTGCGCGTTGTACGGTTTGAGCGTACAACGCGATCCTGGAACGATGGCAAAACGATATCGGAGTTGAATAGCAAAGCTATTCAACTCCGATATCGCAAGGCCGTTGTAGCAGGATCGCTGCGTGTGACAGCCCAACTCCGATGCGTACTCGCACCTCACCCATTAACTCCCATGTTAAATGGTCGTTACTGGGTTGCTGGGCGTACACATCGGAGGGACGTTGTTTCCCGATATCGCAGCGTGTAAACCGGCGATGCGATATCGGGAAAAGCGCTCAAAAAATGCGCGCTCCCGTGGCGTTGCCTCCGATATCGCGGCGATATCGGGACGTGTAACCCCACCATTAGTGACTGAGCCAATTTCCACCTTAATGACCAGACCGTTTTTTGTAATTCTGACCAGTGTCCCTTTATGAGGTTATATCTCTGGAACGCTTCATTGGATCTGAGCGATTCTGAGATTGTTTTTTCGTGACATATTGGGCTTCCTGTTAGTAGTAAAATTAGGTCGATAATTTTTGCGTTTATTTGTGAAAAAATAAAAAATTTGGCGAAAATTTTGAAAATTTTGCAATTTTTAAATTTTGAATTTTTATTCTGTTAAACCAGAGAGATATGTGACACAAAATAGTTAATAAATAACATTTCCCACATGTCTACTTTACATCAGCACAATTTTGGGAAAAAAAAAAATTGTTAGGACGTTATAAGGGTTCAAAGTTCATCAGCAATTTCTCATTTTTCAAGCAAAATTTACAAAACCATTTTTTTAGTGACCACATCACATTTGAAGTCCCTTTGAGGGATGCACATGACAGAAAAGACCCAAAAGTGACACCATTCCAAAAACTGCACCCTCAAGCTACTCAAAACTACATTCAAGAAGATTATTAACCCTTCAGGTGCTTCACAGGAATGAATGCAAAGTGGAATGAAAAAATAAATACCTTTATATTTTACCTAAAAATGTCTCTTTAGCCTCAATTTATTCACTTTTACAAGGAACAGCAGGATAAATTGGATGCCGAAATTTGTTACCATGTTTCTCCTGAACGCAACGATACCCCACATGTGGTCATAAACTGCTATTTGCCCAAACGGCAGGACTCAGAATGGATGGAGCGCTATTTGAATTTTGGAAAGCAAATTTGGCTGAAATAGATGACAGATACCATTTTTCACTTCTTGGACCCCTGGGGTACCTAAACAGCAGAAACCCCCCACAAGTGACCCCATTTTGGAAACTAGACCCTTCAAGGATTATATCTAGGGGTATAGTGAGCATTTTGAACCCTCAGGTACTTCACAGAATTTGATAGCAATAGGTCATCATAATGAAAATTTTCTTTTTTTTCACAAAGTGATGCTTTAGCACCACATTTTTCACTTTTACAAGAGGTAACACCATAAAATGGACCCCACAATTTGTTGCCCACATTCCTGTGAGCGCGTCGATACCCCACATGTAGTCAAAAAGTTCTGTTTGGACAAACGGCAGGACTCGGAATAGACGGAGTGCTATTTGAATTTTGGAAAGCAAATTTGGCTGAAATAGATGACAGATACAATCTTTCACTTCTTGGACCCCTGGGGTGCCTAAACAGCAGAAACTCCCCACAAGTGACCCCATTTTGGAAACTAGACCCTTCAAGGATTATGTCTAGGGGTATAGTGAGCAATATAGAACCCTCAGGTACTTCACAGAATTTGATAGCAATAGGTCATCATAATGAAAATTTTCTTTTTTTTCACAAAAGTGATGCTTTAGCACCACATTTTTCACTTTTACAAGAGGTAACACCATAAAATGGACCCCAAAATTTGTTGCCCACATTCTTGTGAGCGCGTCGATACCCCACATGTAGTCAAAAAGTTCTGTTTGGACTAACGGCAGGACTCAGAATGGATGGAGCGCTATTTGAATTTTGGAAAGCAAATTTGGCTGAAATAGATGACAGATACCATCTTTCACTTCTTGGACCCCTGGGGTACCTAAACAGCAGAAACCCCCCACAAGTGACCCCATTTTGGAAACTAGACCCTTCAAGGATTATATCTAGGGGTATAGTGAGCATTTTGAACCCTCAGGTACTTCACAGAATTTGATAGCAATAGGTCATCATAATGAAAATTTTTTTTTTTTCACAAAAGTGATGCTTTAGCACCACATTTTTCACTTTTACAAGAGGTAACACCATAAAATGGACCCCATAATTTGTTGCCCACATTCTTGTGAGCGCGTCGATACCCCACATGTAGTCAAAACGTTCTGTTTGGATAAACGGCAGGACTCGGAATGGACGGAGCGCTATTTGAATTTTGGAAAGCAAATTTGGCTGAAATAGATGACAGATACCATCTTTCACTTCTTGGACCCCTGGGGTAGCTAAACAGCAGAAACTCCCCACAAGTGACCCCATTTTGGAAACTAGACCCTTCAAGGATTATGTCTAGGGGTATAGTGAGCATTTTGAACCCTCAGGTACTTCACAGAATTTAATAGCAATAGGTCATCATAATGAAAATTTTCTTTTTTTTCACAAAAGTGATGCTTTAGCACCACATTTTTCACTTTTACAAGAGGTAACACCATAAAATGGACCCCACAATTTGTTGCCCACATTCCTGTGAGCGCGTCGATACCCCACATGTAGTCAAAAAGTTCTGTTTGGACAAACGGCAGGACTCGGAATAGACGGAGTGCTATTTGAATTTTGGAAAGCAAATTTGGCTGAAATAGATGACAGATACAATCTTTCACTTCTTGGACCCCTGGGGTGCCTAAACAGCAGAAACTCCCCACAAGTGACCCCATTTTGGAAACTAGACCCTTCAAGGATTATGTCTAGGGGTATAGTGAGCAATATAGAACCCTCAGGTACTTCACAGAATTTGATAGCAATAGGTCATCATAATGAAAATTTTCTTTTTTTTCACAAAAGTGATGCTTTAGCACCACATTTTTCACTTTTACAAGAGGTAACACCATAAAATGGACCCCAAAATTTGTTGCCCACATTCTTGTGAGCGCGTCGATACCCCACATGTAGTCAAAAAGTTCTGTTTGGACTAACGGCAGGACTCAGAATGGATGGAGCGCTATTTGAATTTTGGAAAGCAAATTTGGCTGAAATAGATGACAGATACCATCTTTCACTTCTTGGACCCCTGGGGTACCTAAACAGCAGAAACCCCCCACAAGTGACCCCATTTTGGAAACTAGACCCTTCAAGGATTATATCTAGGGGTATAGTGAGCATTTTGAACCCTCAGGTACTTCACAGAATTTGATAGCAATAGGTCATCATAATGAAAATTTTCTTTTTTTTCACAAAAGTGATGCTTTAGCACCACATTTTTCACTTTTACAAGAGGTAACACCATAAAATGGACCCCATAATTTGTTGCCCACATTCTTGTGAGCGCGTCGATACCCCACATGTAGTCAAAACGTTCTGTTTGGATAAACGGCAGGACTCGGAATGGACGGAGCGCTATTTGAATTTTGGAAAGCAAATTTGGCTGAAATAGATGACAGATACCATCTTTCACTTCTTGGACCCCTGGGGTAGCTAAACAGCAGAAACTCCCCACAAGTGACCCCATTTTGGAAACTAGACCCTTCAAGGATTATGTCTAGGGGTATAGTGAGCATTTTGAACCCTCAGGTACTTCACAGAATTTAATAGCAATAGGTCATCATAATGAAAATTTTTTTTTTTTCACAAAAGTGATGCTTTAGCACCACATTTTTCACTTTTACAAGAGGTAACACCATAAAATGGACCCCACAATTTGTTGCCCACATTCTTGTGAGCGCGTCGATATGCCACATGTAGTCAAAGAGTTCTGTTTGGACAAACGGCAGGACTCAGAACAGACGGAGCGTTACTTGAATTTTGGAAAGCAAATTTGGCTGTATTTGGAATAGATTGTCATATTTGCAGAACCTATGTAGTACAAGAACAACTGAAAACCCACAGAAATTGATTTTTTGTAAGCTTTACCCTGTAATGTATTTGTCAAGGGACGTACTGAGTAGTTTATTCCCACTTTTTATTCTGTATCATTTTATCTTCAGGGTAAAATTGAATGAATTCCAGGACCCATTCAAAACGTTCCAAGACTTTGCGCTACCAAACATGAAGATCCTTCCAGGAATTATTACTCACAAAGGGTGGCATGCCCCAAAAAACACAATTGCTGATTATAAAACATAGCCTTGCTCACAAAATAGTTGTCCTGCAATTGAGTATATTGTAGCAGGAACGCAAAACTCTACTGGCGTGAAGGGCAAAATGTGGAGGAAAATGTAGCCAGCTATGTGGCAAACTTGTGCTTGTTGTAGATATGAAGGAAAACACCAGCAGGGCTAGGAGGACAAGTTAATCTTTCAGAGACTGGTCGTACAACGTCTGTTTAGCGCCATCAATCCCTATATGAGAGACGAATGTGCCAGTCGACGTGGTGCACCATAATTGGCTCCAACCCGCCAAGGTTGGAACTGCTATATGCACAAAACAACCAGTCCCCTACAGGATTACAAACTTATTGTCCAGGTACAGGAAATTCGGCAAAAACCATGCAGTAAGGACTGGTCATACAACGTCTGTTTAGCAACATCAGTCCCTTGTGAGACCAATGTGCCAGTCGACGTGGTGCACCATAACAGGCTCCAACCCGCCAAGGTCGGAACTGCTATATGCACAAAACAACCAGTCCCCTACAGGATTCTAAACTTATTGTCCAGTATAGGAGGTTCGGCAAGAAGCATGCGGTAAAGCCCATCCTGTGTGAATATGGAGCAGCCTCATTGTTGGAAATCTTCCAATGAAATGATCATGCCATATCACCAATATAAATATATAAGTAAAGTAGATGCCAAGAATAGTTTTGTGTAGCAAGACATAGTTGAAAGACCAGTCAAACTAAGATAACTAGTGAAAATTTTTTGTGAGCTATCAAGTCCTGAAATTATTTGTCAGATGAGATCAGACATTTCAAGAACATTTGTGGGGTCCACATTCTGGGGTATACAGACGTGGACATGTGGATGAGAATGTGTCTGAATAATAGTGTGGTATGTGAGTGATGAAGTCCTGGAATTATTTGTCACATGGGATCAGACTTCTCAAGAACATTTGTGGGGCCCACATTCTGGGGTATGCAGACGTGGACATGTGGATGAGAATGTGTCTGAATAATAGTTTGGTATGTGAGTAATCAAGTCCTGGAATTATTTGTCACATGGGATAAGACTTCTCAAGAACATTTGTGGGGTCCACATTCTGGGGTATGCAGACGTGGACAAGTGGATGAGAATGTGTCTGAATAATAGTTTGGTATGTGAGGGATCAAGTCTTGGAATTATTAGGGAAATAGGGTAATAGGTGTTTTACTGATGACAGTTGTAAATTTTTTTTGACAAGTCCAATCTGTAAAGGGGCCAACGGTCTGAATTATAAATTATGTGGGAAAAAAAGCCTACCTCATTAGGATGCAAACCTAATAATTGTGAATTGTATGATAGATCTCAAAGCAGGGGGCGATACAAAGTCCTGGTTGGGATGGGCACGTGGGGCAGTAGTAGCGGGATTCACTCCTCAAACCCCGCTTGCTACAAATTTTACATCTTTTTTTGGGACGGTTTAGGGTGGGAGTGGGAGGGATGACGTGCATGAAATGACGCTCTGTTAGTCTGCGGGCGTTCTCCGTTTCAAAGGCTGCCTCCAGTGCTGTGGAGTCAAACAGGAGAGACTCGATAACCTTCTCCTGATATTGGAAGGTGAGGGCCCCTTGGGATTTTTTATAAAGAACAAAGCTATTGTAGGTAGCTATCTGTAGAAGGTAGATAGCCACCTTTTTATACCAGGCCCTCGACTTCCGCTTCACCAGGTATGGTTGGAGCACCTGGTCGGACAGGTCCACGCCACCCATGTGTTTGTTGTAATCGGTCACACAAAGGGGTTTTTGTCTGTCCCTGGAGGCGCCCCTGTCTCTGACCGTCACAGTGGTGTCCGCATGCAGGGTGGTAAGCATATAGACGTCCTTGCGGTCATTCCACTTTACGGCAAGCATTGTATCACTTGCCAGTGAAAATGACGCCCCCCTATCTAGACGTCTGGACACCAACTGTGACGGCAAGCCCACACGGTGTTTCCGTATCATCCCACAGGTCCCTGTGTTTGCAGCTTGTAGGGCTTGGTATAGGGGGATGCTAGTGTAGTAATTGTCCGTATACACATGGTATCCTTTTTGCAAAAATGGGGTCATTAGCTCCCAGACAATTTTCCCTGGGATGCCAATTGTCTGGGGACAGTTAGGTGGGTTTATCTATCTGTCCTTACCCTCGCAAATCATGAATGTACTGGTGTACCCGCTGCTGCTTTCGCACATTTTGTACCTTTTTACGCCATACTTGGCTCGTTTGGAGGGGATGAATTGTCTAAAGGAGAGACGGCCCTTGTAGCTCATTAGGGACTCGTCCACCGACACATTTTGTTCTGGGGTGTAAGAATTGAGAAAGGATTGGTTTAGCAGGGAAATTAGGGGTCTTAGTTTATTTAGACGGTCGTAATTGGGATCAGTTCTTGGGGGACTTGAGAATTGTCATGGAAATGCAGAAATCTCAGTATGGCTTCATAACGGCAGCGGGGCATTACTGCTGGAAACACAGGGGTGCTGTGGACTGAATTTGTTGCCCAGTAAGAGCGTAGGCTGTATTTTTTTACAATGCCCATATTGAATGTGATCCCTAAAAATTTTTTAATTTCTGTGACATTAGTGGGGACCCAGGAACGGGAATGGACAGACCGAGGTTTTTGGGCAATATATTGACGGGCATAAAGGTTGGTCTGGTGGGTCATTAACTCAAGGATATCGGGGTTTACAAAAACTGAAAAGAAATCAAAGGGGGCAAAATCAGTGACGTTAACTTTTATACCGGGGTCTGCTGTGAAAGGGGGAATTTGAGGGGAATAGGAGGGGTCGGGCTGCCACATAGGACGGGGAGCTGCAGAGCTGGGTCCTGCCTCTGCCGCATGTGAAGGGACAACTGGCAGAGTGGGGGAACCCCTGGGTGAAGCCGAGTCATCGCTGTCCTCTGAGGACCTCAGCTTCAGAGGCCGTTTCAGTCTCTGACCCGGAGGTACCAGAGGCGAGCAGCGCATACGCTTGCTCTGCAGATAACATTCTGCGGGCCATTTTTTTTAGTTTGCAAAAAAAATAAAGTATCCCTAAATCTAATACTTTTTTTTTTTTTTTTTTACTCTAACCCTGCTTTTGAACCCTAACCCTAGCCCTAACCCTAACCTAACTAAGTAAAGGATTTAAAATAAAATAAAAGATTAGGGGAGTGATAAAGGGGGAATGACGGACGGGATGTTTTTTTTTACCTAACCCTGGTTTTGAACGCTAACCCTAGCCCTAAGCTACCCTAACCCTAACCCTAGCTAAATAAATTTATAAGATATAAGAAGCAAATTGATTCTTCTTTCACAGAAGGCAGCAAGTAGTCTGTCTCTCTCCTCTCTCCAAAAAACAACTACACAGGAGAGAGGAGAGAGGCAGACCCAAATGCAGCCATATTTACAAATAATTCGGGATTTGAACTGTGTGATAGGGTGTATCACACAGTTCAAATCACAGCAACCAATGGGATTTTGTTTTATTTTGGTTGCTAGGTGGTGGGGGCAGACTTTCCCAAACACACTGCGCATGTGCGGGGCCATTTTGGAAGAGAAGAAGGAAGAAGGGGGGCCGCGGGGGATCCCTCCATTTTATTGCGGTGCAAGGGTCTGGGGGACATGGGTGGGACCCCGGGGGCCCAGGGGGGACACCGGATGCTCTCCCAAAGAGAGAGATGACCAATCGCCGGTACCGACACTGGCACTGGTACCGGCAACGGTACCGGGGGGAGGGGGCCACTGTATGGAGGGGGCACTGTGCCGGGGGGGCCTTCGGTGATACCGATCTATGCAATCTGACGTTTGACCACGTCAGATTGCATAGATCAGCAGGAACAGTGTGCAGAAGGAAGGAGGAGGGAGGACGAAGGCGCTAGGAACTGGGACAGGAGGAACGTGGGGGGAACCGGAGGGGGCTTATGGGCACAGGAGGGGGCTGATGGGCACAGGAGGGGGCTGATGGGCACAGAATGAGGCTGATGGGCACAGGAGGAGGCTGATGGGCACCAGCACTGACATTTACATGTGATCTGACATGTATGACATGTCAGATCGCATGGAGATGCAGCTGCGGTGGCGGGTTTTACCGCCCGCCGCCGCCATTTTGAGACAGATCGGGGGAGGGGTGGGGTGGGAGGAAGATCCCCGGTACCGGGGGTCTTAGGACACTTAGGGGTTAATGCTTCACTGTCATCCGACGTGTGTTTTCACGTCGGATGAAAGTGAAAGCATTTTTTACCGGTAGTCTCATTTTTTGTAATGTGATGACCGGTAAACGGTGCTTACCGGTCATCACATTACCAGTGATGGTAAAAAAGCCCCTGGTCCATAATCTTGGGGGTCTCAGCTACTCCCGGTAGCTGAAACCCCGGAGATTTTTGACCACTGGGGGGCGCTAGAGCACTTTCCCTGGCTGACGTCTACAGACGTCAGACAGGCATAAGTACCCTTTTTTTCAGACGTCTCTGGACGTTAGGCCATCCTTATGGGGTTAATTCTAGCCCGAGATATGATACAAGAATGTAAAGCCATACCAGGCCAAAATTATCACTTTTTCAAAACTTTAAAAATCTGTAAAAAATTAACTGATGAAGAAAAAAAGTCAAAACTTTTAATTTGTAATTAATTAAAGTTGTACTTCCTATAGGAAAAAAAAAAAAAATCTAAAGACATCAGGTAAAAAAAATATTCACATTTAGATCACTTGATGGAATGACCCATTGACGCTATAATAATTAAATATTTTAAAATATGATCCCATTGTGATCCCAACTTGAATTTTGGTACAGATGTGGCTAAAAGCACAGCAGACATATGGGCAGTTTTGGGAATTTTGAAATTTTACGATTTTTTGGAAATGCGTTTTAAAATTTTGCGTTTGTGTTTGCATGGGTAAAATACTAACAAAGATCCTCTTGTGACATATCTGGTGAAAGCCTGTACAGTTCTGAGTAGAATAGTGTTTATTTTGTCTCTCTATCTTATTTCTAGCCTGAGTTATGAGGAGAAATATAAAGGCAGGCAACACCGAAATTCACACTTTTTCCAAACTTTGAAAATCAATTAAAAATAATTTTTTTTTTTGTAGAATTTTGTTATCGGGTCATTCCATGTCAAGTGATCCAAAAATGAATATTTTTTTTCCCTGACGTCCTCAGATTTTTTTAATTTTTTTTCTATATGAAGAACAACTTTAGTTAATTACAAAAAAATTTTTTTCTTTATCACTTAATTTTTTACAGATTTTTAAAGTTTTAAAAAAGTACGAATTTTGGCCTGGTATGGCTTTACATTTTCTATCATATCTCGGGCTAGAAATAAGATAGAGAAACAAAATAAACACCAATCGTCTCAGAACTGTGCAGGCTTTCACCAGATATGTCACAAGAGGATCTTTGTTAATATTTTACCCATGTGATCGCAAGCGCAAAACTTTAAAACGCATTTCCGAAAAATCGGCGCGCTTTAAATATTTTAAAAACTGCCCATGTGTCTGCTTTGCTCTTAGCCACATCTGTACCAAATTTCAAGTTGGGATCGCGATGGGATCATATTTTAAAATATTTTAATATTAATAGCGTCAATGGGTCATTCTATATCAAGTGATCTAAATATGAATATTTTTTTTACCTGACGTCTTTAGATTTTTTTAATTCTTTTTCTTTATGAAGTACTACTTTAGTTAATTACAAACTAAAAGTTTAGAATTTTTTTCTTCATCAGTTAATTTTTTACAGATTTTTAAAGTTTAAAAAAAGGGTGAATTTTGGCCTGGTATGACTTTACATTTTTTTATCTCAGGCTAGAAATAAGATAATGAAGTGGGAGAGGCATTATTTTACTCAGAACGGTAACAGCTTTCATTTGAGATGTTACAAGACTATGTTTCGTTATATCAAATTCAAACTATTGACGGGCAATTGTGAAAAAATGACTGATTGTGTTCTTGGTTATATTTGTGCAGAGATTCAACTTGGGACCTGTCAAATTTATATATTTTTTATTTTATGGTTGTATGAGTTATCACAACTTATTGAATAAAACATTTATATGCAACAAAAAAGAAACACAAAAAACAAATCCCATAAGTGCCAGGATAAATATCCCATAAGTGCCAGGATAAATACATCTTAATCATCAGAACACAACGCTCAGCATTTTCAACTTGAATGTATTGAACAAACCAAAAGAAGAAAGGTGATCATATCCTCAAGTTTGATTAAACAAGATTAAAAGAACCAAAAATGTTAACCCCTATTTATACATATAAATTTGTTTTCTAGTCTATCACTAAACATGTGATTTATGAAGTTTTTAATAAGAATAGTACAGTAGTTAAATCACCGTTCTATAAATTATGAACTAATCAAACAATTAATAGTATGTTTTTAAAGTGGCATTTTATCAATTTGTCCCTTCTAGTGGGTGAAATGTAATCTTGTCCATAAACGCTTACTAGCAATCGCCATTTCCTTGTGTGTCAAAGAGTATGTCCGGCCTGTGACGGTGTTAGGCTCCGCCTGAGTTAATATCTGATTTTTGTGCACTTTTAAAATGTCTGGCTTTCTTGGATACACAAAGGATGGCGCTGGACCAGAAGGATGCAATAAAGTCAATTCTACTTCTTCATTTTCACAATCTTTGGAGAGTACAGTAGCCGCCACCAGCGCCAATCATATTCATATTTTTTCAAAAGGATTGCAACAGTGTCTAAGATAAAATGCTGTTTCTTGAGAAGTAGCAGCCATTGCTGTGTGGGAAAAATACAGTTAATATTAAAGGGATCCTGTCACCCCCAAAACACCTCTAAAGCTATTAAAAGCTGTCCCTAGAGCATAGTAACTGACGCGAATCGCGTCATTTCCGGCGCCAGGTGACGTAGTACACCTGCGCCGCTTTGTTAGCTTCAAGATCCGCACTGCGCATGCGATTCGCGTCACCCAGCCCCACTACAGGCCGGCCGACACAGGACAGAGCGGCGGGGAGGCGCGCATTTTAATCTGATTAGAAGATCACCCTATGGAGGCGTGATAACATGAAGTGGGAGAGCCTGCCAGGGTGACTATGAATAGCATAGTCACTCATTATCATCCCTAATGAGGTACTGTAATAACATTTATCTTCAATTTCACTTGGTGCATTTAGGAGCTAAAAGGAGTGTAGGGTAAGTGTTACTATGCTCTAGGGACAGCTTTTAATAGCTTTAGAGGTGTTTTGGGGGTGACAGGATCCCTTTAAGTAAGGAAGATAGGTAATAAAAATAAAGATTTACAGTACACTTGAAATAGAACTGTATTACTATAAAGTGAGTTTTAGGGCTAGCGCGCACAGTTTTTTCTGTCTGCAGATACACACTGCAGTTTTGGCAGCTTGTTTTTCTACCAAGTTTTTACCACATATGCGTTAGTTTTTTTAATCGCTAGTGAAAAAAATGGCAGCTTTTTTATATAAATGATAAATGCTGCATTTATTGCAGCGATTAAAAAGTAGTTTAAGCAGTGATTTACTCACTGTTGAGTGTTTCCAAAAACACTGCATGTGGTGAACCCCATAGAAATCAATGGGGCTGTTTTTCTGAATGATGATCCCTAAGAATAGCACTGTGTGTATTGGCCCTTAATAATAAAAGCATTAAACTATTAATATATTTACTTACCCATATTTTAGTACACAGCCTTGATGGCTTTGTACAGACTATTGTTTGTTCAGGAGTGAAGATGTCCAGACATGTCAGGACATGAAAGGTCTGAACGAGCTGTCTTACTTCCTGAATGCAGTGGGTAGACACTTAACATGATTGACAGAGCTGCTGGCCTATCATCTGCTCTGCATTCACTGTCTATCCCTGTGGTTGAGCCCTAACAAAGCTTTTTCCTATATGTCCTCTCCTGCTTCTAAGCTGTAACATATCAAAATAATACAGTAATGTCTAAAAATAATGGATTTGATAAATATAGACCCCACGCTTTTAGACCGCAGGTTGAACAGATCTGAATTCAAGATTTTTGAATTGACACTATAATAGTTAAATATTTTAAAATATGATCCCATCACGATCCCAAATTGAAATTTGGTACAGATGTGGCTAAAAGACACATAAAAGAGCATAAAAGACACATGGGCAGTTTTGGAAAATTTTTATTAAAACGTTTTTTCAGAAATGCGTTTCAAAATGTTGCGTTTGCATGGGTAAAAAATTAAAATTAACAAATATACTCTTGTGACATATCTGGTGAATGCCTGGACAGTTATGAGTAGAATTGTGTTTATTTTGTTTCTCTATCTTATTTCTAGCCCAAGATAAAAAAAATGTAAAGTCATACCAGGCCAAAATTCACACTTTTTTTAAACTTTAAAAATCTGTAAAAAATTAACTGATGAAGAAAAAAATTCTAAACTTTTCATTTGTAATTAACTAAAGTAGTACTTCATAAAGGAAAAAAAATAAAAAAAATCTAAAGACGTCAGGTAAAAAAAATATTCATATTTAGATCACTTGATATGGAATGACCCATTGACGCTATTAATAGTAAAATATTTTAAAATTTGATCCCATCGCGATCCCAACTTGAAATTTGGTACAGATGTGGCTAAGAGCAAAGCAGACACATGGGCAGTTTTTGAAATATTTAAAGCGCGCCGATTTTTCGGAAATGCGTTTTAAAGTTTTGCGCTTGCGATCACATGGGTAAAATATTAACAAAGATCCTCTTGTGACATATCTGATGAAAGCCTGTATAGTTCTGAGTAGATTGGTGTTTATTTTGTCTCTCTATCTTATTCCTAGCCTGAGTTATGAGGAGAAACGTAAAGGCAGGCAACAGCGAAATTCGCACTTTTTCCGAACTTTGAAAATCATTTTTAAAAAAAATAAATTTTTTAAAAAAATTTTCTCTTCACATTTTGCATTGTCTGACATGCTATTATCAAATAACAAAATCTCAAAAGAATTAAAAATATAGAGGTAATAATCATTGGTTCACTTGACATGGAATGACCCTATCCTCACTTTTTGCGTTGTCTGACATGCTATTATCAAATAACAAAATCTCAAAAGAATTAAAATTATAGAGGTAAAAATCATTGGTTCACTTGACATGGAATGACCCGCATAGGGATTTCAGACCGCACATATCTAGGAAGTGCTTTCAACCCCTCCCAAATCCCAGCTCCAGAAAGGTGGGTGGAGACTGGAAGTGCTGGACTGAGGAGCTCTCATTGGATGCTGGATGTAAGTATACAAGCTTTGAAAATGCCTTTCTGTCTCTCAATGCAATCTTTACTGTGTCTCTCTGTGTATGTTGCATTATGCGGTCTGTCCTCTTGTGTCTCTCAATGCAGTCTTTACTGTGTCTATCTGTGTGTGTCGCATTATGCAGTCTGTACTCTGTGTCTCTCAATGTTGTTGGCTCCCTGAGGAAGGAGCGGGGATACAGCTCTGAAATGCGTTGAAATAAAGCCATTACTATCTGACAACTGTGGTTCTTTCATTATATGAGCAGCGTGGATCTAGGAAACTGTCCTTTTTGGGTTAAGCTTTGAAAATGTCTGTCTATCTGTCTCTCAATGCAGTCTTTACCCCTTCAGGACCCAGCCTATTTTGGCCTTCCTGACCTTGCCATTTTTTGCAATTCTGACCAGTGTCCCTTTATGAGGTAATAACTCAGGAACGCTTCAACGGATCCTAGCGATTCTGAGATTGTTTTTTCGTGACATATTGGGCTTCATGTTAGTATTAAATTTAGGTCAATAATTTTTGCATTTATTTGTGAAAAAATAAAAAATTTGGCTAAAATTTTGAAAATTTAGCAATTTTCAAATTTTGAATTTTTATTCTGTTAAACCAGAGAGTTATGTGACACAAAATAGTTAATAAATAACATTTCCCACATGTCTACTTCACATCAGCACAATTTTTGAAAAAAAAAATAAACATTTTTTTTTGTTCGGAAGTTATAAGGGGTCAAAATTCATCAGCAATTTCTAATTTTTCCAGCAAAATTTACAAAACCATTTTTTTAGTGACTACATCACATTTGAAGTCCCTTTGAGGGGTGTACATGACAGAAAACACCCAAGAGTGACACCATTCTAAAAACTGCACCCCTCAAGCTACTCAAAACTACATTCAAGAAGATTGTTAACCCTTCAGGTGCTTCACAGGAACTAAAGCAACGTGGAAGGAAAAAATGGACATTTTAATTTTTCCAACAAAAATGTTCTTTTAGCCTCAATTCTTTCATTTTCACATGGGCAACAGGATAAAATGGATCCTAAAATTTGTTGGGCAACTTCTCCTGAGTACACAGATACCTAATATGGGCGCACAGCAGGACTCAGAAGGGAAGGAGCGCAATTTGACTTTTGGAGCTAATTTTCCATTCAAAAAGTCAAACGGCGCTCCTTCCCTTCTGAGCCCTGCGGTGTGCCCAAACAGTGGTTTATGACCACATATGAGGTATCTGTGTACTCAGGAGAAATTGCCCAACACATTTTAGGATGCATTTTATCCTGCTGCCCATGTGAAAATGAGAAATTTGAGGCTAAAAGAAAATGTGTAAAAAAAGTACATTTTAATTTTTACAGATTAATTTGTGAAGCACCTGAGGGTTCAAAGTGCTCACCACCCATATACATAAGTTCCTTGGGGGGTCTAGTTTCCAAAATGGGGTGAGGTGTGGGGGAGCTCCAATGTTTAGGCACACAGGGGGTCTCCAAACGCGACATGGTGTCCGCTAACAATTTGAGCTTATTTTCCATTTAAATTGTTAGTGGACACCATGTTGCGTTTGGAGAGCCCCTGTGTGCCTAAACATTGGAGCTCCCCCACAAGTCACCCCATTTTGGAAACTAGACCCCCAAGAAACTTATCTATGTGCATAGTGAGCACTTTGTTTCAATGTTTTTATTGAGTATATAATAACAAACAAATTATTACATAAAATTAGAACATAAATCTACACCATTGTCAGTATCACAAAATATTCCCGTAAAGGGAGGCAACCTTCGGTCATCATAGTCCATCACTAAAACATATTTGTTGTAGAGAATAAGTGGTAGAACAAACAATAGACATCACTTAACCAAGACCACAACAACATTATAAAATGAATAAGGGGAAAAGGAACAAGTGTTTAGGGGAAGAGGGAACAAGGTGAAGATTGGGGACAAGAGAGAAAAGGAAGAGAGAGAAAAGAAGGAAGAGGGGAATAGGGGAATAAGGGCGGGAGTCTTCATCGACCAGCTAAGTAAGTTGAGAGTATTGTTGATATAAGGGTGAGGAAAACCCAGCACGTCAGGGCTTATCTGTTACTGTAGGATAGTCATATAATCAGGTAGGCAATCGAACTGTATTATGTGTAGACTGAATCCATGGGTCCCACCAACCGAGCACCTTTTCACGATGGGCAGCATCGTGAGCTAACAAGAGCTCATGTTGAAGATGCAAGTTAAGTGCTATGGTGAAGTCACTAATGGTCGGCATTCTCACAGATCTCCAACATCTAGCAATACACAACCTTGCTCCGAGCAAAGTGTTTGCCACAATAGGTCGTAATGGAGAGGGCCAGTTCTGCAAACCCAAGCCCAGGAGGGCCAGATCTGGGCTTAACCGAAACTGGACCCTCGTCAATGAAATTAGCAGCTGAGCCTGAGGAGGTATTCATTCAAATTCCACGAAGGAGTCGGGGGAACCTGAAGGGCGTCCTTGACCTGCAACATGATGGGGGCATGGTCAGACCACGTAATGTGCCCTATAGAGGCATTTCAACACTTATGAAGAAGAGAGTCTCCCACCAGAAAGTAGTCTAACCGACTATAAGATTGAAATCTAGGTGAGAAATACGTGTAATCCCTCTCTTCCCCATGAGCATACCGCCAGATATCATGAAGGTGGTGGGTGTATAACAACCCCCCCATCTCACCCCGGCTTAAGGAAGATCCCGAGCAGTCCAACCTTCTGTGTACCGGGAGATTGAAATCCCCCGCCACAAGGAGGCATCCCTTTGACAAAGAGTCCAGCTTTGTGAACAGAGCACGAAAAAATTTCAGTTGGCCTTTATTCGGCCCATACACTGAAACGAGTGTAAACAGCTTTCCATTAATCAGGGCCTGGACCACCAAATAACGACCCTGTGGGTCTATTGTCATTTCAATTAGCTGAAAAGCGAGAGATCTATGTACAAAAATTGCAACTCCAGATTTTGTGTTAGGGGCATTGGCAAAATATTGTATAGGAAATTGTAGGGATTTCATTCTATAGTTATCCTGTGCTAAAAGGTGAGTTTCTTGAATAAGGAAGATTTCAGCTTTCATTTTAATGAGCTGCTGCCACACTAAAGAACGCTTTTTCGGGGAGTTCAACCCGTTAACATTTATCGATACACACTGAAAGCTCATGATAAAGGAAAACACGAGACACTAACAAGGCGGGTGTAGGATGCTCCTCCTCCAGTGATCACAGAGCCCCACGCAAGCAGTAGAGCTATCAACACTCGTCCCAAGTATTATCCGATAAAGCTCCCAAGTTTCGGGAATTGGTAGGGACGGATTCCAAGTAGAGAATAACAAGGTAAAGAAAAGGGCAAAGAGTAGGTTCAAGCACAATACATCTGATCACTTAATCAACGTGTATATTAAAACACCCTCGGTAAATGCACAAATTCAACAATAGACTTAGGAACAATTAAGTTCAGTATCCTATAAAGACAAGGATGAGGAAGAAGGGTGAGAAAGAGCGGGACAACAAGAGGGAGGGAGAAGTGAGAGTACAGAAGTAGAAAGAGAATAGAGGCCTGATAGCTAGGAGTCATAGCGAGAAGATGAGGAAAGGTTGACAGAATTTCAAGCAGGAGAAATAAAAGAAGAAGGAAAAGAAATGAAAAGGAGATGTAAGAAATGCAGAAATAGATTGACAAAGTAGTGGTCAATGAAAGGAGAGAAAGATAATCATAGGAAGACAAGCACAGAATTATTAGCACAGAGTATTAACTAACTAACAATTAATATGAAGAAAGAAAAAACTGAGAGTAAGAAGAGACCCCCTTGAGGGTACTCTGAGACTCCTCAGCGCCTCCCCCACACAGGGTGAAAGAGGAATGCCAGGAGCATTGGGGGTATAAGGCACTCAAGGGCCTTAAACAGTCACTCAGGACTCAAGATGTCATCAGAAGGTCCTCGAGGCTGTGGAGAGAAAATCAAACAAAACAAAGTCCCCCGGCGGCAACCATCATCCTAGGACATGCATATACTCATCTCTGTCCTGAGTCAAGGAGTGGAGGGGTACGTTCTCCCCGATCATGTCGTGTAGTCGAGCTGGCAGAAGGAGAGCCTCCCTTCGTCATAAGGTTCCAGTCCAGCAGCGCAGATTTCATCTTGGATGGGGAAGAGAAGAGATGGCGAGATCCCTTATAGCGAAATGAAACATTTACAGGTGAGCCCCATGCGTAGGTAATGCCCCGGTCTCTCAAGGCTGAACAGTAGGGGGCAAAGTCCCTCCGCCTCGCGAGGGTGCCAGGTGAAAGATCCGGAAAGAGGGACCACGCTGTATACGGAGCTTCTGAGGGAGGGTGCTTTCTCAAAGTATGCAACAGAGGGTCACGTAATTTAGGAGTAGCTAAATGGATCATTACATCTCTGGGTACATCTTTGGGAGCCTTTTTTGAACGTAGAAGCCTATATGCCCGTTCGATCTCTAGGCTCGATGGGGCAGCTGTGTGGAGTATGTGTTGTAAAAAAGGCATCACAGTAGCGATCAGGTCCTCCTCACCCTCCACTTCAGCAATACCTCTGACCTTTAGATTGCCCCGACGAAGTTTGTCATCAAGGTCCCACATTTTCGCTCTAATATCTTGTGACAGATCGTGATGGCTATCTGCCAGTTCATTGTGAGCCCCCGCAAATTCAGCCATTTTCTCTTCAATCCGGCCAGTACGTTCACCCAAAGTCGTCATGTCAGCTCTCATTTCCCCCACAATGTCTCTAATATCAGCTTGTATGGAGGAACGAAGGTCCTCGAGGAGCCCCCGCAGAGCCCCATAAGTGATGGGGGTAGAGTCCTCTTGTAGTCCTCTAGGAGACCAGCTAACAGCCTCGCCACGTGAACCACTCCAGGATCCATGCGAGTGGGGAGAGCTGGGGGAGCGAGAGCCAGAGGCCGCTGCAGGTGCCATTTTGGAGTTTCTAATAGCAGCAGTGGGACTATCAGACGTAAAAAAGTCAGTGACTTTCTGCGGGGCTCCGCGATTTCTGGAGCCCGTTCTGGGCATCTCAAGAGCGCAGCGATCAAGTACCTCACCAGAGCGACAGGGCAGGGTCGGTTTTCTAATGGAAGCTCAGAAGGCGATGTGCGTTATGATCCAGGGAGTATAGCCCAAGAGCACTGCTTTACAGTTAGCCGGAGAACTAGTCTACAGGGGAAAGATACCCTCTGCTGGGTGTTTTCAATGTTAGGTTATGCGTAGTTTTATGGTCACCGAAGGTGTACAGATACAAAGCTAAAGTCACTTAATAAAGCTTGTAATGTTGTTCACATCCAGAGCTATTTGTGTTATTTTCATACAATTTTCAGTGTCCTGTGCATGCAGAGGCTCAATTCCCCATGGACAGTGACTATTTTCCCAACTGCTGTGGTTCTACAGGCGAACTGTGAATCTGCAGGTGCCAGCCACTTAAGTGTTAATGTCTTGTTAGCTGTTAAGTTTTCTGGTTGGTAGAGGAGGAATGCTGTGAAGAATGGAATTCAGCCTAGAATGTTGTACCAGGAGGCCAGGAGTTAATGCAGGCACATTTGCAGTTCTTGTTTACTGTTTAGTGACAGGCAGCCCAAGCCCTTATAATTACTCCAACAGGGGGGATGCAGTGAGTTTGTCACAGTCACAGAAGGAGATGAAGCAAAGGGTTAATCCCCAGGCTACTCTCCCTGGGCTCCTATCACCCTTCACAATATATCACTGGCAATCACCGGGTCTTCCCTATCTCCACTCACAGAGTGTTCCAGATTATCATCTGGCCTCCTAAGTATGAGAAAGTTCATCCAACTAGTGCAGTGCTATAAGGTATATGTCCCCGGAGTAAGAGTTCTGCTCCAGTGCCCCTGCTTTGTCCACCCAGCAGCAGCAGTACACCTGTGTGCTCTTACCCTTTCCTTCAGCTCCCCGGCAAAGTGGGTAAATCAGTTCCTGAGCTCAGGGGAAGCTCTCCGGATCTCCAGGCAGCACTGCCATGTGCAAGATGGGGGAGTGAGAAATCAGGTGTAGATGTAGAACAGACTGCTCTTTAGGGCAGAAATATCTCCTGTACCTCACCCAGGGATGATGTGCCAATTCACCTGAGGCTCTGTCAGGCCCCACGGGACTGGGATACTCGGTACCGGACCGGACGGTACTGGGGATGTCACAGGTGGCTTGGTCCGGACCGTGTCCCTGGCTCGGCAATGAAAGGAAATTATTTACAGGGGAAATGTCACGGGTGATGCCACCCACTTGGTGCGGCCAGTGATGGGGCCGCCGCTGCTGCAGAACCTCCGGGGGTGATGGAGATGGTATAGTTCCAGTGGAAAGAACTGTATCCCCCGGGGCAGTAAGAGTTAAGTCTATTGTGTGTAGTTGTAGCACACTTACTTGCAGGCACTGCAGGGATCTCTCCTCCTGGCTGGTGCTGACAGGCTGGATCTGTAGGGAGGAATGGTCTGCAGATAGGGACTGACAAGAGAGACAATTCAGAGTTTTCCAAAGCTTTACTTGTTGTTTCCTTCAAGCAGTTTACAAGTCATTTGCAATTGGTACACAGTTCAAGTACACGGGTTCCTTCTACTTCTGCAGCCAGGCCTCTCCCTCTGTGACCCCTCACACAGTCTTTAGTGTCCCTTTCCGGGCTGTTGCATTCTCTTTCTCTGTGTTGTGCGACACTGGACAGTATGGCGGTGACTCGGGCTTCTGTGAGTCCTAGTATGTCACTGAGCTGCCTGTCCTTTGGGTTAGGGATCTCAATCTGAAACTCAGACCCCTCGTCGTGTTATCTGGGGATGCCGGGTGAACTACGGTCCCCTTTAGAGCCGACACTCTACTTCAGCCCAGCCTCCAGCAGTCCTCAAGCCTGAGGCTCTACCAGGCTCCTTCTCTCTGTTCCTTCTAGTATATAGGAGGGCTACTCCGCCTGCAGTCGGTTGCTTTAGCTGTGTGTCTAGGGCCCCGGGTTACACCGTCCCTCTCGGCTCTCTCACACTCCTGGGGATCTGACTCTGGATGGGCTTTCTCTCTCCTCTGGCTTGCACTGGCTCAGTACAGATTCTGCGCTCCTTGTGTCTTCACTCTTCCAGGCAGTGTGGCTCTCTCCTGCTCAGCTTCAGCTCAACCTCCCGCTGTTCTCTGGCCTGCACTAGGGTCTTTGCATCTCGGCACCCTGGGCCTACTAACTTCCTTCACTCCTCCCCCTCACTATATACTGTCAGTCACCTGACCTCTGGTGTGCCCAACCCACTCCTCTGATCCCACCACCCTCCGATCTCATATAGTCTCTAATCTCAGGGCTGGATGTAACCTCTCTGACACGTGGGTTGTGTGGGCTGTGAGGCTGTTGGTGTTTAACATTGTCCTACCTGCCTGGCTGCAGTTCCCTTTGTGGCCTCCTGGACGCAGGGGCGCCACAGCTCTATGGGTGAGATTTGTTAAGTTATGAAGCCAGGATGTCAAGGATTGTGCAGCCGACAGCAGGAGCAGTGTAGTGGCCAGGTGCCATTTTAGAGCCTCCAGAAGCAGCCACAGGGCATTCAGTCACAAGGGAATCAGTTGTTTTCTGCGGGGTTCTGTAGCCTCTTGAGTCCGGTCCGGGCAGTCCAGTGAACTGGTACCTCACCAAGATGACAGAGTAGGGACGTTATTTTGCCGTTAAATCCCGGATAATCAGACACCACCGGAGGAGCTCTCTCTATGCGTCCTCCATGTTCCACATCAGGACACGCCCCCCCATAATGAGCACTTTGAACCCCCAGGTGCTTCACAAATTAATCCGTAAAAATGAAAAAGTACTTTTGTTTCCACAAAACCTTTCTTCTTTTAATTTTTACGGATTAATTTGTGAAGCACCTGGGGGTTCAAAGTGCTCACTATGCATCTAGATAAGTTCCTTTGGGGGCTCATTTCCAAAATGGGGTGACTTGTGGGGGAGCTCCTATATTTAGGCACACAGGGGCTCTCCAAACGCGACATGGTGTCCGCTAACAATTCCAATTATTAGCGGACACCATGTCACGTATGTGTGGTGCCCTGCAACGAGTGTGTCACAGAAAGGTATTGCATCCCTGACTGAAGATGTAATATCTTCCGTCTCAGTGATGACATGGTTAAACCCAGAGCTCCATACACCACACAGCACACTAGAGGTAGAGGGCCAATCAGGTCCTGGTTGGAGGAATGTAAGGTGTAGTGTGGGGGAAGTTAGGAAGAGAAGTTAGTTAGTCTTTGGAAGGAGAAGGAGAAGGAGCAGGGACCTGCACAGTGCCGTGCAGCCCTGAAACCAAAACTTACCGCCTGGGCACCATTAAGTGGTGACCCAGACCGGAACACGGGCAGCTTCGGAGCGAGTTAAAACTTGCCCGTGCCCAACCTCACCGGACACCGGGACCAAGGCGAACAGATGTCTATCACTGTTCTGCAGACTCCGGAGTGAAGGAATCACTTCTTAGGAGCACCTCACTGCAGCCGCAACCTAGCCGTCTTACCAGCAGGGTACCCACCCTTGGGACACAGGACCAGCTGTCAGCTCCAGCTAAGGATTCCAATAGAAGTTTCCCTAGTACCCTGAACTGGTACACTAAGGCGACACCGGCAACCAATATAGAAAGGTTAGGCAAAGGAGGAACACCTTGGAGCTCTTGACTAAGACCAGTCACCGCTGAGACCACCCGGTCCGTTACCTAAGACTGTATACCGTGTACCACACCAACCGTTACAGTAAAAGACCCGTTACAGAGGAATCTGGTGTCCGTGCCTTTCTTCAGAACTGTTGTTAACTCTGTACAGTAACTACTGAGCTGCCGTATTCCATCGAGTGCAGCCCCTGGCCCCGGGGACTCCTGCTCATCCTGTGGGGAGCATCCCATCAAGCTGCCGCACATCCCCCGGAGGCCCAAGCAGCGCTGATGCAATCACCGGACTCCCACAGGTGGCGTCACGACAAACAAGAATCAACCCATCCTTTAATCCCTTTTGATCTGACCACCGGGCCCCACAGCCTCAGGCGCGGAACCGTGACGAGGGAATCAACGCCTGAGACGTGAGCATCCGGCAACGGTGAGTCATATGGAGAGCCCCTTGGTGTCTAAACATTGGAGCTCCCCCCACAAATGACCCCATTTTGGAACTTAGACCCCCCAAAGAACTTATCTAAGACCATGTTGAGCACTTTAAACCCCCAGATGCTTCACAAATTTATCTGTAAAAATGAAAAAAAAAAAAACCTTTTGTGAAAAAAGATTACTTTTTCAGCTTCACGGATCAATTTGTGAAGCACCTGGGGGTTCAAAGTGCTCACTATGCATCTAAATAAGTTAAAAACAAAGGGAGCCAGCACAGGCAGACAAAATACTGAAAATAAATTGTGTAAATACACATATTACTTCCATACTGTAAAAAAATGAGACATTTGGCAAAAGATTAAATAATCTTTTGAGCCTCCCTGGCAACGTCAAGGCATATCTCAAGTAGGGTGGTCCTACTCTATAATTTTTTATTTTTATTGTGTCATGTGACCTCAAACATAGACATAAAGTGGACTATATAAAACTAACACTTACCTTGTACATCTCAGACCACCTTATTTGAGATATGCTTTGATGTCGGCAGGGTGGCTCAGAAGATTATTTAATCTTTTGCCAAATGTCTCATTTTTTTTACAGTTTGGAAGTTATATGTGTATTTATACAATTTATTTTTCAGTGTTTTGTCCGGCTGTGCTTGCTCCATTTGTTTTTCATTTAAATAAGTTCCTTGGGGGTCTAGTTTCCAAAATGGGGTTACTTGTGGGGGAGCTCCAATGTTTAGGCACACAGGGTCTCTCCATACGTGACATGGTGTCCGCTAACAATTGGAGCTAACTTTCCTTTCAACTTGTTAGCGGACACCATGTAGCGTATGGAGAGCTCCTGTGTGCCACCAGCACAAGGGCAACTGGAAGAGTTGGGGTACAGCATCAGAAAATGGCACCTCTAATGAATGCGCTATTTTCTGGGGTGGCTTTCAGTTGCAATTTGTAGCGTAGGGGGCCCACAACGTTTGGGTCTCTTCACGCTAAGGATTCCAGCCCCCAAGCAGCCAAGTTGTACCTGACTGACAACGCTGAAGCAAAGCTTCATGTCATTTTTTCTGTTGAAGTAAAAAAAAATGACGTGGGGCTTCGCCATATTTTTGGTCCAGCCAGGTACACCTTGGCAGCTATGGACTGACACCAACCCCCATCTGCCTCGTTGTAGGTTGCCATACAGCAAAGCCCATTTTTTTTATTTCTCAAACTAATTTTAGGAAAAAAATTACGTGGGGCTCTGCCATATTTTTGGCCCAGCTTTGCACAACTTGGCAGCTACGGATTCCCACCAACCCCCAGCTGCCTTGTAGTACCTGCTGGCAACCAAAAATACAGCGAGGCCCTTTCTTTTTTTTCTAGATCTAATTCTAGAAAAAAAATGACGTGGGGCTCTGCCATATTTTTGGTCCAGCCAGGTACAACTAGGCAGATGGGGGCTGGAATCCTCAGCGTGGAGAGACCCAAGCGTTCTGGGCCCCCCATGCTGCAAATTGCAGCCCACAGCTGCTCCAGAAAATGGTGCATTCATTGAAGCACCATTTTCTGGCGCTGTACCCAGACTCTTCCAGTTACCCTGGTGTCAGTGGCAAACTGGGTAATAAAGGGGTTAATGCCAGCTTTTTTATTGGTAGCTGGCACTAAGCTCGAGATTCATAATGTTGGGCCATTGTTAGACCCGGCCATTAGGAATCTCTAGTAAATAGTCAAAAAATATACCACACAGAGAAAAATCTTTTTAGTTGGAAGAAAACACAAACAAAATTCAGACTCCATCTTTATTATGAAGATCCGACGTAGTCCAGAATGAAGGTCCCACGACGCTCGATCTCCTCCAACGTAGTCCACAATGAAGATCCCAGGACACTTGATCACCTCTGCTACATCCAGAGACTGCAGCAAGGGATCAAGTGTCCTCTTGTTGCAGTCTCTGGTGTCATAGTGATGGTGCACTGTATGGCAGATCATTTCCATACAATGCAGCATCACTGTGCAAATCCAAGTCTCAGAAATCACATGAACTCAGAGGCTTGGGTCAGGTGACCTGACGTTGCAGTGAAGTGATCCGACAGCCCTGGCATAATGATCACATAATGGATCACTGCGCCAGGGCTGTAAGATCACTCCACTGCAGCCTAATCCCCCTCCATGGTGATTAGGCTGTAGAGATGCAATCTGACAGCTCTGGCGCAGTCATCCACATAGTGGATGACTGCGCCTGGACTGTCAGATTGCTACTCTGCAGCCAGATCCCCTGCATGGGAATCGAGCTGCAGAAAGCAATCTGACAGCCCTGGTGCAGTGATCCACATAGTGATCCATATAGTGGATCACTGTACCTGGGCTGTCAGATTGCTACTCTGCAGCCCAATCACCCTGCATGGGGATCGAGCTGCAGAAAGTAATCTAACAGCCCGGGTGCAGTGATCCACATAGTGGATCACTGCGCCTACTCTGTCAGATCTCTTCACTGCCGCCTGATCCCCCTGCAGGGAGTATTTTTACACGTTTTGTTTGACTGTTTTTTGTGATTCAGTCCTTTGGTGGTGTGAACACTGTCATACAGACGTGTTCACTGTGTGCATGGTTCATTAGTTTTTTGTTTAAGTTATTCCTTGTTTCTGCAAGATTGGGAGTCTCCCACCCCTCCCCTTGAGCCCTGCTGTCAATCCAAGTCAGACATTGGACCTGTCTAGATTCTGCTCATTTTAGGTACCAATACACTGCTCTGATACGGGTTACCTTGAAGTTGGTAGAGCAGCTTAGTATACATTTTTTGCAAAAAACGTATCAACTAAATATCCTGTATTTTACTTTTTCAGCAGCACTTGCTTTTTACTGAATTTTCTTACAACAGAGTATTTTTACATGTTTGACTGTTTTTTGTGATTCAGTCTTTTGGTGGTGTGAAAACTTTCCTACAGATGTGTTCACTGTGTGCATGGTTCATTAGTTTTTGTCTAAGTCTGAGAACCTTTGTCACATTGTGTATGCTTATATTGGCCACTTTATCTGTTTCTTGCAGACCAACTACTAGTGTATGACCTCTGCGGTGTGTAACTTCTGCGGTGTGTGACCTCTGCTGTATCGGACCTCTGCAGTGTGGGACCTGTGTGCTGCCATTAATGTAAGTATTGTATATATACAAGAGGGGTAGGGGACAAGAGGCGCAATAGTGCCCTATCACTAGAAACACTACAGGATGTTGAGGTGGTGCTATGGAACCACTCACCTGATACAGTTATGATCCCCAAAACTGGTTTAAAGAGCATCAGTACTCCAGCTGCCGCAGGACCTCCACCGACCACTCACACGTAGTGATATCCCGAAGATGATGGGAAAAAAAGGTGTGTCACGGTCCGCGCTGCTCAAGTCCAAGAAAACTCACATGAGAGTCAGAGTTTCATAAAGCAGATTCTTATTCTTTATTCTTCTACTCCAACGCGTTTTGGTGCCCCACCTGGCACCTTCCTCAGGGATATTACATCCATTACTACAGTGGGATTTTTATAGCCCAAGCATTACAAAAAAGGGGTGTCACCTTTTTTTCCCATCATCTCATTAATGTAAGTATGAGTATCTTTGTTTTATTCGGTGTATTTGTTGCTCTGTCTGAGAACCTCTGTGGTGTGTGACCTCTGCGGTGAGTGACCTCTATGGTGTGGGACCTCTATGATGTGGGACCTTTGCGGTTTTGGACCTCTGTGGTGTGGGACATGTCTGCTGCCACTAATGTAAGTATGAGTGTCTTTGTTTTATTTGGTATATTGCTCTGTGACTGAAACTGTGCACAGTCTGAGAACCTTTGTCACATTGTGTATGCTTATGTTGGCCATTTTATCTGTTCCTTGCAGACCAACTACTACTAGTGTGTGACCACTGTGGTGTGTGACGTCTGCGGTGTGTTATAGAAAAAGATAAAGGAGACAAGCGAGGCGCAATAGTGACCTATCAATATGACACTGATTCCACACTCAGATCAAAAAGAGGTGCACTCACCTGGTCTAGTTGTGTGCACCCACAACTAGTTTTTATGGCATGTAATTATAAGCTGCTGCAGGACCTCCACGTAGCACGTGTAAAGATAATCAGATCCAGGGATGGTGTGTAGACAGTCCGTGCTGCTTGAAATAATCAGTCAAAAGTCTTTAGGTAAAAGACCCCCCTTCTTTATTTCCACCTACGCGTTTCAGTGCCACTCTGGGCACTGTCATCAGGGACTTTTGACTGATTATTTCAAGCAGCGCGGACTGTCTACACACCATCCCTGGATCTGGTCTTCGGCGTGTGACCTCTGCAGTGTGGGACCTATGTGTTGTGGGACCTCTCTGGTGTGGGACCTGTCTGCTGCCATTGACACACCCCAGGGGTATATGGGAACTCGGGTGTCTGGGCCCTGCTGTGGTTGGGATGTCACTGGTGGCCTGCCAAGACCCGTGGCCCTGGTGGTCAGCATAAAAGAGTTGGGGAATGGTAATAAAGAGTTCACGTGACGCAACCTGCAGATTCTGGTCATGGGCACCAGTGCCGCTTCAGACCTCCGGAGTGTGATGGTATTGCAGCTTGGATGGAACAGCTCCCTGCAGGAGGAGCTGGGTCTCTGGGGCAGGGGGGCACCTGTAATGGTGGTGCTGGAGAAACGGAATGAACTGCGGAGCAGTGCAGCAGATGAACAGACACACAGAGGTTTTGTCACTCTACACGGGTACTTTACTGGAACCAATTCAGATGGCAATTTAGGCTTAGTACAGACAGTCTATAATCAGGTAGCTGGTCGAGTAGTCACAGAGGATTGCAAAAGTCATTTGGAGGCTCCCATAGTATGCCTTCTCTTGTCTATCCCGTGTCATGCTGCTAAACCTGCCCCGGCACAGCCCTTGTATACCAGGCCTGTTGGGGTGCTGTGAGATTCCCTTCTTTCTCTCTCAAAGAAGCTCGACCTTCGGTGTGTGATCCTGATGAGGCTGCACTCTCTAGACAGGGTGTCAGGGCTGGTGAACTGACCCACAACAACTGGTGTAGACGGTTCAGGGGATGGACTCCCTGCACCGTATCCTCGGAGCCGGTACTCCATTAGATAGACCAGGGTTCCCCCGGGCGCTCCGATATGGGGCCCCTCTTTCTTTTCCTGGGCTGCCTTTCTCTCTCTCAGGCCCCTTCCCTGGGAGCTTTACCTTCTCAAGCTCCCTCTTCCTTTCTCTCCTCGGGACGAACTAGAACCACCTGTTTTTCACTTCCCTCCTCCCCTAACTCTCCCCCTAGGGGCTGGGCTCCAACCATTTGTGTAGGCTCGAGTGTGGGAGTGCTGGGTTGGGAGCCGCCTACAAACCTTGCATTACCCTGTCACAGGAATGACTACACACTCTGTTATGGGTGCAGTACCCCTACTGTGACGCCTGGCTAGTGGGGCGCCACACCATTACTGTAAGTATGAAGGTCATAGTCTTATTTGATGTCTATGTTGCTCTGGGAGTGACACTCTACAGATTGTGACAGGCTGTTTACAGAAAACAAGATATATATTGTCACAGTAATTCTTCCTGTTGTAATGGTTGTCTTTTTTGTCACATTGTAGAACTGCTGCAGAACTGCCTCTAGGGATGCGTGACTGCCTCTTGTGCTGCCTGACTGCTGTGTTTTTGGACTTATGACTGTAATGTAAGTCTGGTCATCCGTCGTGTTCTAAAATCTTTTCTTTTCTTTTTCTTTTTTTTTTTTTTAGGTTTTCTTTGCCTTTTTTAATGGTTTATTAAACAATTTCACTATTTTATATTATCTGTTCTGGTATATTTAGTGGTTCCCTTGACTGCTGCCTGCTCTTCAAAGATGACCTCCGGTGAAGATCTGAATCCTTCCCAGAGTGGACATGACACTGCTGAAGTAATCACCTTTGCTATACTGCTTGATATGTATTGACTGTGAATAGGACACATGTAGTAAAGTCATCTATTTTCTTTCCAGGCACTTCAAGTGTGGAAGTGCAGGAGCAGTCAAGTGGACACAAATCTTCCCAGGGTCGTTGGGTTCCAGTTCGTGTTGATGAAAACCGGAGTGTAAGTAGTATGTCCATTATCACAGTTGTAATGGTTTTGTGTTTTTAGTTTTGTAGCTTTCAATGTATTTTTGGGGGTTATAATTTTTTTAATGTTTTTTTATTTCTTCCATCCATAGGTTCTGCAGCATAAAGAAGGCAATCCGTACATTGATGGGGAGCTGCTGATTACTCTCACTCAAGAAGCCTTCACCACACTGCAGAGTACGGCACCCCTGCAGCATGCAGCCTCCACCATGCTGCAGAGTGCAGCACCCCTGCAGCATGCAGTCTCCACCACGCTGCAGAGTGCAGCACCCCTTCAGCATGCAGCCTCCATCACGCTGCAGTGTACGGCACCCCTGCAGCAGACTTAGGGCCAGTTGCATCCAGAGACCACATCTCCCCCTCAGCCAGCAAGAAAATAAAAGAGAGCTTACAAAAAAAAACAATTGCCCAGTGGTGAATCTGTTTCTCAGCAGCCATCACTACGAAAGGGGGGGAAAAAAGTTAGGAAAAAGTGTTCCCACAACCACCTTTCCCCTTACATACCAAAGTGTCTTTACCTTCAAATCTGTCTCTCCCTTCCAATGTGTCTCTCCCAATGTGTCTCTCGCTTCCAATATATCTCTCCTTTCCAATCTGTCTTTCCCTTCCAATGTGCCTCTCCCTTCCCACTTATGTTCAACTCCCAACGTGTTGTCTTCTCCCAATGTACTGTCTACTCCCATATCAACTCCCAACCCATCGTCAAATCCCAATGTGTCATCCACTCCTTTGTTTAGCCCCATGCATGACCTAATAGACGCAACCATCCATAATCCAATCATGCAATTTCTATCCCCTTTACCTGTAGCCCCTTCCTCACCTACCCATCCACCTTCATCCCAGCTTCAGACTCCCCCGGTCACAAATATTTCCCCATTTGAGAGACCCACGAACTATACCCATTTGTAATATATTTTTTTTATTTAATTTTTTTTTTAAATACAAATTTTCATTTGCACAATCCATGTGTTTGCTTTGTGTCTTTGTGTGAAAACACACATAGTTGTGTAATGTACTGTTGACCTGATTATTGCCTGACGTTGTAACGGGTGTGGAACTTGAGGTGTAGCTGTACGACAAAGGTGCTCATTGGGTACATCTGGTCACTAATGCTGAGGTGTTAATGCTTACAACCCTTGGGCAATAGTAATTCTATGTGCACCATTGGCGTACACCCACACCTGAAGTCACAGATCTGTCTGGACCTCATTACTATTGCACAGGGGATGATGATTACAACCCCTGTGCAATGTTCCAGATATCTGAGGTGTGCCACTGGAGGTGTAGCTGTACAGCAAAGATACTAATTGGGTACATTTGGTTACTAATGCCGTGGTGTTGATGCTTACAACACCTGGGCAATAGTAATGCTATCCACCAAATGTGCACCATTGGCGTACACCCACAACTGAAGTTGTCTGAACAACCTAATATAAAAAACACAATCATTCGTAAAATTCATAGATCTATGAAATAAAGCAATGACAACATAGGTGTAGTAATAATTAAACATTTTTATTTATTTGAAGTAAACGTACTTCACTGTCCCATATTATTGATCCAGAGGAAGAAAAAAAATAATCCAATGACGTACTAGCCAATCTTCGCCATGGCATAAAAAATTGGTTCATTGACTGAATACATGCAATCCGATAGATTTGCTGGATCAACATATATTTTAACAAAAGGGCACAGGGGTAACAACACTAGAATGAAATAACAAAAAAAAAAGTGGTTAACTCCGTTCAGAACATTGGGAAGGGATGAGGGATTGAAAACACTGGCTCGAAGCTTTATTGATTTATAGACACAATAGGGACTAGGGGTATACAACTTGAACAAAATGGATATTGTACAAAAATAGTAATAGAACAACATTGGGGATGATGGAGTAAGTGGAATAGCAGACCCAAAGTTTTATTGATCCACAATCACAGTAGTCAAAGGACAGTATGGGCTGGGTGTTAACATTATTAAACTCAATAAATATTTAACGTAATTTAGTTTACAAGTCTTCAATGGTGTATGTCAGAAAAACGGATTACACCATTTCATCTTGCCATGACACATGACCATTCTCCGAAACAAAGTAAGCAGCAAAGTCATCCCTCATTTGGGCTACTTAAAGTGTAGTCCTAAGAGCGTAATATCCTATAATGTACTTTCAACAAGTTCCTCAATATCGATGTGGTGTCGCACCTTCACCAGTATGAAATTGTGCAGAACAACACACGCTTTGATGACCTCATCAATTGTCTCAGTTTTAAGATTTATGGCCATTCCCAAAATTCGCATTTCAATGCCAGCAAACCAAAGGCACACTCCACAGTTTTTTGTGAGTTGGTAGCTGTAGATTCTTTTGGTGTGAGTCAAGTTCCGACTCGAGTAAGGTTTGAAGAGGTTTGCGCACATTTGAAAGGCCTCATCCCCAACCACAACAAATGGCATTGGTGGTCCTTCGGTGCTTGAAAGAGGTGTGTGTAGGTGGTGCAAAATTGAAATAATTCCCTTACAAATGACGTTCCATTGCAGAGTCTTTGAAAGTTTGAGAGTCATTTGCTCGTCCATATGAGCCAACGTCCATGGCTACAAAGGAGCAACTTAAGAACTCAAAAGTAAATAACAAAAATGAGGTGAATGTGAGAGAACACATAGATATGATTGATCTCTCTGGAAAAGAGATTATAACAACTGATATCATTAATTTAGAAGAACCTGATGTAAATAAAGATAAGAGGGTATTAATAGATAACACAGGAAACCAGGATGGTTTAGTGCCTTTTTTACCCAGGGTAATCCCAGGGCAAAATACAATTATAAAATATCTACAGGGGAACGACAAAAAAAGAAAAATACCTATAGAGGGACCAGAGGGGGCAAAAAGAAACAAAACAAATGAATAGTAGATGAAAATATATCTACCTTGAATAAAAATATAAGTAATATTTTCAGTCTACCACTTATTCCCTCAATGAAGAAGACATACGATTATTAGAAAAAGGGTTGTCATTTTGTCCTTCGTATGATTCAAGGAATTTGGATTTATACATGGACCTGCAGATAATTATCAGAAAATTAACATTAAAAAGATACTTTGCGGGTTTACCAGAATCTAAAGATCAGGCAGGTCATGATTTAGATGGAATAAAATCACACCACACCACTTTAAAAAAAAAAAAAAATCCCACTTTTATCCGATTCAATATCAGGGCCATCATGTTAAAACGTTTTGTGATTTAGTGTTGAAAGACTTCGAGAAATTAGAAGAAATAAAAATGGGTAGCAATAATATGAACCTAAATAGATCAGAACAGAATGCAGAGCTTGAAAAATAATACTGATATTATCATCAGACAAGCTGATAAAGGGGGGGGGGAGTTGTACAAGATCGGGTAGATTATATGTTGGAAGCAGAAAAAATTCTTTCAGATACATATGACATATGAAATTGTCCCAAAAACATGTTATTTACAAGCAATTGTAAAATATAACCAACATATAGCTAAAGGTGTTCTTAATGGAGTGTTGAATAAAAATGAGGCTGATTTTTTGAGAGTGAAAAACCCACCAATAGCTTTTTATTATCATCTACCAAAGATCCATAAGGATCAACAGTGCCCTCCTGGTAGACCGATAATATCGGGAATAGGAGCGCTTACCTCTAATTTAGCATCCTATATAGACAAACTGATGATTCCCTGGGTGGCTCAATTACTGAGTTATTTAAGAGATTCAGCGCATTTTATTGATTTGATTAAACACATGACATGGAAAGAATCATATGTGTTTCTAACTGTTGATGTTGCATTGCTATATTCAAATATAGATCACAATATTGGTTTAAAATGTTTCCAAACCTTTGTGGAGAGAGACAATAGGTTTCCTGAATTACAGAAGAATTTTATTCTCGATAGCATGGAATTCGTGTTAAAAAATATTTTTTTAGGTTCAATGATAAGATGTTCCATCAGATACTCGGTGCAGCGATGGGCTCGAAGGTGGCGCCAACTTATGCAAATTTGTTTATGGCCACCTTCGAGTCCATCCACATCTATGGAAATGTTTTGGCAGAAAATGTTATCATTTACAAGCGTTTCATAGACGATTTAATATTCATATATGATGCAAGAAATGATCTGCAGCAATTTATAGGATACATACAGAATAATAGCTGGGGTCGAACCTTCTCTCCTACTTTTAATAAAAAAGAAATCGATTTTTCAGATCTTACAATTTTCCACAATAACAGTATGAATTTAACAAAAAATTATTTTAAACAAGTTGATTCAAACAGCTATATTGATTATAATAGCGCGCACTATAAAAAGTGGCTAAACAATATCCCAGGGAACCAATATAGACGTATAAGGAGAAACTGTAGCCAGAAAAAGGATTTTATAGACCAATCACAAATATTAAAAGAAAGATTATTAAACAAGAAATATCCCAAGAAAATAATACAGTGGGCATATAATGATAATGTAGTTTTAGAACAAAATAGCCTCATAGCCCCAAAATCACAAATAATAATGAAAGAAAATGATCGTAGTTTTATTTTTATTACGACATTTTCTAGACAAAATGCACATATTAGGAATACTATAGAGAAGTACTGGAGAATCTTACAAAATGATCCGATTTTATGTAAATTACTACCGAAAAAAACAGGTATAACATTTAGAAAAGCTCCCACTATTAAAAATCTACTAGCACCAAGCAGAATAAAAAATAAAATGGAGGGTCCAATAAAAATGTTTTTTCCACTAGGAAAGGGAGCATATAAATGCAATGAGAGGAGGTGCCTTTGTTGCAAAATGATAGAGGATGGAACCTCCACTTTTAGTTGTGATCAAGGAAAAAATATTTTCCAGATCAATGTTCACTTAGATTGTCAATCATGCTATGTAATTTACCAGTTAAAATGTGAATGTGGGAAATATTATATCGGAAAAACGTCCCAGCAATTACATAACAGGATGAACTCACATAGGTTTAACATTAGAGAGGGACAAATGTCGCACGGTGTATCTAGACACTGTGCGAATATACATAATAAGAAAGCTAAAATCACTTTTCTCCCCATAGATTTTGTTCCCCCTGAAACAAATAATAGAGATCAGGTGCTATCAAGAAAAGAAATACATTGGATACATAAACTAAGAACATTCATGGGCACGTTACACGTCCCGATATCGTCGTCCAACTTCGACAAAAAGTCACGTGGCTCTTGCGTTGGCGCCGATATCGTTTGTGCGTTGTATGGTGTAAATGCCCAATGCGACACAAGAACGATGCCAAAACGATATCGGGGAAGAATTGTGCAGGCTCTCCAACTGCCCGATATTGGATGGACGATCTGGCAGGATCGTTCTGTGTGACAGCCCAACACCGACTTGGAGAGCAACTTCTCCTATTCACTCCTATGTTAAATGGTCGTTCCTGGGTCGCTCATACAAGGGGGCGTACACATCGCAGTTGTGTTGCCTGCCGATATCGCCCTGTGTAACATCTCCTATGCGATCTTGGATTTCAGCCAAAAAAGTGCGTGCTCCCGTGCCGTTGTATACAATATCGAAACGATGTTGGGACATGTAAAGTGGCCATCAAACCTAATAGTCTGAATGAGATCAGTGATCTATTCAGATAAAGAGAACTGAGAAGATATATATATATATATATATATAAATATATAAATATGATTTGAGAGAGAGATATAAATGTCAGCACAAGATAAGAGGGCGGTAATTTAATTCAATATGAAGTCTTGCTATAGCAGTGTTAAGGGAGTGATAGAGGGCAGCGCACACATAAATTTGTATTGGATGGCTATCCAAATGTAAAAGTCACAATTAGATGTAGCAGTGTTGAGGGAGTGATAGAGGGTAGTGCACACACAAATATATATATTGAGTGGCTTACCAAGGGAAAAGTCCTGATGTGTTGGTGAGGGAGTAATGGAACTAATAGAGGTTAGCGCATATATAAATATGTAAGAGGCGGTAATCCAAATGTAAAATCCTGTTTTGATGTAGCAGTGTTGAGGGAGTAATCTAACTAATAGTGGACAATGCATATACAATATAGAATGGGCGGCAGTCCAAGCTCAATGATGGAGTAGTGGTAATTGAATGGATGATATCCTAAAAGGAATGGGATGGATGGACAGATAATAAATTCGAGACTACAATACCACTAAAAGAGAGGAGTACAATGGAATAGAATGTTTTTATAAATGGATAGTGAAAAAGTTCTACATTTAATTTAATGTGTGAAGTTAATATGTGTTAATGTGTGAAGTTTTTTAAGAAAATGTGAGCATTTGAAATGGAATTTTAGTAATTTTATGAATACGGTATATGTCAGACTATGTAGGTGTTAATGTTGATTTGTACAGATTGGGGGATTTTATATAAAATAGTGTGATAAAAATGATTGGTGCACAATGTGAGATACTGATAAAGCTTGGTGAATTTTTTTTTTTTTTTTTTTTTTTACGTCGTTAGACACAGATGACGTCATTAGAATGGGGGAGATTATGTCAGTATATTTAGGATTGTTTTTAAGAAAGGATGTAACTTTGTATAACTCCTGAAGAAAGCGTCGAGTAAAAAAGAACAATTTGGATAATATTTGGATCGCTTATTGTCTGGAGGCAGCGCACGAAAAAATCCCTTTCTTTTTACCTTGGATATCACGGCTACAAACTGACATTCAGCATCTTCAATCACCATAAGAACTATCGAAAAGTATTTTTGTAGTTGAAAAACTCGGTTCCACATACAGCAGGTTTGATAATCCGAATGTGTTTTCCGTCCACGACCCCCAAACAGTATGGAAATTGACAAATCTCCTTGAATTTTGTCGATATTACCAGCCACTGTTGTGGGATGGGTGAGGAATTCCTCATGTAGAACGTCACACAAAGCAAGGCGGTGTCTAGGATAATTCCAGAAAGGGTTGAAACTCCAATCCAGAATTGAAAATGCAAAGATGACAAGGTCTCTCCAGTAGCCAGCAATCTGCCAAACAGAAAAGCAAAAAAAACATATCAGTACATGCTACTGCATCTCTGATCAGTCTTCTCCTTGTTCGAAATGAAAGACGACCAGGTCTTGATAGATTTGCAGTGGTCTGATACTCCTTCCATTTCAATGTGATCGCTTGCAATGTTTAAAACTTCAGAATTTTTTTTTGTATCCAAATCCGGCTTTAACTCCTTCACCCCCGGGCCTATTTTGACCCTAATGACCAGGCCATTTTTGTCAATTCTGACCAGTGTCCCTTTATGAGGTTATATCTCTGGAACGCTTCAACGGATCCTAACGATTCTGAGATTGTTTTTTGATGACATATTGGGCTTCATGTTAGTATTAAATTTAGGTCGATAATTTTTGCGATTATTTGTGAAAAAATAAAAAATTTGGCAACATTTTTGAAAATTTTGCAATTTTCAAATTATGAATTTTTATTCTGCTAAACCAGAGAGTTATGTGACACAAAATAGTTAATAAATAACATTTCCCACATGTCTACTCAGCAAAATTTTGGAAAAAAAAATTTTTTGTTCGTAAGTTATAAGGGTTCAAAGTTCATCAGCAATTTTTCATTTTTCCAGCAAAATTTACAAAACCATTTTTTTTTTGTGACCACATCACATTTGAAGTTCCTTTGAGGGGTTTACATGACAGAAACCACCCAAAAGTGACACTATTCCAAAAACTGCACCCTTCAACCTATTCAAAACTACATTCAAGAAGATTATTAATCCTTCAGGTGCTTCACAGGAACTAAAGCAACATGGAAGGAAAAAATGAGCATTTTAATTTTTCCAACAAAAATGTTCTTTTAGCCTCAATTCTTTCATTTTCACATGGGCAGCAGGATAAAATGGATCCTAAATATTGTAGAGCAATTTCTCCTGAGTACACCTCATTTGTGGACATAAACCACTGTTTGGGCGCACGGCAGGGCTCAGAAGGAAAGGAGCGCAATTTGACTTTTGGAGCTAATTTTTTATTCAAAAAGTCAAATGGCGCTCCTTCCCTTCTGAGCCCTGCTGTGCGCCAAAACAGTGGTTTATGACCACATATGAGGTACCGCTGTAGTCAGGAGAAATTGCCCAACTATTTTTAGGATCCTTTTTATCCTGTTCCCCATGTGAAAATGAAAAAAACTTAGGCTAAAATAAAATTTTTGTGAAAAAAAGTACTTTCTCATTTTTACGGATCAATTTGTGAAGCACCTGGGGGTTCAAAATGCTCACCACCCATCTAGATAAATTCCCTGGGGGCTCTAGTTTCCAAAATGGGGTCTCTTGTGAGGGAGCTACAATGTTTAGGCGCACAGGGGCTCTCCAAATGCGACATGGTGTCCGCTAACAATTTGAGCTGATTTTTCAGACAAATTTTTAGTGGACACCATGTCGCGTTTGGAGAGCTCCTGTGTGCCTAAACATTGAAGCTCCCCCACAAGTGACCCCATTTTGGAAACTAGACCCCCCAAGGAACTTATCTGGATGCATAGTGAGCACTTTGAAACCTTTCGTGCTTTACAAATTGATCAGTAAAAATGAAAAAGTACTTTTTTTTCACAAAAAATTTATTTTTTCATTTTTACGGATTAATTTGTGAAACACCTGGGGGTTCAAAGTGCTCACCACCCATCTAGATATTTTCCCTGGGGGGTCTAGTTTCCGAAATGGGGTCACTTGTGTTGGTGCTCCAATGTTTAGGCACATAGGGACTCTCCAAATTCGACATGGTATCCGCTAACAATTTGAACGGAAAATCAGTTCAAATGGTTAGCGGACACCATGTTGCGTTTGGAGAGCCCCTGTGTACCTAAACATTGGAGCTCCCGCACAAGTGAGCCGATTTTTGGAAACTAGACACCCCAGGGAACATATCTAGATGAGTGGTGAGCACTTTGAACCCCCAGGTGCTTCACAAATTGATCCGTAAATGTGAAAAAGTACTTTGTTTTCCACAAACATTTTCTTTTTTTGGATTAATTTGTGAAACACCATACGCAACATGGTGTCCGCTAACAATTGGAATTATTAGTGGACACTGTTGCATATAAAGAGCCCCTGTGTGCCTAAACATTGGAGCTCCCCCACAAGTGACTCCATTTTGGAAACTAGACCCTCCAAGGAATATATCTAGATGCATAGTGAGCACTTTGAAGCCCCAGGTGCTTCACAAATTGATCCGTAAAAATGAAAAAAGATAATTCTTGTGAAAAAAAAAAGTACTTATTCCTTATTACGGATCAATTTGTGAAGCACCTGGGGGATCAAAATGCTCACTATGCATCTAGATAAGTTCCCTGGGGGGTCTTGTTTCCAAAATGGGGTCACTTGAGGAGCTCCAATGTTTAGGCACACAGGGGCTCTCCATACGCAACATGGTGTCCACTAACAATTGGAATTATTAGTGGACACCATGTCGCATATAAAGAGCTCCTGTGTGCCTAAACATTGGAGCTCCTCCACAAGTGACCCCATTTTGGAAACAAGACCTTACCATGTCATGGCCATCACATTAACACATTTTTCACATTTAATCTTAGATAGCTTTCAGTAGCTTTCCAATATGTTCTTGTTTCCTGTTCATACATTGCAATAATACATGTTAGCCATTGGCTTTTCCTTTAAAGACATGAAGTGCTGGTGTGCAGCAGAATCTCCGTTTAGTAAGTATTATATATTTTCATGCTAGCACCCACCACTAGAGGTGTGCGCCCATCTTTATATTATATATAGTCATTTTTGGATGCAGCACCCTCCCCCACCTAGTAGCTGCTATGAGAACCTACACATAGTCCTGAAAACATCCTATATAAGCAGGTTTTAATTGCTCACAGGGCATTATCCCATACACATATCCAGACTGCAGACATGAGGTTTTAGATAGGACCCAGTAGAGTGAAAAAACCTTGATATCGGTTACTGGGCTTACAATGTCATGGCCATCACATTAACTAATTTTTCACATTTAATCTTAGATAGCTTTCAGTAGCTTTCCAATATGTTCTTGGTTCCTGTTCATACAATGCAATAATACATGTTAGCCATTGGCTTTTCCTTTAAAGACATGAAGTGCTGGTGTGCAGCAGAATCTCCGTTTAGTAGGGCTTCTTCCATGTCCTGGCGGAGCCCTCCAAACATGTCCCTCCAGTAGTCAGCATCCCCCTCTAGAGTTAAGAGGAACGCCGTTGCCGGGTCTCCTTGCGCGATTCTGGTCTGCTCCTCGACCTCGCGCAGTATGTCTCTCCAATGGGGTGCCGCCATGCTGCCAGGTATAAAAAATCATTGGTTGTTCTGTCCTTCTCTTCTGGTTTGTCTCTTTATGGGCGGCCACTCCCGGGGAACTTCCTGTGGGCCGCCCCCCATGATTCATTGATTGCAATCGGGGTGGCCACACTCCGTCTTGGCCCTCCTTCTTCTATGGACTGAGGCACACCCCCGGGCCAGCACATGGTGTTTAGTACATGGCTACGTCTCCATCTTGGATCCTCCTGCAGTGATGGCGGGAACCCATTTTTGGCGCCAAGCAATGGCGGAAAAAGTTCAGTTTTAAGCACGGTTCAAATGTCCAAGGCTCACAGTACCCAGTACTGGGCACGAGATCCTGTTCGTGACGCCAAAATGATATTTCGAGCCCCAGGCCCTGGGGTACTTGGGTACCAGGCTCGGTGGGTTTGCTTGGGATGTCATGGGTGGCAGCACCTGATCCCGTGGCCTGGGTGACACTTCAAAAAGGGGTTATTTGCAGGGGATAAGAGTTTGTGTCACGTGACACCACCTGTAGTACCTGGTGATGGGTCAATGTCTCTACTACGGGAGTTTACTGCTGGTGAGAGATCCTTATGGCAAACCAGCCTAATGGACCTGGGTAGCGTTCAAAAGTAACCTGCTCACCTCGGTATAAGTCTTTGTCCCGCTGTCCTCACCGCAGGAACGATTCTACATCACGACTGGTGAAAAAGATGTCGTCCGAAAGTCCGTGTTCTCTAAGAAATCCCCATCCTTCGTCCTGGTACACTGAGACGACGGTTCCTTGCTGGCGTAGTTCTATTGGAAGTGGGGGCTGTGATCTTGCCTCGTCCCGTATTTGCCGTGTCGCCTGCTCTCTCTGGAACCATTCCTCTCGGCGTCTTTGTCTTGTTACTTGGTTTCTTTCATTTAGGGCTGATCGAGACGCCTGGGATGATTGGTACTGAGGTGGTGGTGAGTTGCCGGTTGGGACTCTAGATGACACTCTTGTCTTTGCTGAGCTCACGACGGTAGGGGTTCCTCGCTGTTGCCGCTGCCATGCGGTCCACCACGCAGCTTCTGGGGTGCTCCCTCCCGAGGCTCCTTCGACGTCCTCCGGTTCCTCGTAGTCCGTCTCATCCTCCTCAGCCTCGACTATCACGTCTGGGTCAGTAGGGGACGTCCGCGCTGCCTCCAGGCGGAGGTAGCTGCTGGTATGGGATGGTGGTGTTAATGGGGGTTTAGTCTGGACTCCCGTGTCCCGGGTCTGGACGGGTGGTGGTACGGGTGGTAACGAGGCAAGGTACTCCACAATTGCCTGCACTGCTACTGCTGCCTCTCGCGCTTCGTGGCCTTCCTTCATCGTTGTCAGCTCACAGGCCCTCTCTGCACTCCACCTTCTGCACACCCACATCAGGGCTTCTTCCATTTCCTGGGGGAGCCGTCCAAACATGTCCCTCCAGTAGTCAGCATCCCCCTCTAGAGTTAAGAGGGACGCCGCTGCCAGGTCTCCTTGTGCGATTCTGGCCTGCTCCTCGACCTTGCACAGTATGTTTCTCCAACGGGGTGCTGCCATGCTGCCGGGTACAAAGGAGCATTGGTTGTTGTGTCCTTCTCTTCCGGTTTGTCTCTTTATGGGCGACCACTTCCGGGGAACTTCCTGTGGGCCGCCCTCTTGATTGATTGATGGTAATCGGGGCGGCCACACTTTTTAGCGCCTCCGTCTTGACCTTCCTTCTTCTAGGGGCTGAGGCACACCCCCGGCCCGGCACATGTTGTTTAGTACATGGCTACGGCGCCATCTTGGGTCCTCCTGCAGTAATGGCGGGAACCTATTTTTGGCACCAAGCAATTGCGGAAAAAGTTCAGTTTTAAGAACGGTTCAAATGTCCAAGGCTCACAGTACCCGGTAATACCGGGCACGAGATCGTGTTCGTGATGCCAAAAAGATATGTCGAGCCCCAGGCCCTGGGGTACTCGGGTACCAGGCTCGGTGGGTTTGCTTGGGTGGCAGCGCCTGATCCCGTGGCCTGGGTGACACTTTAAAAAGGGGTTATTTACAGGGGATAAGAGTTTGTGTCACGTGACGCCACCTGTAGTACCTGGTGATGGGTCACCAGCACCGCCACAGTCTGCCGGAGGTAGATGGTAGTGTGGCTGAGTTGGCAAAGCCCCCTACAGGTAGGGCTGTTCCTCCGGGGCAGCGTTCCTGCAAGGGAACAGGTTGATGGAGAAAACCACATAAAACTAAAGTCACTTTCTCCCGGGTACTTTACCGTCAACTGGTAGCAGCATCAGATACAGTTTACAGTTCAGCATTAGATGTTACAAATAACAGGTGGCTTTACGGTGGCTGCAGGTGGATCCCAGGTGGTATGGTGGAACCCTTGGTGTAACTTCGTGGACAAACCCGTGTCCGTTCTTCCCCGCCTAGGATGGGCCTATATCTAGTAGCTCCGTGTAGGTAGTACTGGGGGTCCTCTCCCTCATTGGTGAGGAAGCAGGCAGACTGCTCCACTGGCAGGGTGCTGCGGCCGATAAACAAGCCACTGCAGCCGGTTGCTGACTGCAAAGCTGGACTTTGGCCGGATTCTCGGGCACCCTCTTTCCGGACCTCCTCAAGGTCCCTTCTTCTACCTTCCGATTCGGCTTGAAACCGCCCCGGTTTGACCTTCCGCCTCGTTCCAGTTAGTCAAAGCCTTCCTAACTCCTCTCCTCCTCCTCCTCCTCCTGGTCCAAGACCCAGGACCAGGACTCTAAGCCCTGCTGGTCCTTCTGCCAAAGACCAAAGACCTCCTTGATCCCCCTAGAGGTGAATATATCCCCTCCCAGGTAACCTCCCACGGCTCAGCTAATGTGGGAGTACCTGGAATGGGTCCTACCCACCATCCTAGGGTCCACCTGCAGCTGGGGCAATTACACCTCTTTTACGGGTGCAATACCCCTCTGTGACGCTTGCATATGCGGGGCGCCACACACATACTGAATATTGCAGTTCTACCTTTCCAACCTGGGGAACATCGAGTCGTCATCACTCAAACGTTAACAGTAACAGTGTATGTGGTAACAGTAATTTTGTAGAATCGTTTCACCCTTTTTTTAGACCATCCTTTGCAATGCCAGAAGAGAGAACAAGTCTGACACATAGTGAACGCCTAGAGAGGATGATACAGGAGTATCTACAGTTGATTGTGGAACTGGACCCTAGTGCATTTTGGGCTTCAAAACTAGAAAAATGGCCTGAGTTCGCCAGTCATGCCTTGAAGATTTTGTCATGCCCCATTGCCAGTGTTCTCTCTGAACGTGTCTTCAGCGCTGCTGGTAGTGTGCTGACGGATAAGCGCACGTGGCTGTCCAGTGACAGTGTAAATAGACTAATGTTTATCAAGATGAACTAGTCATGGATCCGCAAGGACTTTTCTACCCCTATGTCAGCCCTGGGGAGACTAAATGCTCGTGTACTTTTCAGTGTGCTGCATTAAACTCTCCATTGCAATATTTCAACTCTGGGGCAATTGATGCCATTTAAGTGGTGATTGTGCCTAATTTTTTTGAAAAATGGAGACTGTTGTTGGGGACTCCTGGCTGTTTGTTGCTTGACTTGAGTAGGGCTCTCTGGTCTGAATACCTATCCCTGACACTCCTGCCCCTGTTTCTGAATATTCAACCTTTTTGTCCATCAAAACAGTGATTAACAAATTGGCTGTATTCACTTCCACCATTTTTGGGTGCTTAAAAGCAGTGATTACTACATCTCTCTTAATGTTTGCGTAAACTGGTTTTGAGCATCAAACCAGGTTTTGGCAAATGTGATGTATACGCATGAACATTGTTTGGGCCTTTAAAAGCATTGTTTGCTCAATCTCCCCTGTCCACTAGACCTATACAGGCCACTGACCTACCTGACTAGCTATTCCTGTAATACTCCACAATACTTATAGTTGTCCTACCTGTGTGTGGCAGGGCATAACATTGATGGGAGCAAACGCATGAGCTTTGAGTTTATCCGGCCCACTAGGCCTAAACAGGTCACTGACCTAGCTGACTAGTTTTTTCATTAATATTCCACGAAGCTTATAGTTGTCCCACCTGTGTGTGACAGGGCATAACATTGATGGGAGCGCTTGCATGAGCTTTGAGTTTATCCAGCCCACTAGGCCTAAACAGGTCTCTAACCTACCTCTCTAGTTTTTCCTGTAACACTCCACAAAACGTATAGTTGCTGTGCTATGTTTAACCTTGAAATGCTAGGCTAGGTCCTGTTCCAGACCCTGTGCCATGCAGGCAGGCTGGGCCATTCAGCAATTTTTGATGTGGAACTATTGATGCCATTTTGCTGTGGTCTGACCCTTTGGAAAGAGTGAGGACTCTTGTTGGGGTCCCCTTGCTGTGTGGTACATAACTTGAGCAGGGCGTAACATGCCTATACCTGTGTCTCATCCTCCTTTTACTCCTCCACCTCTTTTTACTTAATGTAGAAAACTTCTGCCTCTTTTCCCCTGTAACTCATCCATCTGTAAATTCAAAGTCAGTTTCACTCACCTCTGAAATTTTAGGTGAATGTTAACCACCTTCTATTTTGAAGTGATTTGGAAGAGAGTGCAGGCTGGCACAGACCGTGTCTCGTGAACCCATGCTATGCCATAATACTATTTGTACTGTGGGTAGATTGTTGTCACTTTTCCTGGTGTTTGTTGTCTATTCAGAGTAGTTTGGCAGCTTTTGTACACCTTTGAAGTGTTTTTCTATGTGTTTACTGTAACCTGCCATTTATTCCAATGGGGTTCGACGGAGTTCAATGAACATTTGCCGAACAATTAGTCAAATACACCCCAATTCGGCAAATAGAACCGAATTCGAACACTTAGGTGTTGGCTCATCACTACTGATCAGGGAAAATTCTGCAGTGTGAAACCAGCCAAAGACTTTCATGTTGCTGCACTACTATTAAGTGGTCTTCCAGAAAGTTATGACACACTTGTCACTGCACTAGATGCACGGCCAGATGATGAGCTCACACTAGAATATGTCAAAGGCAAGCTTGTAGATAAATTCAAGTGAAAAACGCGCAATGTAAGCAGCAGTAATGAATCAAGAGCAGAAACAGCATTAAAGACTTTCCTAAAAATAGGAGCAATCTAATGGAAACTCGTGAATGTGTTGTCTGCAAAATGCCTGGCCACCTTAAAGCAGACTGCAGAATTTGGAAAGCAAGAATGAGCCAGCTTAAAAAGCAGAACAGTACTCAAAAGGTGAAAACAACTATAAAAGGAAAAGTCTGCATGAGTTGAAGCTGCATTTAATACCAGTAATCAACTGAGTGCAAGGAAAGGGGAATGGATAAGCTCACTCTTGTGCCTCCAATTAGACCCGGTCAGGTGCAACGGCAGTGGCTGGCATCCCCAAGTTTCCATGGAATATTCAAATAAGAAAAAGCCAGCACCTGATCCATATTGCTAAACGACTTCTTCTTTATTTGAACTCACATACACATAATTAAAAATTGCATCTGTATGGCCGCCGTCACATGCTTCAATTTAATGCACGATATCGCTCAAGCGATCTGCTTTTTGATCGCTTAAGCGATATCGTTTGTGCATCACTGCGTGCAATCAAGCGATTTTACAATGTAAAATCGCTTGATCGTTACATCGTAGATTGGTAAGCCGGAGCTCATATCAAGCGATAAACGCTTGATCAATCTGCATCATCGTGGTGTGTGACACCACGATGAACGATCTCCCAGCGGCAGAGCCTATGCTGGGAGATGGTATCTATGGTAAACGTCGGGTTACTAAGCGCTGCGCGGCGCCTAGTAACCCGATGTGTACCATAGTTACCAGCGATCTCGCTGCTCCACATCGCTGGTGAGTCTGTCTGTGTGACAGCTCACCAGCGATGTGAGCGATATTGTTAGCGATCACGCGTGCACGTGATCGCTAGCAATATCGCTAGCGATATTGATGCGTGTGACGGCTGCCTATGGCAGATGTGCCAAACGCGTTTCAGTTACAGAGAACCTTAGTCATTGGCACAGAAACAGACTGACATACAACAAACTGGATGTAGTTTCATATAATCGTGTATCCCACATAAATTGGCTCTGGAGGCGTTGTAAGTGTGCTACACAAAACTTCTATTTATCAGCTGATGTAACCAATTTCATTCTGATGTTGGTTGAATACTTTTTACTGAAGAATTTTTTTAAAGTTTGATGGCCTGTATTTCCTCCAGACATGCGGTTGCCCAATGGGGGTGAAATTTTCCCCCCTCATTGGCTAACCTCTACATGTCTGTGTGGGAGGATAGGTACATGTACACATTGGACAACCCCTTTGGGTCAAAAATAAGATGGCTGGGGAGATACATAGACGATCTGATCATGATTTGGAGTGGATCGTCTAGTGTCCTGACAGGACATCGCTGATTTTCTATCCTACTGTAATGCAAACAATATGATCTCAGATTTACTATGGAGAACCAAGGACACTGTGCACATTACCTGGAAGCGATTTTGAGGGTGATGGTGCAACGTATTCTGTCACCACTAGCTATATACACACCTGCTCTCTGAACTGTTTGCAAAGCAGAAGAGCACATTCATCAAGCGTCTAATCCAACTAAGGTGTAAAAAGGAAAGATACAGAAAATCGTTTGTTCCGACAGCTGTGGGATGTTTAACAAATGGATAGTGTAAAGCATCCCAAGACTATGTGAAGTTATATGTGTATGGGGGAATAGTGAGGTACATGTACCAGTCTACCCGCATCTGCTGTCCATATAGACTTATTTTGTAAAGTGTGAAATGTTCTTGATCTTTGTTCTGCTGCTGTAATACTGTAATTTCCTCCGGGATCAATAAAGTTTATCTATCTTATCTTATCTTATATAGAAATTCTATATCAGGCAATTCTATTTTACATGCTAGTAGTTGTCACCCCATACATACGATCAGGAGTTTACCAGTGGGAGAATTCACAAGAGCAAAAAGGATGTGCTCAAACCCCAGTGACTTCCAAGAGAAATGCACGGGTATAGAACATCGGTTAAAAGCACGGGGATATAACGCTGGATGATGGATAGGGCCTAACATCTGGTGGGAACAAAACCAAGGGACACTTTATTGGCATATGATTCTGTATTAGACACAAGAAAAATGATGTGGGAACGAATTTAACTACTCTTTTCAACATCATATAGTACTGATTATCAAAGTATCATCTCCATCATACGAAAATATGTTCCAATGCTGCACCAAGTTCCCAGTTTGTCCAAAATTTTGGACCAGGGATTTCGTTGTGTGGTTAAAAAGGGTAGAGATGTGGCAAGTATACTTTCCCCGAGTTTATTTGTCAGCAATGCCTGCGGAGTAAAACCGACTTGGTTGCACTATACTGGTAATTTTAAATGTGGACAAAAGAAATGCAACTATTGTTAGAACGGATACATTTGAAGACAGGCAGACCAGAAAAATACACAAAATAAGAAGCTATATAAATTGCTCTACCACTTATGTGGTCTATTTGGCAATTTGTACTATTTGCAGTGTAGATTATGTGGGATGCACATGTCGCCCCTAAGGAGCACATCTCTGGCTCGGATACTTTATCATCAATAGGGAGATCTATATCGGGCTTGTCGAAACATTTCCTAGAGAAACATTTTGGCTGGATGGATGGTCTGGAGGTAAAAGGGATAAAGTGTGTATTTAAACCAGTGAGAGGAAGGGATTGGCTTCGCGCCATGTGTAATAGAGAATGTTTCTGGATGCAGTAATTAAACACAAGATTTCCAACTGGTGTGAATCATAAGAGTGATCTTATATATTTCTACTAAGGATCTTTCTTATTTAACTGAGGAATTTTCTCTATAATGGCTGATATGCAAAAAAAAAAAAAAATGTAAAACTTTTATAACCCTATTCACACATGTCTTCTAATTCCATTTAATAGTACTTTTTATGGTATGACTCCATAGTCTTGCGACTGCAAAATTGATATAAGAATGAACTATACTATTGAATTATATGGGTATCAATTCCATGCAGATATATGTACATCGATCTGCACTGAGAATTGTTTAATTGTTCCATTCCAAAATTTTTTTTTCCATTTTTTCTGTCTTGTTCATACTTCTTGTTTCTATGACATATTGTTCCATTCTGCCTGAGTCTCATTGTTGGATGATATATGAAACACATGAGTTTGTGTGTCAGACGTTTTGTGCGTGGTAAATATTACTTTTAGTAATACAGCACTCTATAATATGTCTCTTCATTTTGGAGAATGAAATTTATAGAAATATATCACTGCACAGCGTTTTAGACGCACAGACACATTGCATCTTATGGGCTGCATACCTTTACACATTTATTTATAATCGATATATACAATTTTAATAAATATAACGATGATGCGTTTTGTGTTGTAGCCTATATATATACACACACTTTTTTCAGCCTAAACTTTGTCTCAGAATTCCTTGCACAATCAATTGCTGTAGAAACAATAATTTTGTAAATTACTAACATCTGAAATCAATGAATCTCACATGTGTTGTAAATTGTGTGTGTATATATTGTATGTCAGTCTGTTTCTGTGCCAAAGACTACTGTTCTCTGTAACCGAAATGCGTCTGGAAATGTCTGCCATATAGATGAAATTTTTAATTATGTGTATGTGAGTTCAAATAAAGAAGAAGTCGTTTAGCCATATGGATCGGGTACTGGCTATTTCTTCTTGAATATTCCATTTAATACCAGTACATGCTCATCTGCAAAGCATATATAGTGTCTAGACTCTAGTGCTAGCAGCCATATGACAAATAACGAGGATTTCTTCACTTACCTTGATGAAAGCAAGTAATAAAGGTCATCTTAGCTAATGGTCACTATATGACTTCAGAAGGAGTAGGAGACTGCTACCTCCACTGTCCAGTTTCCTCAGTACAATGCAGAAAGATCCCAATAAAGGATGTTCTCTTTGTTCCCAGTCTTTAAAGCAATCTTCTGTCAGTAAAGAAGCTTACACAAAAAGAAAATGTAGTTACTTTTAAAAACAACAGCTGCATTATATCAAAAAAGCATCACACTCTTGCAGAAGGAAAAATCCAAAATAAACTTTATCAGCTAAAATGCAAAGAAAGAGTATACAGTGCTAGACAGGATCTGCATAAGAACTGTATCCATGTATTGCACAGACTTCTTGAGCAGAAACCCAGAAGCAGTAAGGAAGCTAGGTCAACTTGCAAATGGTATGGAAATCAATCATGTAGTCAAGTGATGAAGTGCACTAGCTATCTTAGGCTAGAGTCACACTTGCGTCGTGATGCATTTTTTCAATGCGTTTTTCACACTTGTCTTTTGTGAAAAACGCATGGAAAAACGCATCCATAGGCCCCAATGCAAAAAACGCATGGCCAAAGTGCCATGCGTTTGTTGGATGCTTTTTGTGGCTCAGCACCAAAAAAATGCATCATGCTGCATTTTTTGGTGCGTAGTCAAAATCGCATGCGTTTTTGTAACGTCAGGCCCTATGGGAATCGCATGCGAAAACGCATGACACTAAATGGTACCATGAGTTTTCGCATGCGTTTTTGCTTGTGTTTTTTAAGGCTGTTTCAGACCTAACAGCAAAAACGCAGCCCAAAAACGCAGGCTGTCAAAAACAACCTTAAAAAACGCAGCCAAGTGTGACCCTAGCCATAAAGGGAAAATGTCCAGAAAATCCTTTCCTAAAGTAAGCACCACTAGATCTGCACAGCCACTGGATTTGATACAAACAGATAATGGGACTGAATATACAAGTGGTAAGGTGCAAACCATTTTGAAAAAGAATGGAATCGTGTTCCAGACTACCATTCTATACAACCCAGAACAGAATGACATTGCAGAGAGAAAGAACGACACGCTCTGTGAAAGTTGAAGAAGTATGTTGTTTGATGTGAATCTACCTACAATGTATTGGGGAGAAGCCATCATGACAGTTTGCTTTTTTCAAAACAGACTGCCAGGTAAAGCCACAAATAAAACTCCATATGAGCTATGGAACTGCGAGAAGCCTAATCTGAAGCACCTCAGGATATATGGAAGCAAAACATTTGTGTGCTCCCAAAGAAAAAGGTTCCAAGTGGGAATCACATGCAAAGCAAGGAGTCCTGGTGGGCTATAGCGAAACTCAAAAGGAATACAGAATCCTGCACCCAGAGGCCAACACAGTAACAATCAGCAGAGACGTAGTGATTGATGAGAACTCAAATTCCATGAAGTTACACCAGTCATTCAAGCCAAGAAACAAGAACAAGAAGAATCTCAATCACCAAACCAGACACCAAAAAAGAAAACACTAAAGTCTGGATAAGCTCTGAAGATAGCAAGAAAGAAACAGAATAACCAAGTCAACCTCCAGTCAGGAGATCAGAAAGACCAAACAAAGGTATCCTAGCTAGACGCCTTTCTTATAAGGTCAGAACACTTCCTGAACCAGAGCCACAGTTATGGCAAGGAAAAAGAGCTCTCAGAACAGAAAGGTTAGTCAAAACTCCAGCAATGAGATATACAGACAAGCAGTGGGGCACTTCTGTATATGAGGACAACCAAGGATGTACTAAACGTGCCAGCAGTGAGAAGATTGGTGCAAGGACTAAGCACATTGATGTTAAACCTCACCACTTATGTGACTTAGTGGAACGTGGTGTATTAGAGTTTGTTTATTGCAAGTCTGAGAAGTTAGCTGATTGTATGACAAAACCATTGTCAAGAGCCAAGTTTGAGGACTTCAGAACCACAATGGGACTAACAGGATAAGTAGTTGTTGAGTGGGGGTGTTGGAATATGTTTAGTGCAACAACTCCATTCCTGTGTTCTATTGCTAGGCTTGTGTATTGTCTATAAAGTTAGATAAAAAACAAAACAAAACACTCCCAGAGGCTCACACATAGGTAAGACCATGCGACTATTCTCAGTTTCCAGTGTCTGTGCATAAGAGGAGAAGCAGCCTGCTGATGCTCCACAGAGACATTTAAGATATGTATATTCCTGATTCCACAAAGCATATCATATCTGTACCAGTTTATTGCTAATTAAAACTCTGTCCTGTTGTCAACACACTTGAGACTATCCTGAATGATCCGCTGCCAACACAGGCCCTCTTGCCCAGCTTTACTGTTATAGATGCACCAGCGTGCGAATGCTTCAGACGTCTAGCAGAGGGAGCTCCAATTCCCTTCAGACGTGGCATTACAATGGATGCTAAACAAATACCATTTGTGTCAGCCAGGCAGCGGGACCACCCTCACATGTAGTAGGGATGGAGACATCAGGCACCGCTGGAGCTTCACAGGCAGCCCAAAAGTGCTCCTGCACTGCCTGTGTTCCATGTGCAATGTTGCTGCTCTGATGAGCTTCTGCAGCTGTGTCCACCATATCTCTTAGTTAGTGCTGTTCCAGGCTATAAAGCTGTAATAATATGTGGTCCCAGGAAATGCAGAGGAGAACCCCCTGTAGCTCCTTATGCACCTTAACACTGTTCCTCACCCCTTCTCTAAATCCTCCTGTAGTGACCATGGTCCAGATTATGTCCATCCCTTTAAGTACCCTGGACCTTAAGTAACTTCTGTACACTGCAACTCACTCCTTAGCTATGCCTCTACTGTTATTAGTGAGTTTTAGATTCATTCAAATCATATTGCATATATATTTTTCCAGGTATTCTCCCATTTGTTGTGTTTCAGCACCATCTGGTGGTGAAAATTACTTTGCATTGTAAAGATTTTACAAGTCAATTGAGTGTTGTTCCTATTAGCCGGTGACACAGACAGAAGTTTCAGTAGGAGGAGCTACTCCAGTCTCTTGTCTGTTGAGACAGAAATTCCTGTCTGGTACAAGATGTGACACAGAGCAGGCCTCATGTGAGGGGTATCTTCACCACTTCCAGGCCTCATGCCTGGAAGTTCATTCATCCCTTCACCATAAGATTTACAGCCAGGCCTTATGCCTAGGGTCTTTCTCTGACTTCTACAGCCAAGATGGCTAAAGACTTTTAATTCTGGATCTTCGCTATCTGGATTACCCCGTGCTTCTTCAGTACTAGGTTGTACTGCATTTATAGAAGAACCTATTGTTCGCATGTTCAGGAATTTGAGGGTCTCCTGCCTCTAATTTGCTTGAAAAATATTTTTGCACATGACGGGACCAGCTGTGAAAGTACCACAGGATTCCAGGTCTGTAGAATACTATTGCTATATATCTACTATGCAAAAGACTTTAAACTTTCCTATAGCTACCTACAGATACTACTTCTAAATAATATGGGTTCTTAAAGCTCCAGAACCTCAATTCCATGTCAGAATCTAACTGTAACAGAAGTGTGGCACCCTGTGCCAGGTCACCACAGACTCCCTTGGGACACTGAGGGAATTTCTCACAGCGAGTAACTCACTAACACACAACACCTTTCACCCCAGGCCTGTAGGGGGAGCCCAACTGGTTGCCTTAAGCCAGTTCCCCCTATAAATACAGGTTCTGGAGGGAAAACAGCAGAGTGTGCAGTCACTACAGAACTGTGAAGAGCTTAGTGAGCTGAGCTGGTACTGGAGCCATGCTAGGCCCATACCAGTAACCACCTGAGACAGTGGTAGACCTGCAGAGTAGAGGTCGAAGGCAGAGGAGAGAAACTTGCTACAATGAAGGGGGCAGAAGAGTCATACCGATTCGCCCCACGAGAGTTCCGGTCACTGGGTCCGAGTCTGCAGGGAGAGAAAGGATAGACCCCGCAGAGAATCCAGCACCACAAGGAGATTTAGCTTCCAGGAAGCCCGCAGCACCAACAATTGAGAGCCAGGGAAAGTGAGTCTGGATCCATACGGAAACCCAATAGAGAGCCCTCAGTGCAGCAACCCGGGTGTGGTGAGACACAGAGAGAGAGAGAAGCAACGGTCTTGTCGGGTTCCAAGCCTGCCAGACTCCAAACAGAGTAACTGAGACAAGGAGGCCTACAACCCTACTTGCTGTGGAGATCCTAAAGTGTTTCCCTCAATTCCGGACTGGGCTGGACAGAAGTCCAACTGTATTTGCCGTGGACTTCCCATGTGATCTGTGAAGTATTTGCTTCATGTTATATTTCCCCGCTTTCTGTTGTCTGAGGTTGGCGGGAAAGTGTTTGTGTTATCATTCATATGCTCTAAAAAAAAGACCAAGAAGCAAATAAATCTGTCGGGGGGGGGTGTAAACTTTTGAGCACAACTTTATGTGTATATATGTGTGTGCATACATGTGTGTGTGTATGTTTGTACATATATATATGTGTACTATAAGCAGAGAAAGACAGCACTCACTGGGATTTTCTTTGCAGTGCAGCTGTTTATTCTGTTTTCGGGGTTACATGGTGCAAGGAGGGTTCGGCAGGGGGGGACTACGGTCACCGTTTCGCGCTACATGCGCTTCTCCGGGTCCATGATGGGTTCGATCAATGGGTCCCATGGCATGGTGTTCTCTGTTGGGGCCCGATACTGCTTGATTCTGTCCTTGTCACTTTACACCATTGACATGTATTAGTACTATTGTTAGGCATGTACTGTAGGGACACCTTGTCACTGGTGGGACAGCTTATGTATTTATATAATCATATCTATGTCACTAAGTACCCTGATTATGTTTTTTGCACTATAGCTTTTCTACTGTTTTCATTTTTAGGGTATTTAGGGTACCAGCGCCACTGCAGAGTATCACCATAGTTCCAGCCCTGGTATAAAATATATATATATATGCAAGCATATATATACAATTTTTGGGGGGGCAGATTTGGTATATTCGCTATGGAGCCCAGTGATTCCTATGTACGCCCTTGATTATAGAAGTGTGCTGCATTGTATCTGTGTAGTCTTGATAGATATTTCCAGAATCAATGTATAATACTGTTAGCTATGATATAGATATAATATAGACATAATATAAAATAGACAATTGTGTATTTTTGAGCTTATAAGCACCTTGTCACTATGGCCCCAATTTTGTGATTTCACAGTTGTAAAAAAAATCATTCTGAAATATTTATCCATACAGAAAAGAAGTACAGTAACAATAAGTTTTGTATTCCAGTTAGGGGGTGCCTTTCTTTCACATACTTTTGGAGAAACATTAGAAGTGCAGGTAAGAGGAGAGGGGGGGCAGATAGAGTGCACTGTATCAGCTCTACATACTATCTGTTGGGACACCTAAATAATTTACTGATCCTTCACCTCCCATCTGGGGAGCAAGCAGGAAAGCAGCTGCCAAGGCTGTAGGAAATAAGCATGAGAGAAGAGACAAGTAGCAATCACATTAATATATAGTGGGCAGCTTTATTGAATAAAATGCCATACAGCATATTCCATAAGTGTTATCTAAGAAAAGTGAATGAGGAGCAGAGCAGTGCAAAACCTGCATTGTGCAACTTGAAGACCAATGAGCATGACGTGGTGGTGGGTTTGTATCACATATTGAATTTACTTTTCAGGCTTCTCATGGTGGGTTTACACACACCAATTTCTGTGTCCAATATCTGAACAGATCTCTGGTTGCAGTGAAATCATGGACACATTGCTCCATTTTGTGGCTGTGTACAAATGTAACAATGTGTCCATGATTTCACTGTAACCAGAGATCTGTTCAGATATTGGACACAGAAATTGGTGTGTGTAAACCCACCATCAGATTTGATGTTTGATGGATTGTCTGAAGACATTAAAATGTTTTTCCTAGCTTTTTGTCAAGGAAAAAAAATCATACCAAGGCGGCCGTCACACGCTATGATATAGACAACGATATTAGAAACGATGTCGGATTTGCACATCGTCCGTATGATGTGTGTGATCGATCGTCGTTATGTTACGCACACAGACATCGCTCATACAACTCCCCGATGCAGCGATCCAGCGGTCGTATGAGTGATCTACTTATCATCTGTGCACATCGTTAGCAAACAGTCACACAGAAACCTCGTAAACGATGTTGGGGTAAATGTGGGCGTATTTGAAGGTAAATTGGAGCACATAGGCGTGCAACATGGTTTAGAAGCCGCGCCCCCCACTCCATTATTGGTGGCCAGTACTGCGTCCTCATTGGTCAGATGTCCTTGCAAACATGGCGGCCTCATTTACCGAATGTCCTGTGATGTGCATCTCAATGTACATGTGTAAACACGGACTGCTATCCAAAACACCTTACATGCCACTACCGAAAGCTAGAAAGCGCCATCCCCCTTGTGCGCCGTGCACAATCCGAACACTTATGCGTTGGTCAATGGTTGCCGTTTTGGCGACCCGTAAAGGACTGTCACCCTGTTGCGAGCTGTGTGTGCGGCATCAGTGTTTTTCTTACCACCGCATGTCAAACGCATATGTGTTTGCTATGTGTTCTTTCTGATGTTGGTGTTTTACAAAACGCATGTGTTGTCAAGCGGTATTGTGGGGAAACTGTATGGCAACGCAAAGGAAAGCAAACGCTTCTCAGCATTCATTGTGCCAGGGGCCCTAATGTTTTTGACCTTCTCTACTCTGCTTTTCAAACACTTGTGTTGGGCCAACCATATATGTGAGCTATATAGCTGTAACCCCAGTATAATGTAATATAAGAGAAACCACCAATTGCAAGTGCATAAATTCATTTATTTTACTAGTGGATCAATAAAAATACTGGGGAACGTCACATAAAACCAAGGATAATGACAAAGGGGGTTGAACCGGTCACAGACCGCCACAGAGGGGTAAAGTTACAGGCAGTGAACATATGTTTGAGGCAAGCAGCATGGTACAATATAAATACAAATAAATACCCTAAACCAGACTGTCCGCCTAGTACGAAGCCCACAACTCACCCATACTGTGGGGTTATGACACGTGTTCAGGGGTCTGTCCCTGAACACGTGTCATAACCCCACAGTATGGGTGAGTTGTGGGCTTGGTACTAGGCGGACAGTCTGGTTTAGGGTATTTATTTGTATTTATATTGTACCATGCTGCTTGCCTCAAACATATGTTCACTGCCTGTAAATTTACCACTCTGTGGCAGTCTGTGACCGGTTCAACCCCCTTTGTCATTATCCTTGGTTTTATGTGACGTTCCCCAGTATTTTTATTGATCCACTAGTAAAATAAATGAGTTTATGCACTTGCAATTGGTGGTTTCTCTTATATTACATTATACTGGGGTTACAGCTATATAGCTCAGTTCTCAGGTTTCTAATGCATTTAGAGTTGCTAAATATGTGAGTCCAAGATGTGTCCCTACATTTTTGTCTCAACCATATATGTGGCCCAACATATGTATGTGTGTATTGAATCTGGTTTTCTAAAGACACTTTGGCGCAAATACCAAGTTCTGTGTCAAAAATCACGGCCTTTTGGTTTATACGTTTTAGCCTAAAAACGTACATTAAGCTGCCTCACCAACTTCACGGTAGGCCTTGGTCGAGACAGTCCTGAGCCATCTGCATGTGTCAAGGCAGCCTGAATGCACAATATATGCAACCACATGGGCAGGAATTGGCCGGGGAGCACATTCTCCTTGTAATATGTTTGGAGACATTGATGTGCATTTTGCTACATGGACATGTGCAGGTGTGTGTTTGGAGGCAACAATTACTCACCACGCAGCCGGGCAATCCTTGCACAGATGTCCACTATGCGTCCTGGGCACTTAAATTTCAGATCCGCAATCTTATGCTGGATCTGCTTTGGACTCCTCTCAACCCCCAGCTGGCGGATCAGGGCACGCTGGATCTTGCGTACAGTGCTGCGTGTACGCAGCCTGGGGTGCGGTGCTGATGGTGGCACCAATAATCCAAATGATCACAATGATCAATGAGGATCAGGAGCCCGGCCATCCCCCACGCTGCAGCACGAAGTGCGGCGGCCATGACTGTGCTGCAATGTGCATGGGAGGAGCTAGTACCTTGCAGGTGCAATGAAACTGAAACCAACTTTTAATGACGTCAATACGTTCGCTTGCGTGGCTTATTAACATTTAAAGGCGCCGTACGCGCCGTGACACGGCAATAAACATTTATGCGACACCTAGGGGCCAATAACCAGGGGCGTGGCGTAACGCCACGTTGTGCGCTACCTACAGCAATATCGTTGCGGTGTATGACAGTGTGCATACTATATTGAGCCCATAACATAGTATAATTTTTAAGCTTTGCGCACTTGTGTGGGGCCGTAATTTTAAAGAAACAAGTCATGATGATGCAAAACGGCGCCTTTGTGTAGTGCTGAAGTGACAGCTCTTCCAAAATGGCGCCCTGTGAACGAACAACCAGTGGGAACGCAGGAGCTTCCACCAGTAGTATCTGAGGTTACGCCAGCCAATCGTAACGCATGAGGGTTAACGAATCACAACTGAGGAGGCGTGACACAGGTGAATACCCGGCACGCCTACGTGTTAGATTTCTGCATCGCTCAATTCACAGCTTTCAAACGATATCGTTCTTTGGGCCACGTCACACACACAGATATTTGTGCAGATATTGTTCACAGATCTCTGGTTGCAGTGAAATCATGGACAAATTGATCCATTTTGTCGCCATATACAAATAGACCAATGTGTCCATGATTTCACTGCAACCTGAGATCTGTGAACAATATCTGCACAGATATCTGTGTGTGTGACGTGGCCCATTTAGACACATCAATTGTGCTTATCCAGTGAGCCGACATCGTCTGATATGAGGTCCGGATCTGATATCTGGATCTAACGATCTGATCATTTCTCGTTGGTCGTGTCGTGCCGTCATACGCACAGACATCGTTCGAGCGATGTATAATCGGGCACGTGCAAGCGATATCTAACCATATATCGTTGCGTGTGACGGCCGCCCAAGAAGAATCATTTCATAACTTTTTCTACCTTTAGGTCTCATTGAGATGTCAGTCTTTTCATGTACGAAAAAAACTGCCTGAGTTTCATAAGTGATTTTTATCAGATTGTCATCACATTTTAATCATATTGTCATTCGATTTTCATAATTTTCGTTAGAGTTTCATCTGATTTTTCACTGATAAGAAAATAATACAAAGTTTCTCCAACTTTTCTAATCTATCAATTAATGAAAAATGGGTGGAATCCGAATAGTGTCAGAATTTATCTGTGACATAAAGATGTGCATTGTCGATTTTAATACAACACTTGGATTAAGGGTATTGTCATGCTAGTGTAGCTTGTTACTCGCAATAGTGCAATGTTACAAAATCTTGCATTGCACTCGGGCCCATGCTACACAATCAGGCAGCTCAGATCTATGAATTTTTTCTCAACCCTATACAGACTGAGGAAGAAAAATTTCAGCATTCTGTGATTGTCAGCAAGTCTCAGATTACTCGCATCCTTGCACATCCTTAAGGGGGTGTCACACGCGTCAATGTCGTCAGCGAGATGATCGCTGACGACATTGACGGCTGATTGCTGGTGAGCTGTCACACAGACAGACTCACCAGCGATCAATTGACCAGTGACATCATGGAAACGATTTAAATATCGTTTCCACGATGTCCTGCTCCCGCTGCCAGCCTGCTGGAAGCGGGAGCAGCCTGGTCTCCAAGGTACACTGCGGGTAACTAGGCAGCGCGCGCTGCCTAGTTACCCGCAGTGTACCTTGGAGACCAGCTCCCAGCGCTTGTGACAGGCGCTGGGAGCTGGAATATCGCTAGTCCCGGTGTCACACGCAGCGATGCTGCGTGTCCACCGGGCGACAATCGCCAGGTTTCAGAGCTGGTTCTGAAACCTGGCGATCATCAACCAGCGATTTATCGCTGGTTGATGCAGTATGTCACACGCGTCAATATCGCTGCAACGTCACGTGCAGCCGATATCGTGCAGGCGATATTGACGCGTGTGACACCCCCTTTACGTGGGCGTGAACTATTGCATTGCACACAGACAAGTCTGCAATGGAGGAGAAGGGGAGATTAATCTCCCCCTTTGCTCTGCAGCTGTGATTCAATCACAGGATCAGATTACAGTATAATGCTCACAGTTGAGGGTCATTAGTATACCGCACCCAATGCTCTCACATCGGATGACTTACGAGCCTAATATTGAATGTCTCCTTGAATTTTCATAGACAGTTCAGGAAAAAAAGGGGACATGTAAAAGGCCCCATAGACTATCATAAGTACGAATGCTATCCATGAAAAAAATGGAAAGCATTCTTACACGAATAATGGATGTGAGAATGATCCTTTAATATCCCCACTAGTATGTAGAAATCCATTGAAAAACAAACAAATAATTTTGAATGGGAAATAAAAATAACAAAATAAAATAATGGGCGGGGGGGGGTAGCTTAAATGTGTACACCATCTTATAATTGAGGGTGTGTCTGTGTTCAGCATCAGCCTATCACATTTAAACTCAAGTTAAATAGTAGTAAGTACACAGCTGTCAACATTTACCATTTTTGCGCTTTTGTGTTCCCTCCCCTTCTTCCAAGAGCCATAACAATTATATTTGTTTTTCAATATAGAGCTATGAAGGCTTGCTTTTTGTGGGATAAGTTGTTTTTTCTTAATTAAACCATTAATTTTACCATGTAATGTACTAGAAAATGTGGGAAAAAATTCCAAGTGCGGTTAAGATGCAAAAAGAAATGCAATTCCTCAATTGTTTTTTGAAGTTTTTACTTACCATACTCACTGGTAAAACTGACCCAGCAGTAGGCTTATCCAGGTCTTATAATGCCAGTGTCCATCTTACAATTAGTATACAGTATATGACCCCCATTCTGGTATATATGGCCCCATCCTGGTATATATGGCCCCCATCCTGGTACATGGCTGCCCTATACATGTATATATGTCCCTCATCCTTCTACATGGGCCCCCCTCCTGGTATTTATGTCCATCATCCTTGTTCATAGCCCTCCATCCTGGTATATATATCCCTCATCCTGGTGCATGGCCCCCTCCTGGTATATATGTCCCTTTTCTTTGTACATAGCCTCCCTATCCTGATATATATGTCCCCCATTCTTGTACATGGGCCCCCATCCTGGTATATATTTCTCTCAACCTTGTACATGGCCCCTCATCCTTGATCGACTATGGCTTATCGAGGGAGGATGCGGTGGTGGAATGAAGGTGCAGGAGGCAGGGTCACTGGAGGATGTGGGCAAAGGGACAAGGCTGTGGGAATGGAGCTGGGGCTGTGTCACAGTGTTGTGCGGTGGCTGCCATATTTTTGGCAGGCATTGGCAAGCTGCACCTTGGCCTCTATCATCCAGGACTTACATAAAATGTCCGTGGAGGCGACGCATGTACAGATAAAGATTCATGGTCATCCTGTGGAAGTCCTGGATGGTAGAGGCTGAGGTACAGTTTGCCAATGCCCGCAGGAACACAGAAAATGGTGGCCCCCAATGCACACCCCTGCAGCTTCAATTAAAGGGTTAAGCCTGGCTCATGAGCTATATTGGTGCCCAGGAAAAAAATTGTCACATTTATTCAGAATAACCCTGGCACTCAAAAAAATGGATTAGAGTCCGAAATGCTGATTCAATAGTGTATTTATTCAGAGACAGTCAAGAAAAAATGAAGATACTGCAGTCCAGTCATTATTTGCAAACGTTTTCGACTCAGATGAGTCTTCGTCAAACTAACTTCTGCCTCAGTCCGGCAGCTTTATCCCACAGTCCACATGCTCTGTGGACCCTGCCTCCTGCACCCTCACTTCAGTACCACAACCCAATCTTGGTAAGTTTAAAAAAAACAAGCTTCCGGTAATATGCTGAACCCTCATTTCCCCCCAATTTGAGGTGAAAAAAGGGGCATTTTATAATCCGAAAAATACAGTATACTTTTCAATTAATTTAAGTGGTGAAAAAAAACTCTGAACATTGTAAAAAAAATAATAAGAACTATAGCATTTTTATTTTTCGGGATCTGGGGCTAAGTGACTGCTTATTTGTTGTGACTTAGCTGTCATTTTTCCTTATATCATTTTTGGTTAGATGTAGTGATGGGCGAATCCTAAATTACTCGGAATCGCTTGACTCTAGCGAGTCCGAGCACAGGACTCGCTACTCGTTGCGAGTCTAGCGAGTCCAATGTTAATGAATGGGGAAGCGAGTAATAGCGAGTAGTGTGAGATTTACAAATCGCAGATGTGTCTCGGAAGCTTCAGCCTGAAGCAATCCTAGTTTTGTCATTTATTTGCATTGGACTCTTTTACTTTGCAACTGTAATCGCTGGGAAACTCGCACAGATAAGAGAAGAGTCCTGTCTTCTCTGTGTGCTGGCTGCCAGCTCCAGGGTCCTAGAGCCTGCCTGCTGCCTGATGTAGCAGTGCTGACATTGTTCTCAGTCTGCTCATTCCCTGTGTACAGACATGAATGTCTGTGCACAGAGATGATGTAGCAGAGCTGAGATTGTTCTCAGTCTGCTCATCTCCTGTGTACAGACATGAATGTCTGTGCACAGAGATGATGTAGCAGAGCTGAGATTGTTCTCAGTCTGCTCATTCCCTGTGCATATACATCTATATCTATGCACAGGGATGAGCAGAAAGGACATCGCGTTTTGGACTGCGTCGGACGGAAGAGGATTTTTTTAATTAAAGATGGAGTCTCTAATGGCTTTTTTTTTTTATTTCTAATAAAAAAATTTCTCTGTGCTGTGTTTTTTTTAAAACAATTTAATAGAAATTCATGGCGGTCATGTCTAATATTGGCGTGACTGCCATAAATTTTGGGCTTAGGGCCAGCTGATAATACAAAGCTGGCCCTAACCTCTATTACCCAGCGTGCCACCGCCACCAGGGCCGCTGGAAGAGCGGGGTTCAGCACCAGAGGATGGTGCTTCAATGAACGCGCCATCTTCTGGGGTGGCTGCGGGCTGCAATTTGCAGCGGGGGGTGCCCAGAAAGCTTGGGCATCCCTGCGCTGCGGATTCCAGCCCCCAGCTGCTTAGCTGTACCTGACTAGACATAGAAATTGCGCGGAGCCCCACGCATTTTTTTGACTCCGACTGCGAGACGACTCCGACTCCGAGACGACTCCGACTCCGACTCGACTCCGAGACGACTCCGACTCCGAGACGACTCCGACTCCGACTCCGAGACGACTCCGACTCCGAGACGACTCCGACTCCGAGACGACTCCGACTACGACTCGACTCCGAGACGACTCCGACTCCGAGACGACTCCGACTCCGACTCGACTCCGAGACGACACCGACTCCGAGACGACTCCGACTCCGAGACGACTCCGACTCCGAGACGACTCCGACTCCGAGACGACTCCGACTCCGACTCGACTCCGAGACGACTCCGACTCCGAGACGACTCCGACTCCGAGGCGACTCCGACTCCGAGGCGACTCCGACTCCGAGGCGACTCCGACTCTGAGGCGACTCCGACTCTGAGGCGACTCCGACTCTGAGGCGACTCCGACTCTGAAACTCCGACTCTGAGACTCTGACTCTGACTCTGAGACTCTGACTCTGAGACTCTGACTCTGAAATTCATTAAATAATAAAAAAAATGCGTGGGGCTCCGCGCAATTTCTATGTCTAGCCAGGTACAGCTAAGCAGCTGGGGGCTGGAATCCGCAGCGCAGGGATGCCCAAGCTTTCTGGGCACCCCCCGCTGCAAATTGCAGCCCGCAGCCGCCCCAGAAGATGGCGCGTTCATTGAAGCGCCATCCTCTGGCGCTGAACCCCGCTCTTCCAGCGGCCCTGGTGGCAGTGGCACGCTGGGTAATAAAGGGGTTAATACCAGCTTTGTTATACAAGCTGGTATTAAGCCCGAGATTCTTAATGTCAGGCCACGTTTCACCCAGCCACTAAGAATCTCCAATAAAGGGTTAAAAAAACACAACACAGAGAAAATTTTTTATTTGAAATAAAAAAAAAAGCCATTAGGGACTCCATCTTTAATTAAAAAAATCCTCTTCTGTCCGACGTAGTCCAAAACGCGATGTCCTCTCTGCTACATCCCCTGTGCATAAATATAGATGTCTATGCACAGGGAATAAGCAGACTGAGAACAATCTCAGCACTGCTACATCATCTCTGTGAGCAGGCAGGTTCTAGGACCCTGAAGCTGCACAGAGAAGACAGCTGGACTCGGCTCGCAAAGAAACAGCAGTTACTTGCGAGTTTCCCTGCTATCACTGGCACAGTAGCCAGTGATTACTCGCACGAGTCTAATGCAAACAATGACAATCCTAGTTTTGTCAGCGTTTCTGACAAAACTAGGATTGATATTGATTTGCATTGGACTCGTGCGAGTAATCACTGGGAAACTCGCAGAGTACCGAGTCCTGCGAGTCCCTTACTACTCGCCGAGTAACGAGTCCTAGCGAGTAGATTCGCCCATCCCTAGTTAGATGCAATGTTTAGATCGCTTCTTATTGCATTGTATTGCAATGTTGAGGCAGCCGGAAAACATTTCTGGCGTTTAGATTTTTCTCTCATTACTCTGTTTACCAATCAGATTAATTTGCTTTATATTTTGATACAATGGACATTTCTGAACGCAGGCTGCCTTCACATTTGCGGACCCCTCCACAGAGTTCTGCGGAGGGGATCCACAATGTGAGCACAGCACCGCAAGCCCCTATCTTTATAATGGGAGTGTGGCACCCCATGGGTTATGTGCCACAGTAACATCACACAGGTTCCCTCCCCACAACACACTGACTTACACTAGCACCTCTGGGCCAGGAGGGGAGCACAACCTGCTCTCTTAAATACTCCAGATCATGAGGAAGTAGTTTAGTTTCAGTTTCTGGAAGAACTGAGAGAGGCTGTAGTGTAAAAGGAGCTGTGCCAGGCTTCTCTACAGTCGGCTCATCGATTCCAGGCCTAGCTAGGGTCTGAGGGAAGGAGAACTGAGGAACATATCTGGGAGCTTGAGTGCCATCATCACTCGCCCCAGAGAAGCGCACAGAACGGACACCGGATCTGGCACTGTGACTGACACACGTAGCAGAGTGAATCCAGGAGTAGTGGAGGCTCCAGACAACCACAGTACCAGAGCAAAGAAACACGGCGGGGTCAGCACGGCACAGAGGACTCAAGTTGCCTAGCCAAGTGGTACCAGCAGAACAGAGAAAGAGAGAGTGAGACAGTCCCAGCAGCTCAGCTAGATGCAGCAGCCAGGACACACACACACAGCGCAGCACGAGGAAGCTGATGATCCGGACAGGGTGGGAGGAAAACCCGGCCCCATACAGACTCCGTGAACAATCTGCAATAACACCGCAGTAAAGCTTTGGAAACTACAAAACGTGAGTGTGTGTCCCTTAACCCCGTCTCCACTATCCACCTCCATCATAGACTTTACCAACACTGCCCCGGGAAATACAGTTCTGCCCACGGAGAACTATCCCATTTTAGCTGCCAGCCCATCATCCCCGGAGGTTCTGATGCAGCGGTGGCCCCAGTACTGGCCACACACGGTGGGTGGCGTCACGATAAACTATTCTCCCCTGTAAATACACCCTTTTATTTGCCAGGGCCTGGGACACGGTGGGGACCAGGACCCCGTGACATTCCCCAGAAGCAGACACGGTCCGGTACCGAGTACCCTCGTCCCAGTGGGCTCGACAGGAGCGCACGGTGCTGCGCTTGACAGCGCATGACCGTGCGCACCCGTTCACTGCCATATGGGATCTGTGCGCAGGCGGATGCCCACTCAGCAGTGACTAAACCACTCATTAGCAGAAAGAACCAAAAGGCTAAACTCACCTTTGGTAAGGGGCATGTTGTGTGGACAGAGGAAAAGTGGTCCACAGTTAATTTTAGTGATGAAAGCAAGATTAATTTATTTGGGTCTGATTGGAAAAATTATGTTCATCGACAAATTGGGGAAAGAAGGAACCCAAAATGTGTGAAAAATTCAGTGAAAGGTGGTGGAGGAAGTGTCATGGTTTGGGGAATGTTTTCTGCTGCAGGGGCTGGACTTCTCATACAGCTACATGGCAGAGTGAATGTAAGTGTGTATCAGAACCTTCTTCAACAACACGTTGCTCCTTACTTGTGTTCAACCAGCCAGCAATTTTCATGTAGGAGAATGCCCCCTGTCACGCAGCAAAATGGGTAAAGCAGTTCCTTGAAACAGAAAACATTGAAACACTGAAATAGCTGCCCACAGTCCTGATCTAAACTCAACAGAAAACCTCTGGAAAATCCTTGGTGACAAAGTTATGGCCAAGAAACCCACAATAGTCACAGAACTGTGGAAGAGACTGGAAGAAGAATGGACCAGAATCACAGCAGAACAGCGTGAGAGACTAGTGAAGTCCTGTGGTCGCAGACGTGCTGAAGTCATTCAGAGCAAAGGCCTGTACAAAGCAAAGGCCTGTACACTTCTTACTGATTGGTGACTGTTGTAGCTTTCACAAAATGTTGTTTTAAGCTTTCTCTGTGCTACAGTCATTGTAATTATGATCATCTGATCATCACGTTTTGTGTAAAATTAAGGTTTTAAGGTACCGTCACACGTGGCAATATTGCTAGGCAATTTCACTGGCAGTTTGCTGGTTGCAGTGAAATCATGGACACATTGTTCTATTTTGTTGCTGTGTACAAATGTAACAATGTGTCCATGATTTCACTGCAACCAGCAAATTGCCAGTGAAATTGCCTAGCAAAATTGCTGTGTGTGACGGTACCTTTAAGTTGATAAAGTTTGCTTATTTTCGGAAACACTGATCTAGTGGCATGGTGTACCCCTTGCACAAGAACTTTCAACTGTTGATCAATGTAGATTACGTTTTGTCTGAAAAAGTCAAGTGATCATACATTGTTCTCTAATTTTGATCACCGGTGTATGTACAGGGTGGGCCATTTATATGGATGCACCTAAATAAAATGAGAATGGTTGGTGATATCAACTTCTGTTGTGGCACATTGGCATATGGGAGGGGGAAAACTTTTCCAGATGGGCGGCGACCATGGTGGCCATTTTGGAACCAACTTTATTTTTTTCAATGGGAAGAGGGTCATGTGATACATCAAACGTATTGAGAATTTCATAAGAAAAACAATGGTGTGATTGGTTTTAACATAACTTTTTCTTTCATGAGTTATTTACATGTTTATGACCACTTGTAAAATGTGTTCAAAGTGCTGCTCTTATAAAATGTGTTCAAAGTGCTGCCCATTGTGTTGGATTGTCAATGCAACCTCCTTCTCCCACTAGGGATGGGCGAGTCTACTCGCTAGGACTCGTTACTCAGCGAGTAGTAAGGGACTCGCAGGACTCGGACCTCTGCGAGTTTCCCAGCTATTACTCGCACAGTAACGAGTCCAATGCAAGTCAATGGCAATCCTAGTTTTGTCAGAGTTTACTTTTTCTCACTCGCTAGACTCCCTATATCACATCGCTATGTAGCTTGAATCTCCCCAAATCGTTTAAAGAATCACACCGCTTCACGGATACCCGCTGTCAGCAGCGAGTCTGAGCGAGTCTGAGCGAGTTTTAGCGATTCTGAGCGAGTCTACGAATCCGAGTCCTGTATTCTGTATTCGGGACTCGCGAATACAGAATCTGTTATGTTCCAACAAAGCTTCCGAGACAGCCTAGCATGTTAGGTCAGAAAACTTGTGAAGATGGACAGGCATGTTAGCCAATCATATTCAGTAATGCCACAGCCATGTTGGTTGTGGCAGGACTATGATTGGCGTCTGTCCATCGTGATGCCTATGTCATGTATGACAGGCAAGGCTGTATATAAGCCTTGCCACCGCCATTTTGGGCACATTCCTGTGAAGATCTGAGCTAGAGCAGGGTGAGGTAGATGCTGGAGCAGATCATAGGGATTGTCAGTCAGTTTAGGGAACCTTAAACATTCCTTATATTTAACCCAAACAGCTCTTGTGAGAGCTACCAGGAGGACAGAGGAGTACTGCGTAGAGGACTGTAGGCAGGCAGGCAGGCAGGGAGGTGCAGCCTTACAGTGCTCACAGGACCGACCTCATAGCTTAGCTTACTCACTCAGCTGTCCTAATAGCTGAAGTCAGAGGCTTAGCTGAGGTACTATTTACATTTTTTTTGCATCTGATAGATTTTGGGTCCTAAAAACCCCTTCAGCTTTATTTTGTCTGTGGCAGATCAGTGCGTTGCTGCTCTACCTGCAAATAGCACGTACGCCACCTACTTGTGCGACTACTTGTGCGCACTTAATAATTTTTTCAGGGACTAGTGTGCTGCTTCACTGACAAGTGTTAGCACACACTTAACCCGCCAGCAGGTGACGCCTACAACAACATCTAACTCTATCTCGGTGGCTGTGCGCACTAAATAATTTTTTCAGGGACTAGTGTGCTGCTTCACTGACAAGTGTTAGCACGCACTTAACCCGCCAGCAGGTGACGCCTACAGCAACACCTAACTCCATCTCGGTGGCTGTGCGCACTAAATAATTTTTTCAGGGACTAGTGTGCTGCTTCACTGACAAGTGTTAGCACACACTTAACCCGCCAGCAGGTGACGCCTACAGCAACACCTAACTCCATCTCGGTGACTGTGCATTTGTCAACAATGTCACAAAAACCACAATTTCCCAAAAAAGAGGTTGCAAAGGGACGGGGACGAGGTCGTGGCCGTAGCAGTCGTGCCCAAGAAGGCACTGGTACAGGTAGACAGACGAGGATTGATAGATCTCTCTTTCTCACGTCTAAAATTCCCAGTACTCAACAAAAACGTGTCTTGAGGCCGGAAGAGCATGACCAGATAACATCTTGGATGGCTGATAACACCTCGACCACTGGTTCTTGCAGTACACAATCGTCCTTGCCAACACAGTCTAGTGTCGCTACAGACAACGCAGGGCCATCCAATCCTCAAAGTCTTCCTATTTCTTCAACCCATCGGCATCCAGAGGAAAACTTGGAGTGCGACCTTGGTCACTCTGATGATTTATTTGTTTCTTATCAGCCCTCGATTGCATCTGGCCTTTCTTTGTCACTGCCTGACGAGATACTTCAAGAAGACGTAATGTCTATTCATGGCCAAAGTTTTGAAGCACCTCGTACTGAAGAAAGCCACTTTCAGCAAAGGCATACAGCATCTCAGGAGGTGGATGATGATGATGATGATGAGACACACATCTCATCTGGCCAGCCTGCTCAGTCACGTTATCCAGAAGACTTTGAAGAGGAAGGCGTGGATGATGAGACCACAGATCCTACCTGGACTCTTGGCATGCATAGCCAACAGAGCAGCCAGGAGGAGGAAAGTGGCTATGTACCACCGCCAAAAGCACCAAGGCTTACTCCTTTCTCCAGAACACAAACTGTGACAACAGTTGTCCAAATTGTGTCAACTGTTGCACAAAGTGTACCAACTGTTGCACAAACTGTAAACACAGTTGCTCAAACTGTGTCAACAGTTGGTGTTGTACAGAGTCATCCTCCTCTGCCTCCAATTCAACATAAAGGATGAAAAGCCATTGTGTGGCAATTCTTTAAGGATGCCACATCTGTACCAAATATGGTTATCTGTAACATCTGCCATGCAAGGCTAAGCAGAGGCCTGGGAAAAGGAAACATGAGCACCAGCAGTATGCGTAAGCATATGTCTGTTAAGCACCCAATTCAGTGGTTGGCCCATCAGGGTTCACAATCAGTGCCTTCTGATCCCAACGCTTCCAGTCCACCTCAGATCCATCCTTCACCAGCTAGTGTTCAGGCATCAGCTCCTGCTCAAACGTTCTCCTCCCAAGCTGCGGTACAAGAGAGACATGACAGTAGTCAAGCCACTGGTTAGTGTGCGCCAAACGTCCAGTTGTCTGTGCCACAGCTGTATGAAAGGCAGCGGAAGTACCAATCGACACACCCATTTTCCCAAAAAGTGACTGCGAAAATTGCAAAGTTGTTAGCTGTGGAAATGCTGCCGTTTAGGCTTGTGGGTACAGAGTCTTTTCGGGAGTTGTTGGCTGTGGCAGCACCACGATACTCTGTACCCAGCCGCTACTTTTTCTCACGTAGTGCCGTCCCTGTGTTACACCAGCACGTTGTTAATAGGGATGGGCGAATCTACTCGCTAGGACTCGTTACTCGGCGAGTAGTAAGGGACTCGCAGGACTTGGTACTCTGCGAGTTTCCCAGTGATTACTCGCACGAGTCCAATGCAAATCAATATCAATCCTAGTTTTGTCAGAAACGCTGACAAAACTAGGATTGCCATTGTTTGCATTAGACTCGGCTACTGTGCCAGTGATAGCAGGGAAACTCGCAAGTAACTGCTGTTTCTTTGCGAGCCGAGTCCAGCTGTCTTCTCTGTGCAGCTTCAGGGTCCTAGAGCCCGCCTGCTCACAGAGATGATGTAGCAGTGCTGAGATTGTTCTCAGTCTGCTCATTCCCTGTGCATAGACATCTATATTTATGCACAGGGGATGTAGCAGAGAGGACATCGCGTTTTGGACTACGTCGGACAGAAGAGGATTTTTTTAATTAAAGATGGAGTCCCTAATGGCTTTTTTTTTTATTTCAAATAAAAAATTTTCTCTGTGTTGTGTTTTTTTAACCCTTTATTGGAGATTCTTAGTGGCTGGGTGAAACGTGGCCTGACATTAAGAATCTCGGGCTTAATACCAGCTTGTATAACAAAGCTGGTATTAACCCCTTTATTACCCAGCGTGCCACTGCCACCACGGCCGCTGGAAGAGCGGGGTTCAGCGCCAGAGGATGGCGCTTCAATGAACGCGCCATCTTCTGGGGCGGCTGCGGGCTGCAATTTGCAGCGGGGGGTGCCCAGAAAGCTTGGGCATCCCTGCGCTGCGGATTCCAGCCCCCAGCTGCTTAGCTGTACCTGGCTAGACATAGAAATTGCGCGGAGCCCCACGCATTTTTTTTATTATTTAATGAATTTCAGAGTCAGAGTCTCAGAGTCGGAGTCGCCTCGGAGTCGGAGTCGCCTCGGAGTCGGAGTCGCCTCGGAGTCGGAGTCGCCTCGGAGTCGGAGTCGTCTCGGAGTCGAGTCGGAGTCGTCTCGGAGTCGGAGTCGTCTCGGAGTCGGAGTCGTCTCGGAGTCGGAGTCGAGTCGGAGTCGTCTCGGAGTCGGAGTCGTCTCGGAGTCGGAGTCGTCTCGGAGTCGGAGTCGGAGTCGTCTCGGAGTCGGAGTCGTCTCGGAGTCGTCTCGGAGTCGGAGTCGTCTCGGAGTCGTCTCGGAGTCGGAGTCGTCTCGGAGTCGAGTCGGAGTCGGAGTCGTCTCGGAGTCGTCTCGGAGTCGGAGTCGTCTCGGAGTCGTCTCGGAGTCGGAGTCGTCTCGGAGTCGGAGTCGAGTCGGAGTCGGAGTCGTCTCGGAGTCGGAGTCGTCTCGCAGTCGGAGTCAAAAAAATGCGTGGGGCTCCGCGCAATTTCTATGTCTAGCCAGGTACAGCTAAGCAGCTGGGGGCTGGAATCCGCAGCGCAGGGATGCCCAAGCTTTCTGGGCACCCCCCGCTGCAAATTGCAGCCCGCAGCCGCCCCAGAAGATGGCGCGTTCATTGAAGCGCCATCCTCTGGCGCTGAACCCCGCTCTTCCAGCGGCCCTGGTGGCGGTGGCACGCTGGGTAATAGAGGTTAGGGCCAGCTTTGTATTATCAGCTGGCCCTAAGCCCGAAATTTATGGCGGTCACGCCAATATTAGACATGACCGCCATGAATTTCTATTAAATTGTTTTAAAAAAAAACACAACACAGAGAAATTTTTTTATTAGAAATAAAAAAAAAAGCCATTAGAGACTCCATCTTTAATTAAAAAAATCCTCTTCCGTCCGACGCAGTCCAAAACGCGATGTCCTCTCTGCTCATCCCTGTGCATAGATATAGATGTATATGCACAGGGAATGAGCAGACTGAGAACAATCTCAGCACTGCTACATCATCTCTGTGCACAGACATTCATGTCTGTACACAGGGAATGAGCAGACTGAGAACAATCTCAGCACTGCTACATCATCTCTGTGCACAGACATTCATGTCTGTACACAGGGAATGAGCAGACTGAGAACAATCTCAGCTCTGCTACATCAGGCAGCAGGCAGGCTCTAGGACCCTGGAGCTGGCAGCCATCACACAGAGAAGACAGGACTCTTATCTGTGCGAGTTTCCCAGCGATTACAGTTGCAAAGTAAACGAGTCCAATGCAAATAAATGACAAAACTAGGATTGCTTCAGGCTGAAGCTTCCGAGACACATCTGCGATTTGTAAATCTCACACTACTCGCTATTACTCGCTTCCCCATTCATTAACATTGGACTCGCTAGAATCGCAACGAGTAGCGAGTCCTGTGCTCGGACTCGCTAGAGTCAAGCGATTCCGAGTAATTTAGGATTCGCCCATCACTAGTTGTTAACAACTTAAAGCGTGCACTAACAAAGCTGTAACTGCCAAAGTCCACCTAACAACTTACACGTGGACAAGTAGTTGTGGACAGGGCAGATACATCTCAGTAACGGCTCACTGGATCAACCTGGTGGACAGTGTCCCAACTTCGCAAAGTGGACCATCTGAGATACTACCAACTCCACGAATAGTGGGCACAACATCATTCCTGGTGGCTGCCTCATCATATATGTCCAGTACACAATCTGCTTCTGCAACTTCCTTGTCCACTGCTGAGCTGCCCGCACCATCACGTCCAAGTTGGGAGCTTTGCAGTAGTGCTTCAGCAAGGCGACAACAGGCTCTTCTGAAGCTTATCTGTCTAGGTGACACACCTCACACTGCAACTGAGCTGTGGAAGGGTCTTAAGCAACAGACTGATGAGTGGCTGGCCCCACTGCAACTACAACCAGGTCTTGTTGTCAGCGATAATGGACGAAACCTTGTGGCGGCACTAAAGCACGGTAACCTTGTTCACGTGCCTTGCCTGGCTCACGTGCTGAACCTAATAGTTCAGAAATTCCTGAAAATATACCCCGAGTTATCTGACCTACTCGAGAAGGTGAGGCGAATTTGCACCCATTTTAGACATTCGTACACAGCAGTTGCCAGTCTTTCAGCCCTTCAAAACAAATTAAATTTGCCTAAACACCGGCTAATTTGTGACATGCCGACGAGATGGAACTCAACATTCCATATGTTGGCAAGGTTTAATGAGCAGCAGAGGGCAATAGCGGAATATCAGCTGCAACATGCCTGTCACCACGGAAGTCAGACCAGACACATTAGTACTTTCGAGTGGGTCTGGATCGCTGATCTTTGCGAGTTGCTGGAGAACTTTGAATACTGCACCAAACTTGTCAGCGGTGATCAGTCCATTATCAGTCTCACCATCCCCATGCTCTGTTTGCTTAAAGAATCGCTCCTGAATCTGAAAACAGAATCTTTGAGGGCCCAGCGGATGGCTATGGAGCCAGAATTTAACATCGCTGATCCTAGCCAGCCAAGCCAATATCAGCAGGCTACATTGGGTCTGGAAGAAGAAGGTGATGAGGGTGATGATGAAGAAGATTCATTTTTCTGTGGTACTGATGTGAACCCTGATGGTACTTCCAACCCTATGTTTATGTCGGTACAGCATGGGTGGGCTGAAGAGGAGGAGGCGGAGACTGATGTAGAGGCCATGATGCGTAGTGATCCTCATTCTGTTGTAAGCGAGGAGATGAGTCTTTGCAGCTTAGCACACATGGCTGACGTAATGTCTCAATGTCTCTCCCAAGATCCACGCGTCATTCACATATATGCCAGCAACCTCTACTGGTTGTCAACCTTTTTGGACCCCAGATACAAAGACAAATTTCCGTCGCTGCTGTTGCAGTCACCCAGGGACTTAACGATGGATTTTTTCAAGAGTGTTGTTGTTGACCATTTGCTGTCCATATCACCATCTGACTCCGCTATACCCCGAAGAAGCAGCTCTTTGCAACAGCAGCCTTTGGTTGGGACACAGACGTCATCAATGTCAAGAAGAGGTGGGGGTAAGATGTCCACCAACTGGGCGATGTTCAACAGACCTTCCGATCAACAACGGATCATGCCTACGGTCACCTTGACTAGGAGACAACAATTTTCCAACATGGTGAACGAGTATGTCAGTGACAGTACCAGCTTCCTAACCGACCCTTCTGTACCCTTTAATTACTGAGTTTCCAAGCTTCACACTTGGACAGAGCTCGCTTTGGAGGTGCTGGCCTGCCCAGCTGCTAGTGTGACATCAGAGCGTGTTTTCAGTGCCGCTGGGGAATTGTCACTGATAGAAGGTCACGGCTTACTACAGAAAATGCCGACAGGCTGACTCTCATTAAGTTTAACAAGGACTGGATATCATCAAACTTCTTAACCCCTCCAGACGACAGTACCCAAACCCAGAGGGACATAATCAAATTTGATATGTTTGGCTGACTGCGGTTTAAACATTATGTCCTTTTCTGACACGAAGGATAAACAATGTGCCCCCGCTAAGAAGCTTTGACAACTCATGTTCCTGCTACACTTGCTGCATGACAACAAAACTACACAATCAGTTTCAGTAATGTTACTTTACTACTGCATGCACTTGTGATGATTTTTGAACGTTGTTTTTTGTCAGACAATACAATACAGTCTCTTGGCTGAATTTTTCAAGGCAACAAGCCTATGCCTGCATAGTGGGCATTTCTCCAACTGCAATAAAATATATTGTTTGGCTCAAGTGCCCTGCATTAATTTTACAAATTTTGATCCTGCCCCTTGGGCTAATTTTTTGAGGCAACAAGCCTATGCCTGCATCGTGGACGTTGCTTGTACTATGCTCGTAGGACAAGCAAGAATATAGTATGGGCCACGCGCCCTCCTCTATTTCTGAAAAGAGTTTATTAAGCCCTTTGAGCTAATTTTTTGAGGCAACAAGCCTATGCCTGCATCGAGGACGTTGCTTGTACTATGATCCTGCTGGAGCCTGGCGAAGGGTCCCACTGTACGCTACGGAGATAACGCGTAGACGCGCTGTGTTGCAAGTAGACGTCTCAGCCTCTCGCATCTGTGTTCCTAGTGTTGTTGCCATACCGAGTCATTAAGTAACCCCCCCAAACACAGGCACTATTTATTTGTCAGCAATATTTGTATGTGCAGTCATGATTTAACACATACTAACCAAGGTGCCTTCATGCGCCATGCGGGCAGTAAAGTACCGTATATACTCGTGTATAAGCCGAGTTTTTCAGCCCAAAATTTGGGCTGAAAAGTCCCCCCCTCGGCTTATACACGGGTCTATACGGTAGACCCGTGTGGTGGGGGCTGTGGGGCCGGGGCTGTGGAGGCTGGAGGAGGCGGGGGGAGGCTGCTGTATGAGCGGCCCCATCACGTGGGGCCGCTCATTATATATGCACTGCTTCCCCCTGTCAATCAGCGCAGGGGGAAGCAGTTCATATATTCCCCCCAAAAGCTGGCACTCACCCCCCCTTGTAAGGCCCCCCCCATCGCTGCTTATACATTACCATTCCGGTGTTCTGATCCGCGCCGCTCCTCGGTGCTTCTTCATGCTCCGTCCTCGCTGGCTGCATCCGGGGATCTCCGGCTGTCGCAGCGATATGACGTCATCGCGCGACGGCCGGAGAATGGAGATCCCGGATGCAGTCAGCGAGGACGGAGCATGAAGAAGCAGCGAGGAGCGGCGCGGATCAGAACACCGGAATGGTAATGTATAAGCAGCGGGGGGGGAAGCCTTACAAGGGGCCGAGTGCCAGCATTTGGGGGCTGTTGGTACCCCCAGGGGGCTGCTGGGTACCCCCTGGGGGCTGCTTGGTACCCCCAGGGGGCTGTTGGTACCCCCAGGGGGCTGCTGGGTACCCCCTGGGGGCTGTTGGTACCCCCTGGGGGCTGTTGGTACCCCCTGGGGGCTGTTGGTACCCCCAGGGGGCTGCTGGGTACCCCCTGGGGGCTGCTGGGTACCCCAGGGGGCTGTTGGTACCCCCAGGGGGCTTCTGGGTACCCCCTGGGGGCTGTTGGTACTCCAGGGGGCTGTTGGTACCCCCAGGGGGCTGCTGGGTACCCCCTGGGGCTGTTGGTACCCCCTGGGGGCTGTTAGTACCCCCTGGGGGCTGTTGGTACCCCCAGGGGGCTGCTGGGTACCCCCTGGGGCTGTTGGTACCCCAGGGGGCTGTTGGTACCCCCAGGGGGCTGCTGGGTACCCCCTGGGGGCTGTTGGTACTCCAGGGGGCTGTTGGTACCCCCAGGGGGCTGTTGGTACCCCCAGGGGGCTGTTGGTACCCCCAGGGGGCTGCTGGGTACCCCCTGGGGGCCGCTGTATAACCCCTGGGGGGTGCTGTATAACCCCTGGGGGGTGCTGTATAACCCCTGGGGGCTGCTGTATATACTGCTGAGGCCTGTATACCACTGGGGCTGCTGTATATACCACTGGGGCTGCTGTATATACCACTGGGGCTGCTGTATATACCACTGGGGCTTCTGTATATACCACTGGGGCTGCTGTATATACTGGTGGGGTCTGTATATACCACTGAGGAGGCTGCTGTATACCACTGGGGTTGCTGTATATACTACTGGGGCTGCCTGTATACTACCACTGGGGCTGCATATACTACTGGGGCTGCCTGTATACTACCACTGGGGCTGTATATACTACTGGGGCTGCTGCTGTATACAGCACTGGGGCTGCTGCTGTATACGACCACTGGGGCTGCTGTATACTACCACTGGGGAGGCCTGTATACCACTGGGGGGGCCTGTATACCACACTGCTGGGGGCTGTATACCTCTGCTGAGGTCCACCCTCGGCTTATACACGAGTCAATAGGTTTTTCCAGATTTTTGGGGCAAAAGTAGGGGGGTCGGCTTATACACGGGTCGGCTTATACACGAGTATATACGGTACTTGCTAATGATGATGACTTTAAGCCCACCCACAAAACAACCTACACATCCATTCCCTGAAAAAAGACAGACACAAAGCAGTTTTTTAAAAATGTGTATTATTTCGCCTTAATGGCAAAGATGTCAGATTCATTTTTTTTTTTTTTTACTTTCTAAAAGCTAACAAATAAAACAGAAAAAAACAAAAATAATTGTGCAATGCACTTTTTGCGTAACAAAACAAACAAAAAAAAAAAAGTGGGCCCTACAGCTGATGGTAGGTTGGCTCATTGTGTGGGGTAGCCTCTACCAGGCCACCATCACCCTGGTCATGGAGGAGGTCCAGGGCCCCATGAATAGCCTCCCCCAATGTTTGTAACCCTGTAGGGTGGGTCATCTGGGCCGGTTGGCCTTGTGTTGGTAGGTCCATGTTTGGTGGACACCACCTCTGGGTCACCACGTAGCTGTCCCGGGGTGTGGGCCTGTCCAGTCTGTTGGAGCTAGACTGCTGCCACCCCTCCAAATAAGAAAATACCTGGCCAGGGTGGTTTGGGGGCCGACAGGCATCAAGGACAATGTGGATTGCTGACCTTGCCCGCAGTCGTCTCTCCAATGGAATGAGAGCCAAGAAAAGTATTATAAAAGAAGAAAAGAAGGTCCCTAGAAAGCGATACAACCTCCACTATACATTTATCAATATTAATAAGTTTATTTAATGAAAAGTTCACACCAGAGAAAAAACACACGTGATAAAAACATTTAAAAAGCTACATACGGCATATTACAATTCATATGAAAAAGGTTTTTCATAGAAACCTTCAACACCCTTTGCCAAGAATGGTAACAGAGAAGTTGTACACTTCAAGTAATATATAATGACACATATATTGCACATAAACCGGCTCCTCATAGCCCCCTGTTCATACCGATTTAAGATGTACAGCAAACAGACTTAATATAATATATGCAGTCAATTGCCCCATGTGGGAAAATTCATAACCAGCAATGAGGCACATAACAATTCAGTGTACCATAGAGGTGTGCCAGCATGATAACCACCAAGTTAATGATATTTAGTAAAGCAAGCAGTTTGACCCGTACAGAGGTGAGATGAATCAATGCAGGGGTAATTCTATGAGAACAATGCAAACACATGGACAAGGGGAGGGTTACAGAGTCAAGTAACCTGTTTACCAGTTCCTAGAAGGCATAAGGGTGTGGAGGATGGCGCTCCCCATGCGTATCGCTGCCTGCGCCTGGCAGCTTCGTCAGGGGAAGGTGTCCATCTCAGTGTGAGATCATCTTTATAAGGATCAGTCCTATTAAGGCTATCATCCCCAGCTGGGTGCAGGAGGTGATCTGGTGGCCAGTCCGTCCCTCCTACATCCAGAATGCGCAAGCGCGAACGCGCTATTGCGCATGTCAGACTCCTAGAACATGGCCACCCGCATGGAGGCGACATGTCAGAACGCGCATGCGCGAAGCGCATAGCGCGCATGTCCGGGAGTCTGCAATGAGAAGCTTATTTTCTCTCTCTCTCTCATAGCAGAGAGTTTTGTGCTTTGGAAGGATGATTGTATTTGAGCAATTAAGCAGCAGTAGAGGATTTAGATTTATAAGCAGAGCTATAATTCTGTTGTGGAAGATATTAAATAGATAGTGTTTTCATAGAGAAAGTGTTAGATTTAAATCCCCCTATGGTATATTAAGATACCACATAGAGTAGATAGGGAGAGGTAAAAGAGAGTATGGAGGGCTCAGCGTGGCAAAGAAGAGACCAATATTTAATCCATAAAGCAGACAAAGCGCACAGTGGTGTGGAGTAACTCGGTCCCATACTCTTTTACAATAATATTAGCCATAAGAGGTACAACCAAATAAGGATATATATACATCCCTCAGAGAGAGATATAAGTAAAGTGCAAAGTCTGGAGCAAATCCAAAGAAAGAAGAGCTGGAAAAGTAAACCAAAGGAAATGAAACTTGGAGTAGGGGGGGGGATATAAAAGGGGGGGGGGGATTATGATGTATAATCCTAGGTAAAAATTACAATAACAATTTAAGGGAAAGGGGGAAACCCAATTTTATATAGAGACCCAAAGTTAGAGACAGGGGGTAACCAGGGGTAATACCGGTCAAGAGCAAGATTATATGGAGAGAAAAGTGGGAGAACTGCCCCAGGCGGGAAGAGAACCAAGTGTCTGGGCTCCGGTGGTCCAATTTTGGCCACACCATTACCCAAGACCCAAAGAATTCCTTCCCAGGGGTAGAAGAGGGGGGGAAATTGCGGAGGGCAAAGAAATGAATATGCCTATGGGAAAAACGGGAATCAACAAATAACTTCCAAAAATTGATAATAATATGATAATAATAAGTTTCAGAGGTCTATTTATAGAATCCTGTATACAAGAGTTCCTCGTTGATACCAGTGGGTGTCAAGGTATTGAGTCTATAGATCCAAGATGACTCCCGCCGCAAAAGTTCCTTGGTCTTGTTCCCTCCTCGGATATTACTATGTATTTTTTCCAATCCCACGATCTTTATATTTTTAGTATTACAGCAATGGTTCTCCAAGAAGTGTGCGGCAACCGATGAGATGCCTTTTTCTTTGTTCTCAAGATCCCTTCTAGCCGTCCCAATATTTGAGAGATGTTGCTGGATTCGTTTTCTCAATTCTTGAGAAGATTGGCCAATATAGACCTTCGGGCACGTGCAGATAAGTTCATAGACCACATTCCTCGTTCTACAGTTGAAGTAACCACCTGGCTTCCTTACTGTTGGAAAAATGTCAGAGAAAAGAGTATCGTTAGATAACATCAAGGGGCAGATATTGCAATTCCCACAAGGGAAAGAACCTTCCAAGGAGATTCCCCTTCCGAGTTTCATTACCGGTCTAGTAAAGTGACTAGTTGTGAGAGAATCCTTCAGATTCCTAGCTCTCCGGGCAATCAGACGTGGCTGAGAGGGGATACAGTTGGCCGTTTGTGGTTCACTTAAGAGGATATCCCAATTCTTCCTCAAAATACCGCTAAGGTCCTCCCACTGATTATTGAATTGGGTAATCACCCCCAATTCCTGATCTCCCAAAGATCTTAGAGGGTTGGGTTTTAAGAGGGACTGCCTGTCCAATTTTAGGGAATATTGAAAGGCCTGTGAAATTACCTTTTTGGGGTATCCCCTAGCCCTGAAACGTTTTGTTAAATCCAACGCCTGTTTCCGGAAATCAGCCAAATCACTACAGTTTCTTCTTAAGCGGATGAATTGCCCCTTCGGAATTCCCCTTTTGAGGTGTTCAGGATGGAAGCTCCCAAAGTGTAAAAGATTATTCGTTGCGGTCGGTTTACGGAATAAGTCGGTTTGGATCCCTCTTCCAACAATCCGCAGTGTGAGGTCAAGGAAGTCAACCATCAAAACTGGTGCCTGTGAAGTTAGAAATATATCCAAGGAGTTACTGTTCAATTCCTTGACAAAGTTGATACATTCCTCCCTCGAACCCGTCCAGAGAATCAAAACATCATCCAGGTATCTAAACCAGCGGAAAACTTATTTTTTGAAGGTTTCAGATCTATAAACCATTATTTCCTCCCACCAACTTAGGAAAATACCCGCATACGAAGGCGCACAACGCGCCCCCATTGCGGTCCCCGAGACTTGACGGTAAAATACCCGATCAAAGACAAAATAGTTACAGTTCAAGATGGTGGAAAGGAGGTTTAATAGAAAGGTGTCATGTTCCCTCGTACCTGTGGAGTTGGAGTTCAAGAAAAATGCCACTGCTTCCAAGCCAAGCTCATGCTTAATGTTAGTATAGAGAGACTCTACATCCAGCGTCAATAGCAAAGTATTCTCTGGAAGTTCAAGCTTCTCCAGATGGTCAATTAAATCCGCTGAGTCTCTCACATAAGATTTTTGTTGAGTGGCTATTGGTTGGAGATAGAAATCCAAATATGAGCAGGGTCTCTCCAACAAACCACCGATTGGCCTACCTGGGGGAGTATGTAGTGATTTATGGACCTTCGGGAGCATATAGAATGTTGGAATGATCGGGAAGGTCGTTATCAGGAATTCCGACTACTTTTTAGAGATTGTACCCTCAAACAGGGCCCGATGAATAATACGATCCAATTTTGTCTTAAAGACCTGTGTGGGATCAGAAGGAAGGGGTTGATAATATATACGGTTAGAGAGTTGTCTTCTAGCCTCAGAAACATACATCTCTACCGGCCACAACACAATATTCCCCCCCTTATCCGCCTCCTTAATAATGATGTTGCTTAATCCCTTTAGTCTCTGCAGAGCTCCCTTTTCCTCCAAGGTGAGATTATTTTGGCTACATCTGTTGGTCTTAAGTTTGTTTACATCCCTGCAAACAGTGTCGAAAAATATTTGTACCGCCGGAAGAAGTGAAAAACTGGGGGTCATTTGCGAAGGTAATCTACCTGTAAATTGTCGATTCCTGCCTGTCTTGTCCTGATTTTCCTCCAACATTGCCAAGAGATTTTCAAACGTCGTTCTCTCCATCGGTGGTAGATTATCTATGACAGAAGGTTTTTTATATAACAATTTAAAGGTTAATTGTCTGCAGAACAGATAGAGATCCTTCACAAATGTGAACTTGTCCAGCAAATTCATCGGGGAAAATGAAAGTCCCCTTCTCAATAAATTCACCTCTACCTTCGACGGTATATAATCAGACAAATTAATGATATTCAATCCCTGTAATACCTCTATTTGTTGTTCCTGGTTACCACCCTCTTCGGATGTGGGACCACCAAATCCAGTCTGTTCGCGCGTTTTCTCAAATTTGGACCCTCCACGTCTTCCCCTCCTGGTTCGTTTTCTAAATCGCTTGGGTCTGAGGATAAAAAATCTTCCTCCTCTTCTGATAGAATAGAAACTGGTAAAGAGGGTACAGCTGGAGTATTTGGTTCCTTAGGGTCAGGTTTCGGGGTATCTTTAGGCTTAGGTTTGGGTCGAGGGTTGCCCTTCTGGCCCCACTTAAAGACTTTCCCTATTTCAAAGTCCCTTTTATCCCTGATCAGTTTTTGCTTTTTCCTCTTTATCACCTCCTTTTCAAAATTATCAATAATTCCCTTCAATTTGGTCTGAAACTGTTGAACAGTTTTTTTTATCAAAAGAGTCCAATTGTGACTCTCTTGATCTAATTGATTCCCTGAGGTTATGTAGGAAAGTTTTATCGTGGGAGATCAGTAAGTCCAGTAAAATACTGGAGCATGTTTTTAGTCCTGTTTCCCACTTCTTGCGGAAATCTTCCTCCGCCTCCCAGGCGGGGAAGATTTGTACCCTTAAGCCTCTTGGGATCAGCTCCAATTTTTTGTATTGCTCCAGACTCTTTAAATTCCACTAAGTCTTAGCATAGTTCTTATTCAATTTAATCAATTCATGGGAAATCTTATCGAGACTCTCGTCACCACCACTAGGCGCATCATCACCATCAAGGTTCACCAAGTCAAAACACTTTCTCTATGAAAACACTATCTATTTAATATCTTCCACAACAGAATTATAGCTCTGCTTATAAATCTAAATCCTCTACTGCTGCTTAATTGCTCAAATACAATCATCCTCCCAAAGCACAAAACTCTCTGCTATGAGAGAGAGAGAGAAAATAAGCTTCTCATTGCAGACTCCCGGACATGCGCGCTATGCGCTTCGCGCATGCGCATTCTGACATGTCGCCTCCGTGCGGGCGGCCATGTTCTAGGAGTCTGACATGCGCAATAGCGCGTTCGCGCTTGCGCATTCTGGATGTAGGAGGGACGGACTGGCCACCCGATCACCTCCTGCTTGCTTTACTAAATATCATTAACTTGGTGGTTATCATGCTGGCACACCTCTATGGTACACTGAATTGTTATGTGCCTCATTGCTGGTTATGAATTTTCCCACATGGGGCAATTGACTGCATATATTAAATTAATATTAGTATTGTCATTTGGCCAGTCTCTAAATATGAAAAAGAAGCATATAGACACCTTAACGACAAGATCTGCTATAAAAAGCTTACTTATAATCCATTGTCCACCTTTACTGAGGATCTAAAGAAAATCTTAAAGGCTGCCAATGACAATGGAACAATAACTTCAGAACTGATGTCAGCTCTGCTTGTCACAGATCCCGTGGTTCCCACTCTCTATTTCCTTCCCAAGGTCCACAAGGACATTAACACACCACCTGGCAGACCCATTGTGTCGGGTCGGGGTAACTTTCTCGAGCACGTAGGTAAATGGGTTGACTCCAAACTACAACCCTTGGTGGAGAGTTTACCCTCTTACATCAAAGACACAAGTGAATACCTGAAAAAGGTTGATTCTATGCAACTGGACGAAGGTACGATGTTAGCCACCTGTGACATAGAGTCACTTTATACTAGCATCAGACATGCAGACGGTCTTCGGGCTGTGAGGTTTTTCTTGGGTATGTCGGTACTGTCTGGAGACATGGTGTCGAATCCTGAAACTCCTGGAGTTCAGCCTTACTCACAATTTTTTTGTATTTAAGGGGTCCTTCTACCTGCAGCTCCAGGGGACCGCAATGGGGGCCTCTTTTGCGCCCTCCTATGCGAATCTTTTCCTGGGGCTGTGGGAGAGGGACCTCTTCATGTCAGATCATCTGCCGTCGATGTGCCGCGTCCAACTCTGGGCGCGGTACATCGACGACATTTTTGTTATCTGGCATGGGTCTGAATTTGCTTTCCACACTTTGATTGATGATCTTAATATTAATAATGTTAACATCAGGATTACCTACAAGATCAATGAGAATTTGGCTGAATTCCTGTTCGTTTCTGTGAGGAGAGATGCTAGTGGTCTTCTACAGACCTACATTTACAGAAAGCCCATAGCCTCGAATTCCCTACTGCATGCTTCCTCCTCCCACCCCCCTTTTATGATCAGATCAGTTCCGGTGGGACAGTTTCTGCGCCTCCGCAGGATCTGTTCCTCGGATTCAGATTATAACGAACGAGCTGATGGATTAAAAAAACGTTTTTTAGAGCGAGGGTACAGCCATCGCTCCATTAAGTTTGCGGCCAATAGGGCGAAACACCTATCGCGCAATGAAGTCTTCTACAAAAATAAAATACATACTCGGGATGAGCAAATTCGGTTTGTCACTGGATATCATGGTCAATTCAAAGAGATGCGCAAATGTCTAGATAGGGCTTGGCCCATATTACGGACAGATGCAACGCTCTCAAAAATCCTACCTGATCACGCGAAATTTGCCATTAGGAGGTCTAAAAATTTGCGCGATATGCTAGTTTCTAGCCATTATGACGCCACTAGCCATAAACAAACCTTTCTAGACTCCTTACCAAAAAAGATTGGATGTGTCCCCTGTGGTAGATGTGTAGCCTGCCCTAACATCGTGAGGGCTACCTCCTTTACTAATACATCTGGCACAATAACTTTTAACATCCGTAAATTCATCACCTGTAATACCACAGGGGTGATTTACTACGCCACATGCCCTTGTCCGAAAATCTATATAGGATTGACATCGCGAGCCCTAAAGGTTCGAATTAGGGAACACGTGCTAGCTATAAATGGGGCGGTGGACTGTGATGATATAAAAAATCTTAAAACACTACCTAGACATTTCCATCAATATCATCAGTGTAGGGGAGACCTTCTGTTGGTACGTGGTATAGACACTGTAGACCTAGGCATAAGGGGTGGCTCGATTTCCAAAAAACTTTCACAATAGGAAACCAGATGGATATGGCGCCTTGGTACTCTTCAACCTCAGGGCTTAAACGAAAATTGGAACTTCGCATCTTTCTTGTAAGCTACATATTCTGGGCAGTAATTATCTCTCTAGTGACCTAATCAGGATTCTTCTACTTTTATATGTTTTTATTAGGTTTGGCTTCTAGCTATTTCAAGGGAGAATTGGACTTATTATACCTCTGCCTAAAACCCACCATGTGAAATGGATCAATGTCCTTACTGGACAACAACATCGCGATACCGTTACAACCGGAAGAAAATTATCTAAGATGATCTGATATTATAGATCTATATAAGATGGACTCCTCTTATATATACAGCATGTTATAAATCCATACATGTAATTAGTATGAATACTTTAGATTGTACTATATACTGCTGTTTCCCAAATGTATGGGAAAGGACTGTAAAGCTGTATGATCTCTAGATCTAATGTATTTGTTTCCATGGTGTTCTATCTAATTATTATTAACAGCAGAATGGCTTAAATCGCTTAGTATATCTATCTACAAAACGGTGACGAGACGCGTCGGCCCTGTTGCCATGGTGCTGCGGGCTGGCTGGGCTGCACCGCTTTGATTTGCTGCGCCTAGTCACGTGACCCACGTGACGACGTACGCAATGACGTGGTGCGCTCCCCGTCCCGCGGCTTCCGGGAACAGCGTGCACGCGATGGTGCGCACCGGATTCCAATCCCCCCTGGCTGGCCAGCCTTTTTAACGTGCACTCTCCCCAGTCTTCAGTGACCCCCTGACGAAGGTCAATCGAAACAGCTGTAGGGGTCGGTACCCGCTCCTCGGACCAATGTTCTATTAGGTAAGCAATAATTTGAAAGAATCAGTGCCGGTTTCTTTGCTTCTAGGCTACAACTACCGCTGGTATAACTACTGCTGGGATAACATTGTTATGCACCCAGTATAGTTTTTCTGCCCATCAGCAGCCTTAATTGAAGGTACAAACAGCAATTTTGCTGAACTATTGTATTATTAGTCTTTGCATTGTTGGTCCTTGTATATCCTGGCCAATTGCAAACCATGGACAATGGTATACATATATATTGGACAAATGCAGCTTATACTACTGCATGAACTAGCTCTATACAAACATTGTTCATATGCAGAGCTCCAGTTTTGACTGCTGACCTACTAGTATCCTTTGAGGTTTAGGGTTAAATGTCAATAGAAAAAACTGACAATTTTTTCTCCTATTTTGCATTGCACCAGCACTTTACACTAGTAACTAATACTGTTCTTTCTGTTACATGGTTCTAATTGGTTGGTACCCTCCACCTGTGGGTTGTGGACTTCGGTCCCTCTATTTCCCATGTTTTGTCACACTGGTTTTAACCTCTAATAAATTGATTTTGCATAATACTGATTTGTCGCGTGTTTGGTCTCTTCTGATGTAATATGCCTGATGGCGCGATTTTCTCCATAGTGGTCTGCTCCCCATTTTTGGGGTAATTAATAATCATTTTTGATGAAGTGTATTAACTATATATTAAGTCTGTTTGCTGTACATCTTAAATCGGTATGAACAGGGGGCTATGAGGAGCCGGTTTATGTGCAATATATGTGTCATTATATATTACTTGAAGTGTACAACTTCTCTGTTACCATTCTTGGCAAAGGGTGTTGAAGGTCTCTATGAAAAACCTTTTTCATATGAATTGTAATATGCTGTATGTAGCTTTTTAAATGTTTTTATCACATGTGTGTTTTTTCTCTGGTGTGAACTTTTCATTAAATAAACTTATTAATATTGATAAATGTATAGTGGAGGTTGTATCGCTTTCTAGGGACCTTCTTTTCTTCTTTTATAATTAATCTCATATTGTCCCAGCGATCCCCAATTACTTATATACTTATATTGGTGGTGCCCTCCCTCTTCACCCTCACATTAGCCAAGAAAGGTATGAGACTGCGGGCAAAGTCAGCATCACATTGTCCAAGGTGGTCATTTGGTGCCCCCGGGATCAGAGCATGGCTGCTGGGGTTCAGGTGACTCCCCACACTGCTGGCAGTCGGCAGTGGAGGAAGCTGGATGGCCAGAGGTTGGTTTGGGTGGGGAGACGGTTGTAGTGGCCGTTCAACCTCCTCTTCTTCCTGTGGCCGGCCATGCCCCAAAGGTGGTGGTGGTGGTGGTACTCCTTCTTCCTCCTGCACTCCAAGTGGTGGTGGTTCAGGGGCCTCCCTCGCCTCTTCAGGCAGCTGTGGTGGCGGGTTACCATGCCGCCTCTGGTAATGAGCAGCTCTGTGGGTAAATATAAAAAAAATTTGGTGAATGGTTTGCGTTTGGAAACAAAACCACAGGCCAAATATAAAATGTGCACGCTTTTTTGACTCAGTGTATCTGTGTATTCTGTGTCTTTTCATTGTTGGCTTTAAGATGGAATTGCAGCAAATAAATTAAGGACATTTTGGCTCATGCCTCAACCAATATTCTATGTGTGGGTAGTGTTGGTCCACGATTTTTTGCCATTACATTAGAAATTTAAAAATTTGTCTGCACTATTATACTGTGCCCTGCCTTAGGCAGGACAGCTATTTAGGCACTTGAAGACATATTAGTGGCCACAACTATTGCTTTGACTTTTTGTTGAAACTTTATGTGGACAAAGCTATAGCCTGACACTGTGAGGCAAACACATTCTTCAGGGTTGTTTGCCATCAGATGGACACAAAAAGACGCAGTGTGGGCGGCCTTGGTCTCAATGCACATAACCCAGATCTATACGGCAGATGAGCAAGACAGGAAATGGAGTCCTGCAGCATAGGTGACACATGAGCATTCGGCGTTAGTGGCCTACACTCCTTTTTGCTGCCATGTATGCTAATCAGGAATGTCTTGGTAAATAAAACACACCAAACAGATGGCTTGGGTTTTGAAACGACTGTAATGGACATAGAGTATGGGGTTGTTTTTGAGCAGCAGGTCACACATCGTTGGTGCCAAACAAGGTGGTATGCACAGATGGACAGTTTTACAGTTATTCCAACGGGGTCGAACAAAAAACCAGGAGCAGCAAGGGCAAACCTCGGGTTTCCTAAAGGACCTCGGACATAAAAGCCTGTTGCACTTAAAATATGGCCCCCTTTAGTTTGATTTTATACAGCATTAATACACTATGTTTTCCGGAGGATTCGTAATGTGGCCATCAGTGAACGAAAAAAAAAAATAATTCACATGTGAGCCCTAATATCTACACCATCACCTTGCAGCCCCAAATATACCCATGGGAAAACTGACCCACACGTATTTGTAGTGATACAGGGTATGTCCTGAAATGTGTGTGACTGTGTCAACAATCTGGGATGGTGTACAAACAGTTTAGTGCAAAACGGGGTATATCCTTGCAACGTTATTTAGCCGAAAAAACAACACCCACAACTAAACGTGTAGGGATGTATGTGGCCCTTATGCAAGTCGAGGCCATTTGGAACTGATGCAAATGAGGCTTATGACAGGCAAAGCAGACAAGGCCACACACCTTAGAGGCCATTGCAGGGAAGAACATGGCTTTGTTCCACAAACATGCCAACAATAATAGCTAATTGGGAGGTCACGGAACATTGTGTCTGACCACCCTGCAGAACATTGCTTATTTGTCCCAACGTCACAATGTGACTATAAATGTGTATGTCCTGGATCATTGCCAAAGGTAATAGAATTCTGTTGCACCATGGCAGAAACAAACCCCAGTGTGGGTATGTAAACCACCACACTCATTATAGAGCTTCATACGTAGACTGTGTGCCCTCGTGGACAGGGTCCTCTCCTCTTGTACCTGTATGACCTGATTGTCTTCATGTACTGTTTTTTGTCGTTAACCCTTATCCTCATGTAAAGTGCCATGGAACCTAATGGCGCTATATAAATAAATAATAATAACAATAATAGTACACAACAGTGCAGCAGACACATACCTTGGCATACGGACCACCGGTTCAAGGAAGGACAACCGGTCGTAGTGGCGATAGATCGGCCCTGGATCAGCTTCCGGTCCCCCCTCCATGATCTTGCGGTGTTGCCTTTTGTGTTGATCCCGACAGCTCCTCCACCGTTTGATAATCAAGTCAACTGTGAAATGATTTCAAACCGGGTTTAGACCTCTGTAACATTTGAAAAACTAAAAGTATGTGTGCAAATCAACAATAACATTTTATTCATGTTGAGTGTGTAATGTGTATACAAGGCACAGTGACACGACAGTGTGGAACATCATCAACAGCATTACGGACATTGAGCTCACGTGGCCACAATCACAAATGGGGCAGGGCACATGTCAATGCATAGAGAATGTAATAGTGCAGGCACCAGACTCCGCTCATTAGTGGTATTTATATACACCCAACCCCCTGGCCTTCAGAGCCAGGAGGACCAGCCCTTAAAATAAGTGTACTATTGTGACCCCATCCAAATATAGGCAACCATGTGACGGCGCATGATAACACATTGAGGGCCCTGTATACCCTACTATGGGAGCCCTGTATACCCACGGGTGGGGGCCCTGTATACCCACTGCTGGGGGGCCTGTATACCCACTGTTGGGGGCCCTGTATACCCACTGTGGGCCCTGTATACCCACTGGGGCCCTGTATACCCACTGGGGGCCCTGTATAACCACTGCTGGGGGCCTGTATACCCACGGGGGCCCTGAATACCCACTGCTGGGGGGCCTGTATACCCACTGCTGGGGGCCTGTATACCCACTGCTGGGGGCCCTGTATACCCACTGGGGGCCCTGTATACCCACTGCTGGGGGACCTGTATACCCACTTCTGGGGCCCTGTATACCCACTGGGGGCCCTGTATACCCACTGCTGGGGGGCCTGTATAACCACGGGGGACTGTATACCCACTGCTGGGGGCCCTGTATACCCACTGGGGGCCCTGTATACCCACTGCTGGGGGCCTGTATACCCACGCGGGGCTGTATACTCTACTATGGGGGCCCTGTATACCCACTGGGAGCCCTGTCTACCCACTGGGGGCCCTGTATACCCACTGGGGGCCCTGTATACCCAGGGGGCCCTGTATACCCACTGCTGGGGGCCTGTATACCCACTGGGGTCCCTGTATACCCACTGCTGGGGGGCCTGTATACCCACGGGGGCTGTATACCCTAATATGGGGGCATGTATACCCACTGGGGGGCCTGTATACTCTGCAGGTGGAGCTGTATACTCTGCTGGGGGCTGTCTACCAGTGATAGCCGCTGTATACCAGGATGGCGTTCAATATGTTTTCTCAGTTTTTTGGGGCAAAAGTAGGGGGGTCGGCTTATACACGGGTCGGCTTATACACGACTATATACGGTAAATGCAATATAACGTGTGAACACATTTAACTCACCCATATTGCTCTGTGCATCCTGGCCACTGCGATGGAATGCAGGGAACACGACTTGAGCGACCTCCCTCCAGGCTGTAGTCCGCTGGACGTTATCCCCATAGGCAGGGTCAGTGGGCAGCCAAAGCAGGGGCCGAGCCTCCACCAGGTCAATCAACTGCAGGGTGTTGACAGGGGCCATGCTTGCTCTGTGTGTGTGCGCGTCTGGCAGCTCGAGTCGGCTTATTTCCTGTTTGCTAAAAGCATGGGGTTTGCTGGAGAAAATCGCTTGCCTCGCCTCATCGGCGCCAAATAAGACAAACACATGCGAGTTTGGCCTCGGAGACAGCAGCAAAATACAGTTGCAAGTGGGGTTTCCAACACAGCAATGCGAGCGCTTTCCGAGAAACGTCTGCGATTTTTAAATCGCACATTACTCGCTATTACTCGCTTCCCCATTCATTAACATTGGACTCGCTAGACTTGCAACGAGTAGCGAGTCCCGGGCTCGGACTCGCTAGAGTCAAGCGATTCCGAGTAATTTAGGACTCGCCCATCACTATTTCCCACTCTTGACACACTGATAGCAACACCGCAGAAGAAATGCTAGCACAGGCTTTCAGTATTCATTGTTTCAGATGCTGCACATCTCATAACTTCACAGCATAGACAATTGCCTTCAGATGAGGGATGAGGCAAACTTTTTTGTGAATGGTGAAGTTAACAAAAACCGCTATTGGTCTGACACTAACCCACAGTGGATAGATCCCTCCAAGACTGTTGGAACACAAAAATTTATGGCATGGTGTGGTATATGGGGTACAAAGATAGTGGGACCATTCTTCATCAATGGAAATCTTAGTGCCACTGGATATCTGAATCATGTAGCAATTTCACTCATCTGAAGGCAATTGTCTATGCTGTGAAGATACGAGATGTGCAGCTTCTGAAACAACGGATACTGGAAGCCTGAGCTAGCATGTCTTCTGCGGTGTTGCTATTGAATCACCGTTGCCGAGTTCTCACGTCTCAGGCGATGCTTCACTTGTCACGGTTCCGCGCCTGGGGCTGTGGGGCCCGGTGGTCAAATGGCAGGGATGGGGGATTGGGATGAAGTCTTGATTGTCTCGTGACACCACCTGTGGGTGTACGGTGATGGCACCAGCGCTGCTTGGGCCTCCGGGGGATGTGCGGCAGCTAGATGGGATGCTCCCCACAAGATGAGCAGTAGTCCCCGGGGCCAGGAGCTGCTTTGGATGGAATACGGCAGCTCAGGTAGTTTAGTATTAATCTGGAAAGAATATACTGACACAGAAAGTCCTTTAGGTACCTTTTATGGTGTTATCAGGTACGCTCAACCGAGCGATGAAGTAGACACTTCTGGAAGTTCCACAGCAAGCAGTGGTATAGGCTTCATTGTATACGTAACTCCTAGAGGGCCTGGTAGACATGGAATCCTATCGAACCGGTGTTGCACTTTCTGGTGTGACTTGTTACACCTGAGTTTGCTGCACTGAGGGCACTATAAAGGATTGTTGTGCGAATTCTGCACTCCGGGCTCTCATCTGGTGGTGCTTCAGGTGTCCAGGGAGCTAGACTCCCTTGTTGAGGTGCTGGTTTCTCTGCAGCGTGCTATATGGCTCCTGCAGCTCAGACCCAGTGACCGGATTGTTAGGGTGAGTCAAAGTAACTCCTCTGTCCCTCTTCTGTGTTTGCCTCCTGCTCCTATGACCCTGTTACGAGGGTCTACCACTTTCCGAGTGTGCTGGTATGGGCCTAGTGTGGCGCCAGTACCAGGTCAGCTCTCCTAGCTGTTCACAGTTCTAAAGTGACTGCACACTCAGCAGTTTCTCCCTCCAGGACCCGTATTTATAGGGGGAACTGGCTTAAGGCAACCAGTAGAGCTCCCCCTACAGGTCTGGGGTGAAAAGGGGTGTTGTAAGTAAGTGGGGTCTGCTTGCTGTGTACTTTTCCATTGTGTCCTAAGAGTTCCTGTGGTGCCCCAACCAGGGTGCTACACTATCAGTGCGTCAAGAGTAGGAGAAGAGGGTTACACTGACAATCCAACACAATGGGCAGCACCAGTGGCGTAACTAGAGTCCAAAGGGCCCTGATGCAAAATTTGGACCTGGGCCCCCCTTCCCCTGCACGCCCACATTGGCCAGATGTATGGGCCCCATGTAACGTTCTAAATCCTATAAAGACTCACAAATTGACCCTTCTCCCCTTCATTATGTAATAATGTCCCTCATCCTGCGCAATGGTCCTCTTCCTAGAATATGCCCTTATCCTGGTATATATGGTCCTTCATCATAGTATAACGCAGCCTCACAGCCCTGCACATAATATAATGCAGCCTCATAACCCATCATATAATATAATGCAGACTCATAGCCCTTCAGATAATATAATGCCACCTCATAGCCCTCCATATAATATAATGCAGTGTCATAGATTTCCAGATAATATAATGCAGTGTCACAGCCCTCCAGATAATATAATGCAGCGTCACAGCCATCCAGATAATATAATACAAAAAGAGAGGAAAAGCGCTCCCATAGGGAGAACCCACATGCACTTTGAACGGGAAGGAAAAGTTGTGACAGGGGGGGCTCTCACCTTTTCGGGTTGTGCCGCCTCCGCACAACCTCAGTGTACTCTTAAGGCCACCTGGGCCGGAGGAGCCGTCCAAGTGCCAGCCGCCTGTCAGTCACGTGGTGTCTGCGGTCACGATTTATCACCAATCACAGGTGTCGACGTTCCCACAGGTCCTGTGCTCCACAGGCAGTGAAGGATTTTCAGCAAGGTGCCCCGCAGCTTCTGAATAACTCACACAGAGCTGAGATCCAACAGTTCAATTAAAGGTTATTCCTGGATCCACCTGAGGAAGACGATAAGCCTTCGTGGAAACATGTTGTGGTGAATAAAGAGGATTCTTGATCCATAACTACCTGCCTTATCTGTGCCCCTGCGCTCGCTATAGAATAACCTTTAATTGAACTATCCAGATAATATAATGCAGCATCACAGCCCTCCAGATAATATAATGCAGCATCACAGCCCTCCAGATAATATAATGCAGCCTCATAGCCCTACAGATAATATAATGTAGCCTCATAGCCCTACAGATAATATAGTGCAGTGTCATAGCTCTCCAGATAATATAATGCAGCCTCATAGCCCTCCAGATAATATAATACAGCCATTCATATCATATAATACAGCATCACAGCCCTTCATATTGTATAATGCAACAATGCAGCCTCATAGCCCTCCATATAGCATACATCCTCCCCACACACAGACACACTGCCCCTGTACAACCTGCCCCACTCATCCAGTCACACTGTCCCCTGTGCAGCCCCCCCACACACACACTGTCCTCTGTGCAGCCTTCCCCCCCATGCACAAACACACACTGCCCCCTTTACAGCCTCCCACACACAGACACACTGCCCACTGTACAGCCACACACACACTCCCCTCTCCGGAAGCTCGCCACTCCTGCCGGCAGCTACATCCTGTCTGTGATGAGGTCACATGTCCTCATCTTGGTGCAGCATGCAGCGGCTGCGGGAGTTTCAAAGCTGCCACGCCTACCAGTCTTCCAGCGGCCGTGATCAGCCGCCTGGGGACTGGCTGGGCAGACCGCCGTGCAGTGACATGGATGTGCGTCATCAGGGACACACATCCATATAAAGCAGGCGCAGGGTCGCAGGGGTTGGCGGGCTCCGGGCCCCTGTATGTCCGGGCCAAGTCGCACTTGTGAACCTGTGACCATGGTTGTTACGCCACTGGCCACATTAGCAATGAAAGCAGTACGTGTTCATTTCTAAAAGAAGTGGGTCTCTATCCTAACCCTTGAAGATGTCTAAGTATTGGGGTACTTTCACATCTGTGTTTTTTAAATCAGGCAGATTTCCGCGTTTTTTTTTTTTTTGAAAAATAACAGATCCAACAACATTGCATTAGTGACCAATACATTTCCTATGGACTTCCAGTAATGTGTATTGTTTTCCAGTTGCACCCTCTTTCTGCCGTATCTGTCAAAATTCGGCACTTCAAGTATTTTTTTTAAAACTCAAATTGCAGATGTTTTCTGTTCAGCAAAAAAAAAAAACGTATTGTGACGGGTCTGTCATAATACGGTATACATTGCAATGCAAGTCATTGGGTGCCATATCTATTTTGTCAGATCTTGCATGCCTACTGAGCATGCCTAGAAAGCTGGAGCCACTAGAAGACTGTCTATCTATAGCATATGGGAGGACACTAAAATAACGGATCCGGAAAAAAAACGCACAATACCGATGCAGAACTGTGTGGCTGGTCAGGTTGTCCTCCGGATATGTTGCTCAGATCTGGAGGAAAACCTGACTGGTTACCATGCGGTTGGCACCCAGTATTTTTACAAAAACAGAAATGGTAAGAATACGAATTTCAGAGAAAAAACAGATTTAAAAAAAAATTTGGATGTAAAAGTAGCCTTAAAAGTACAAAGAAATGCACCAAAAATTATTTAACCAAATAACTTTTGGGAGGACTTGGAAAAGTTTAGAATTTTCCATAAAGCGGTGCAATGTGTGAAAAGTGCATGTCCTCTCTATACTACTCCACATAACATGTACCCGACAGGACCCCTCAGTGCCGCTCCTTTTTTCCGACAGGACCCCCTCCGTGCCGCACGTTTCCTTACAGGACCACCTCCGTGCTGCACATTCCCTTACAGGACACCCTTCATGTTGCACGTTTCCTTACAGGACCCCCTCCATGCTGTACAGTACCCGACAGGATCCCCTCCATGCTCCACAGTACCCAACAGGTCTCACTCCATGCTCCACAGTACCCGACAGGTCCCACCATTCTCCACAGTACCCGACAGGTCCTCCTCCATGCTCCACAGTACCCGACAGGTCCCGCTCCATGCTCCATAGTACCCGACAGGTCCCCCTCCATGCTACAAATTCCCTGACAGGACCCCCTCCATGCTGCACACATTACCTGACAGAGCCCCCTCCATGCAGCACAGGACCCCCTCCATGCTGCACACATTACCTGAAGGCCCCCTCCATGCGGCCCCCCTCCACTGCATACTGACAGGACCTCAAGACGTTACCTGACAGGGCCCCTCCATGCTGCAAGAACCTGACAGGACCCCAATTTATACTGCAAACGTTACCTGAGAGGGCCCACTCCATGCTGCACAGTACCCCCTCTATGCTGCAGACGTTTCCTGACAGGGCCCCCTCTATGCTGCACAAAACCTGACAGGACCCCAATTTATACTGCACACATTACCTGACAGTACCCCTCCCATGCTGCACACATTACCTGCAGGCCCCATGCTGCACACTTACCTGACAGGCCCCTCATGCTGCACATTTACCTGACAGGGACCCCTCCATGCTGCACACATTACCTAACAGGGCCCCTCCAGCTGCACACATTACCTGACAGGGCCCACTCATGCTGCACAGTACCCCCTCCATGTTGCATTACTTGCTCGGACACAGCTCTGAGAAGGCAGGACATGTCATTGGTTGTTAGTTTTCGGTACAGCCCCAGGCTCCCCAGATTCTCGTCCATGGTCACCTGAGGGACTTCTATCCGAAGTATTTCTTCCAGCCCTTGTGCATGGCTGCAGCGGCTGTGGCACCATCTGTGTTGGTGTCTGCAGTCCTCTTTATCCCTAAGTGTACGGAAATCGGAGCCGGGCATGGTATACTTTCCCTGTGCAGACTCCCCCGCGCTCCTGCCAGCAGCTCCGTCCTGTCTGTGATGAAGTCATTTGACCTCATCACAGTGCAGCATGCAGCGGCCACGGGAGTTTCAAAACTGTCACGCCTGCTAGTCCTCTGGTTGCCGGGTTCAGCCGCCTGGGGACCGGCTGGCCAGACCGCCGTGCAGTAACATGGATGTGCATCCTCAGGGACGTAAAGCAGGCGCAGAGGTCGGAGGATTCCGGGCTCCTGTGCGGCTGGGCCCGGTCGCACTTGCGATTCTTGCGAACACATTTTATAAGTGGTCATAAACTTGTAAATAACTTATGAAAGAATAAAGTTACGTTAAAACCAAGCACACTATTATTTTTCTTTGAAATTCTCCATAAGTTTGATGTGTCACATGACCCTTTCCCGTTAAAAAAAATAAATTTGGATCCAAAATGGCAGACTTTAAATGGTCACCACCCATCTGGAAAAGTTTTCCCCCTCCCATATACTAATGTGCCACAAACAGGAAATTGTTATCACCAACCATTCCCATTTTATTTAGCTGCATCCATATAAATGGCCCACCCTGTAGTTTTATATTTATTGTTTGAACTTTTGTGTTTTTCAAATTTTTTTCATATTTTTTAAAAATTTTTTTCTCTTTTTATTGTTTTTACTAGTTTCCTTAGAGTGGTTCCCATTGCATTAGTGCTGTCCATTTAATGCATCCATTTGACAGCAGCCCAAATGCAATATAAAGGAGACGTTAACGTATCTATAGTAGGGATGAGCAAGTATACTCGCTGCTATTCGGCATTCGCCGAATAGTAGTGGTATTCGGGCTACTCGCTACTCTCCGAGTACTTATGTGTACTCGGGAGTAGCGAGTAGTCCTAATACTTTCGCAGTGTATCTATAGATACACTGCGAAAGTAGCCTAAAAGTGAGAAAAAGTTGTTAAAAAATAATAAACTTACATACTCACCTTCCGACGCCTGCATCGGGACCGGCAGAGAAGACATTCGATCGCTGGACAAGGACCTTTCACTACCAGCCAATCAGATGGCCACCTGATTGGCCAGTTTGCAAGGTCCTAATAGCACATCTAGGGCCTTGCAAATTGCAAGTGAAAGGTCCTTGTCCAGCAATCGGATGTCTTCTCTGCCGGTCCCGGTGCAGGTGTTGGACAGGTGAGTATGTAAGTTTATTATTTTTTAACAACTTTTACTCACTTTTAGGCTACTTTCGCAGTGTATCTATAGATATAGGACCAGCATTTGAGTCAGACTTGTTTCACGCATTCCTAGGACTATATGGGTGTGAAAAGATAAGGACCACACCATATCATCCTCAGACAAACGGTTTATGCGAGAAAATGAACCACATAGTGATAGATATGTTGAAAACTCTACCCCTTGAAGAGAGAAATCAATGGCCTGAAAAAACTTTCAGACCTTGTGGATATCTACAACTACATACCAGTTAGTTCAACTAACTACTCACCCGCTTACCTGATGCGAGCAAGACCAGGCAAACTTCCAATTGATCTAGAAATGGGAACAATCGAGCCAACACAAGATTCTCCAGACGAAGATTGGACTAATCAACGACAAGAGCAGTACAAAAAAGTACAAGAAAGTGTTGAAAGAAATCTGAATCAAAGCAGAAGCAAACAAGAGCATGATTTCAATAAGCACGCTTCAGCAGAACCTTTGACAACAGGTGAATTAGTACTAAAAAGAAAGAGAAAAACCAACAAATTGGATGACAATTGGGAATCCGAACCTTACACAATAATGCCGTCAAAATATAACAACTCTAAAACTTGTGTAATCAGCAAAGACAAAGGAAACACAACTACAACTGTATCCAGAGACCACTTAAAGAGATGTCCAGAACAGTTAATACCTCAAGAAATAAGTTATCCTTCAGTAAGAGTTGAAGAACAAAGGGAAAACCTAGTCCATACAGAAATTGAAGACTTACCCGCCGACTGGCCTCAATGCAACAGAGCATTTATTATACCAGTTATCTCATTCTACCAACCTGTAGAAAATCAAGAACCAATTCAACCAGTTCAAGAAGAACCAGTTCAAATGCAAGAAATGCAGGCTGTTATTCCGGAACCTGAGATTCCTATAATCGGTGAACCTGCTAGTCTCACAGTAAGAGAAAGAATTCACAGACAACTACGTACATTACCCCCTTTAACAGAGGATAGTCCAGTAGAGAGATTACGTACCTACTATGGAATTCCAGAATCATGTAGGGCAAATAGAGGAAGAGCCAGTACGTACACTACACAAACAGCAAATCTTGACACAACAATGCTACGCAGATCCACACGTAGTACATTAGGACAAACCCCAAATAGTTATGGAGAGTGGGTTTAAAGTGTAAGAGGAATAATAATACCCGTTAACACAATGTAAATAGTACCCGTGCTCAAAACTGTAATAAGTAGTGTACAGAAGGGTGGAGGAACTGGGCCCTGTCCCAAGTAAATTAAGTTGGGGACAGAAAGTGCCTGGGTAGTGTAAGAAGGTTAGACCCGGCCTCCTAAGCAGAGACACGCATAGGGAATTTATGTGAAGTTTAAAATGTATACTCGTGTTTAAGCCATCAGAGACTTTACTGCTGGACTTTACCCTTTGTCCCGTTTCTTGAACTTGGACAATAGTCACAGGATTCACTTGAGAAAGACGTGTGTGAACGTCGAAATGCATCGTGGGTTTTGAGAGCCTTAAGCTTGAATAATTATAACTGTAATTACATTAATAAAGTCCGGAAAAGAAGCCAGCACCAGAGATCTTCCTTACCTCAGCGCCCAAACATACACCACGCTTCCATCCTTTTGTATCATTTTGACTCCCTATGGGGAGAGTGGTGGAGTGAGCTGCAGAGGAGGGAGAGTACCTGAGAAGACGTCAGCTGGATCGGCCCCTTTACTAGACACGTGACGCCGCCCGGCATTAGTGTTTCCCCGGAGAAGACCTCGTAGGAAGCACGAGGACGGAACCGGAGGATTCCGTTGCTTGATTTTAATAAGCTTATCTACGGGCTGTGGTTTATAACCAGACCAGGTGAGTTTAAACGCAAAAGAACCGCCTGCTAACAACCCATGTGTACAGGCGCACTATAAGCTGTTGTTGTTTTTCCTTTACAAGTAAATTAAGTTGGGGACAGAAAGTGCCTGGGTAGTGTAAGAAGGTTAGACCCGGCCTCCTAAGCAGAGACACGCATAGGGAATTTATGTGAAGTTTAAAATGTATACTCGTGTTTAAGCCATCAGAGACTTTACTGCTGGACTTTACCCTTTGTCCCGTTTCTTGAACTTGGACAATAGTCACAGGACTTGTGTGACAAAACTTACTTTTGCCAGCCTGCGGCAGATGGACTAGGGCCGTATGGACTGCTTCTTCATATTTTTCCCTCTTTTTCAGTGATTTTTATAGATTTTCAATTTAAGACTTTGTAAATACCGGTTATTAAATGTGTATAAAATGTTTAGAGTGTTAAGTCGTAAAGAAAACTTTTTACTCAGTCCGGGAGAACTGAGGTTAACTAAGGGAGAATGTGGCACCCTGGTTGGGGCACCACAGGAACTCTTAGGACACAATGGAGAAGTACACAGCAAGCAGACCCCACTTACTTTCAACACCCTTTTCACCCCAGGCCTGTAGGGGGAGCTCCACTGGTTGCCTTAAGTCAGTTTCCCCCATAAATACGTGTCCTGGAGGGAGAAACTGCGGAGTGTGCAGTCACTTTAGAACTGTAACCAGATAGGAGAGCTGATCTGATACTGGTGCCACACTAGACCCATACCAGCACACCGGGGAAGTGGTAGACCCTTGCAATAGGGATCATAGGAACAGGAGGAGAACACCTTACAGGGGCAGAAGAGTTATTTGACTCACCCTAACAAATCCGGTCACTGGGTCCGAGCTGCAGGAGCCATAGCGCAGGCTGCAGAGAAACCAGCACCTCACAAGGGAGTTTAGCCCCCTAGACGCCTGAAGCACTGACAGATGAGAGCCCGGAGTCGAGAACTCGACAATATGCCTTTATAGTGCCCTCAGTGCAGCAAACGCAGGTATATCAAGTCACACCAGAAAGTGCAACCCCGGTTCGGTAGTATTCCATGTCCACCAGACCCCCCTAGGAGCTACGTTTACCAGGAAGCCTTCAACACTGCTTGCTGTGGAACCCCCAGAAGTGTCTACTTCATCGCCTGGTCGAGTGTACCTGTTGACACCAGTAAAGGTACTGGAAAGACTTTTCGTGTCTGTACATTCTTCCCGGATTATCCCTAAAAACAACTGAGCTGCCGTATTCCACTCAGTGCAGCTCCTGGCCCCGGGAATTACTGCTTGACCTGTGGGGAGCATCCCATCTAGCTGCCGCACATCCCCCGGAGGCCCAAGCAGCGCCGATGCCATCACCGAATTCCCACAGGTGGCGTCACGAGACAATCAAGACTTTATCCCAATCCCTTATTCCTTTCAATTGACCACCGGACCCCACAGCCTCAAGCGCGGAACCGTGACAAGTGAAGCATCGCCTGAAACGTGAGAACTCGGCAACGGTGAGTCAATTTCATACTCGCTATACTTGCAACAAGTAGCGAGTACCGCTACCTACTCGTTGCGAGTATAGCGAGCACGAATATTAAGGTACTCGCTCATCCCTAATGTATATGTCGGGCCCCACGGGACGGGGGTACTCGGTACCGGACCGGATGGTGCCGGGGAAGTCACGGGTGGCTTGGTCCGGACCGTGTCCCGGGCTCGGCAATTAAAGGGGGATTATTTACAGGGGATTGTCACTCGTGACGCCACCCACTTGATGCGGCCAGTGATGGGGGGGCCGCCGCTGCTGCAGAACCTCCGGGGGTGATGTGATGGCAGCGGAGATGGTGTAGTTCCAGTGGGAAGAACTGTATCCCCCGGGGCAGTAATGGTTAAGTCTATGGTGAAGTTGGAGCACACTTACTTACAGACGCTGCAGGGTCTCTCCTCAGCGTTGGTGCTGACAGGCTTTCTGTAGGGAGAGAAGGAGGTATGGACCAAGGCAGACAAGGGAGGCAAATTCAGGGTTTTCCGTGTCTTTACTCTCTGTTTCCTTCAAGCAAGTTACAGGTCATTTGCAGTTGTTACACAGTTCAGTTACAGCTCTTAGCACACGGGCGCATTCTCCCTCTCCGGGTTCCCTTTGCTCTGCAGCCAGGCCTCTCTGTCTCTGTGACCCCTCACACAGTCTTTAGTGTCCTTTCCGGGCTGTTTACGGTCTCCGTTTGTACGGGTGTGTGTGAAACGCTGGACAGTATGGCGGTGACTCGGACCCCTGGTGGGCCCTCCAGTTTGTCACTGAGCTGCCTGTCCTTTGGGTTAGGGATCTCAATCTGAAACTCAGATCCCTCGTCGTGTTGTCTGGGGATGCCGGGTGAACTACGGTCCCCTCTAGAGCCGACACTCTACTCAGCCCAGCCTCCAGCAGTCCTCCAGCATGAGGCTCTGCCAGGCTCCCTCCTTTCTGTTCCTTTCAGTATACTAGGAGGGCTACTCCGCCTGCAGTCAGTGGCATCAGCTGCTGTCTAGGGCACGGGTTCCACCGTCCCTCTCTGTTCTGTCACACTCCTGGTGGCATCAGCGTCGGACGGGCTTTCTCTCCCCTCTGGCTCACACTGGCTCAGTACGGATTCTGCGCTCCTAGGCCTTGCACTCACAGGATGTGTGCGTGTCTTTCTGTCTTTGCATCTCAGCTCACTGTGGCCTACTGAACTCCTTCACTCCTCCCCCTTACTATATACTGTCAAGTCACCTGACTTTGGGTGTGCCCAACCCACTCCTCTGATCCACCACCCTCAATCTCATAGAGTATCTAATCTCAGGGCTGGATGTTACCTCCTCTGACACGTGGGTTGTGTGGGCTATGAGGGTGTTGGTGTGCAACAAGTGTCCTACCTGCCTGGCTGCAGTTCCCTTTGTGGCCTCCTGGATGCAGGGGCGCCACATATAGGCTTCCATTCAACAAACATTTTTATTTCCCATTGGACTCTATTACAACAGCAACATAACATCATGTAACAGATTTGTACATATTTGTAGCATGCATTATATTGCATTTGTCAAAGCTGTATATGTAAATAAAGATATGTCACGCATCATGTGATGACCCCATGTGACAGCAAGTTTGCAGGAAGACAGGAAGTAATTTGCTAGTAGTGTGCTAGAGCATGTATCTGAAGCTGCATTTAAAAATGTAAGGCCCGATTCACACACTGCATTTTTTGCACAAGCTCATCATAAACCAGGAGTGGGTGATTAAACATATAAGTGGAGCACTTGTTTTTATTAGGCCTCGTGCACACACTGATTATTTTATGAGTTTTTTACCTCAGGATTTGCAGCCAAAACCACATCCAAAAGAGGTGCAGGTGTATCTATTAGACTTTTCCTCTGATTCCTTCACTCCTGGTTTTGTCTACAAATCTGAGGTAAAAAACTTAGCAAATACTGAATGTGTGCACGTGGCCTTAGGGTAGGGACAAACTTCAGTTCCTGATCAGTTTTCCTGATCAGTTTTCCTGATCAGTGTTCATCAGTTTTTGTGCCAAAACCAGGAGTGACTCCAAAACTCAGAACAGGTGTCAATCTTTCAATTATACTTTTTCTCTGCAAGGTTCACTCCTGGTTTTGGCACACAAACTGATGAACACTGATCAGCAAAACTGATTAGGAAAACTGATCAGGAACTGAAGTGTGTCCCTACCCTTAAGGCCACTTTACACACAGATATATGTGTCCAACTTCTGAAAAGATCTCTGGTTGCAGTGAAATCATGGACACATTGTACACGGCCACAAAATTTCACTACAATCAGAGATGTAAGATAAGATAAGATAAGATAAGATAAACTTTATTGATTTCGGAGGAAATTACAGTATTACAGCAGCAGAACAAAGATCAAGAACATTTCACACTTTAGAAAATAAGTCTATATGGACAGCAGATGTGGGTATAGAAATTGGTTGCGCCACGCTGCTTTATGTTTTATATCCACCCTCTGTTATGTCACCGTTACACTCACCTTTTCCTGTTGTGCTGTCCGCACAACAGGGGGGCTCACGTAGTGAGTGCACGGGGTCTCTCTCTGGACGGTGTGGATTTCTTTCCCTTTTTCCTCGGTGTCCGCCTGTGTAATTGCACGTGATCCGTCACGTGTTTTCCTCTCCTCTGTTAGATTTGTCTTCTCCTCCGGAGCTGCTCCACCGCTCTCCCCATAGGGAGATGGATATGCAGGCAATGGAAAAAAACGATGTTTGGGTGAGCGCTGGGATATGAAGACAGCTACACTTCAACAAGTATTTTACCTGTAAGTTTATTGTTCAAATCACACTAGGTCCTCTCCCACAACATGTTTCGACGCTCAGGGCGTCTTCCTCAAGTGGATCCCCTTGAGGAAGACGCCCTGAGGTCGAAACATGTTGTGGGAGAGAACCTAGTGTGATTTGAACAATAAACTTACAGGTAAAATACTTGTTGAAGTGTAGCTGTCTTCATATCCCAGCGCTCACCCAAACATCCTTTTATTCCATTGCCAGCAGATGTGGGTAGACTGGTACATGTACCTCACCTATTCCCCCCATACACATAGAACTTCACATAGTCTTGGGATGCTTTACACTTATACATTTGTTAAACATCCCCACAGCTGTCGGAACAAACGATTTTCTGTATCTTTCCTTTTTACACATTAGTTGGATTAGACGCTTGCTGAATGTGCTCTTCTGCTTCGCAAACAGTTCAGAGCGCGGGTGTGTATTGTTGCTCATTATAGCCTTGCATTTCTTATTAATTCTATCCTCTAATACCTCCTCGAAAGTCCTAAGTTGTAGACCCACCGCCGCACTAGCCTTCTTGATAAGTTTATTCAGCTTATTAGCGTCAGCTGTGCGCACACTACTACCCCAGCATATTATTGCAGCAAAGATTGCACTCGCCACAATAGATTGGTAGAACATTTCAAGCATTTTGCTACACACATTAAACGACCTTAATTTCCTTAGGAAGTAAAGTCTACTCATCCCTTTCTTTCAAACCTTCTCCATATGGCACTTCCAATCAAGCTTGCTGTCTAGGTGAACCCCCAAATATTTGAAATTCTCCACCATCTCCACATCCTGACCATCAATAGTGATAGGTAAGCAATCCTTCATGCACCTTCCATAACTCAACACCAACTCCCTGGTTTTCTTTACGTTGAGTTCTAAATGGCTAGCCTGGCACCAGTCAACAAAGTCCGAGACCACCCTTCTGTATTCCTCCTCCCCCGGCCTCTCTCAATACCTCCGACTATCACTGAGTCATCAGAGTACTTCTGAAGGTGACAAAGGTCTGATTTATACTGAAAATCAGCTGTGTATAACGTAAAAAGGAATGGTGACAGCACCGTTCCCTGAGGGGCTCCAACACTGCTCCGAACACTATCTGATACGGCCGCCCCCAACCTTACGAACTGTGGCCTGTCCGACAGGTAATCAATGATCCAATTCACTAGTCCCTCATCAACCGCCATTTCAACCAGCTTTTTACGTAATAATAGTGGCTGTAAGGTATTGAATGCACTGGAGAAATCGAAGAACATGGCACGCACAGTGGTTCCATCATTGTCCAAAAAGGAATGTACTGTTTGTAGAAGATACGCTACAGCATCGTCCACCCCCAGACTCTGCCGATACGCAAACTGAAGGGGGTCCGTAAAAGCAGACACCCTCGGACACAAGTAGGCAAGTACAATTCTCTCCAAGGACTTCATCGCATGCGATGTTAAGGCCACCGGTCTATAGTCGTTATGGGAGCTCGGGAAGGTAGTCTTGGGAACCGGCACCAGGCAAGAAGTCTTCCATAGAACTGGTACTCTCTGTGATTGTAAGCTCCAGTTAAACAGGTGCTGGAAAACAGTGCACAACTGATTTGCACACACTCTGAGGACACGTGGACAGATACCATCAGGCCCTGCTGCTTTACCAATTTAAGCTCAGGTGGTTTCTCTTATGTCTATATATTGCTCTATATGTTATCTTCTTGCCGGGCTATGTATTGCTTTATATGGATTTCCTCCTTTTTTGCGGCGCTTCCTTATTAAAATATGTTTGTATTAGTATGTTGTTGTATGAGGGATCAAAATATTCCTGTGTTTTTGTGCTCACCTGTTTTTTTCTTCTTGCTGGGGTGGCTGTGGTGTCCAAATATTCTGGTTTTACTTGTGGTGTCTATATTTCTTTTCTATTACGTCCTTTGAACCTACAACAAGATATATGTGTAATGTGGTAGTATTAGTATGCAGTCTTACTATATTCCTTTTGAGTCTATGTCTATAGTATTAGGAAACTTCAAACTAAAGAGCCGGTACACGGTTAAAAAATACATATTTGTGATTTTGTTTAAGATTTTTTTAGCATACCGTATATACTCGTGTATAAGCCGACCCGTGTATAAGCCGACCCCCCTACTTTTGCCCCCAAAACCTGGGAAAATCTATTGACTCGTGTATAAGCCGAGGGTGGACCCTAGCACAAGTATACAGCCCCCAGCAGTGTGGTATACACCAGTCCCAGAGGTAGATACAGCAGCCCCAGTGGTAGTATACACGCAGCCCCAGTAGTTATATACAGCCCCAGTGGTAGTATATACAGCCCCAGTGGTAGTATACAGGGCCCCAGAGGTATATACAGCCCCAGTGGTAGTATATACAGCCCCAGTGGTAGTATATACAGCCCCAGTGGTAGTATATACAGCCCCAGTGTTAGTATACAGGGCCCCAGAGGTATATAGCAGCCCCAGTGGTAGTATACAGGGCCCCAGAGGTATATAGCAGCCCCAGTGGTAGTATACAGGGCCCCAGAGGTATATAGCAGCCCCAGTAGTAGTATACAGGGCCCCAGAGGTATATACAGCCCCAGTGGTAGTATATACAGCCCCAGTGTTAGTATACAGGGCCCCAGAGGTATATAGCAGCCCCAGTGGTAGTATACAGGGCCCCAGAGGTATATAGCAGCCCCAGTGGTAGTATACAGGGCCCCAGAGGTATATAGCAGCCCAGTAGTAGTATACAGGGCCCCAGAGGTATATACAGCCCCAGTGGTAGTATATACAGCCCCAGTGTTAGTATACAGGGCCCAGAGGTATATAGCAGCCCCAGTGGTAGTATACAGGGCCCCAGAGGTATATAGCAGCCCCAGTGGTAGTATACAGGGCCCCAGAGGTATATAGCAGCCCCAGTGGTAGTATACAGGGCCCCAGAGGTATATAGCAGCCCCAGTAGTAGTATACAGGGCCCCAGAGGTATATACAGCCTCAGTGGTAGTATATACAGCCCCAGTGTTAGTATACAGGGCCCCAGAGGTATATAGCAGCCCCAGTGGTAGTATACAGGGCCCCAGAGGTATATAGCAGCCCCAGTGGTAGTATACAGGGCCCCAGAGGTATATAGCAGCCCCAGTAGTAGTATACAGGGCCCCAGAGGTATATACAGCCCCAGTGGTAGTATATACAGCCCCAGTGTTAGTATACAGGGCCCCAGAGGTATATAGCAGCCCCAGTGGTAGTATACAGGGCCCCAGAGGTATATAGCAGCCCCAGTGGTAGTATACAGGGCCCCAGAGGTATATAGCAGCCCCAGTGGTAGTATACAGGGCCCCAGAGGTATATAGCAGCCCCAGTGGTAGTATACAGGGCCCCAGAGGTATATAGCAGCCCCAGTGGTAGTATACAGGGACCCAGAGGTATATAGCAGCCCCAGCGGTAGTATACAGGCAGCCCCAGTAATGCAGGCCCCCCCCAGCGTCTCTCCGGTCACCTGTAAAGCAAGCTATACTTATCAGTGTCCCGCTCGCACCCGCCGCTGCCGACATCCGCGATCCTCCATCTTCATGCGACTCCTTCCTGTTTCCTGTGCGCGTCGCCGGGAATGACGTCATTGCCGGCGACGCGCACAGAAACAGGAAGAGGAGTCGCATGAAGATGGAGGATCGCGGATGTCGGCAGCGGCGGGTGCGAGCGGGACACTGATAAGTATAGCTTGCTTTACAGGTGACCGGAGAGACGCTGGGGGGGCCCTGCATTACTGGGGATGCGGGGGCTGCTGTATACCGATGTATACATCGGTATGTACCGATGTATACATCGGTATACAGCACTGACTCGCGTATAAGCCGAGGGGGGTACTTTTCAGCCCAATTTTTGGGCTGAAAAACTCGGCTTATACGCGAGTATATACGGTACATATTGTGAGTTATATTGATATACAGTAGACATAAGCCATTGATAAAAAAGAATTGCGCTGAGCCTACACACCCTTTCATTCATTGCCTATTGTACAGGGGGATATTTGCATGGAAGATCCCCCACAGGTTTTCAAGCAGCATACCCACAATTAATACAGTTTGCTCCAGTGTATACCCAACAATCCAGTTCTACAACTTTTTTATCACCTCTAATTGAAGTGAAGAAAAAAATCTCAGCATGCTGCTAATGTCAGCGAGTTTCGTATCACATGTACAACTTTATGGCTGCATGTGAAATATTGGGCTGTACTTGGATAAGATCTGAGTGCAGTCTGATATATGCAAATACAGATAATAGAGTAGATGGAGAAATGAATCTCTTTTTCTTCTCCTAACCCTTGCTCTAATTCTCACATGCGAGAGAATCGGAGCACATTAGAATTACACTCGATCAAGCTTGCAGTAGATTTTGAGCCAAATGTCATTAGCTTTTCGGATCCAATGCTCTTGCATCGGATGCTATGCACTAGTGTGAGCCTAAAACTGACAAATCTAAAATCCTTCAATACATAAATACACATCTTTGGTATCACTGCATCAGGAATGACCCAAGCTATAAAACTGTACCATAACCCATAAGAAGAAAACTGTAAAAATCCTTGTGAAAAATCTGGTGCTTTCATTATACTGACATGCAATAAATGGAATAATAAGTGTCTATAAGTTGTTTATATCAAAAGTGGTATAACTGAAACTGTCATCAAGAAATGCGGCTAATCAACGTTGCCTCAAAGTAAGCTATAACATTTAAATAGCAATACTTGCTTGATATTATTTGATTATGGCTAAAATGTAATTGTCTTTGCTTGTTAAGGTAGCAATTACAATAATTGCATATTAAGATAAGACTAGTTTTGCAATTAACTAATGTAATCATTGAAGCAGCTCCAAACCAGAGCTTTACCTAACTGATAGGAAAAAATGACAAACTGTAGGTACAATGCATTGATCTTACCCTACTGATCTATTACAGATTGGTAGAGGAGCAATTAGTGGTATTGAGCACAGGTAACTTGCTTTGTTCCTTTGTTTCTGTATACATCTAAGTTTTCACAAGGATAAAAAGACTAAATTACTTGTTAACATGAATAAAAAATAAAGAAAGTAATTCAGGGATGCATGCCATGACCATGACAAAGGGTAGCAGGAAAAGGTGGCTGCCTAGGGCATCATAGAGGTAAGGGCACAACCATAAAATTCCACTGTTATATTTCTATGTTTGAATAATGTCCTAGCTTTGAAACATGGATTTTGCTAAAAAAAAAAAAGTAAAATGTTCAACCCAGATATTAAGAAAATCTCAGCTCACCTTATATACAGTAGATAATAGCAATTGACTTCACATCTCAAGACTGTGCAAGTAGCAAGGAATGCTTTATGTTATAAAAGCAAAAGGTTCTAATTTACAAACAGTAATATCCAAGCAACATAACAAAAATGAAAAATGATTAAAAATGTATGCTTTTTTTAATTTCACATAGTTAAAAACATAGTAAAAAGTAGATATTATAAAACTGGCCTATGTGTTTCGAACAAAGTAGTTAATCATAGCAATGTTTCAAATACAATGATTCCATTTAATAGATAGAAAAGGGAAATTATGTTAAGCATTTTCAGATGAGCATGTGATTGAATGTACCAATTAGATAATAGAGAAGACACCACAACAAAAATAAATTTATATATCTTAAAATATCTGCAATTAATATATATAAATTAAATCTGTTATAATATTCATGCCAGCAGGTGACCTAGTATTTCATTTAAAGTGAACCTGTCACCATGAAAATGTGTCCCAATTTACAGACCCCATGTTATAGAGCAGGTTGAGCTGTGTAGTTCATTATAGTGGGAAATGAGGAATGGAGAGCTCACCCCGCCTTCTGGACCCAGCCAGGTGAACAGCGGCGGCCGGCCAATGCCTGAATTCAGCATAAAGCACAAAAAGAAAAAAGCTTGAACCTGTTTCCATATGATGTGAATTCCTTTATTTCATGTAGATCAAAAATTAAAAGAAGGCATCTTTTTAGGGCCTTCCCACTGCGGTCAGGTCCGATCCGGGGCTGTCAGGGGTGACAGCCCCTGACCGGATTTTGTCCACATTGTATCCCATGGGGCCAGATGGAGTTGGATGGCAGCTATCTGCCATCCGACTTCCATCTCTCAGGAAGAATCTGGGAGAAGTCGGATTTTTCTCCCGGACTCAAAAACGTTGCTTACAATGTTTTTGTGTCCTGGGAGACTAATCTCCCCAAATTTGGAGTCTCCCAGATTCCACCAGATTCCGACGGATCCTCCCGGGGCAATCCGGCGCTGCCTTAACATCCAGGAGGATCCGGGAACCGTACACCTGTGGCTACAAGCCGCTGTTATTTCAGGGCCGCAGCTAGCTCACTGCGAGCCGTGGTCCTGAATAATCAGCAGTGGCAGCCGCGTCACAGTGCACACTGGAAAAGAGGGCATAGTAGCCCTCTGGTTCTGTGTGCTGATCCGGTCCAGGGCTGTCAGGTTCATCCCTGACAGCCCCGGACCAGAGCTGACCGCAGTGTGAAGGCACCTGTAGGCTTACACCTCATCAATGACGAGGTGGAAGCCTAACCAGACGCCTTCTTTTAATTTTTGATCTACATGAAATAAAGGAATTCACATTATATGGAAACCAGATTTTTCTTTTTGTGCTTTATGCGTAGTTCATTATAGTTTCATGACATAATTAGTATAACCTGTGTTTTCATCATTTAAACCCTTGCTGTTTCTGGGTGATTTTTTGTCCAGTGGGTGTTCCTATAAATGACTGACAGCATTTCATATATGCGAATGTGGCACCTCACTGGTCGGGATGCCACGGAGGGAATTGACTAGGGAATTGGGATGTTGCACAAAGGACTCTCACACGACACATCCACACACACCCTAGGTAGGGACCCAGTCCCATGGGAGCAGTGACTGGGTACAAAGGTGTGTGGGTGGGAAGAGAGTTAGGTTAGTCTGAGAAGAGCTCTGTTGGGGAGTAAGGAGTGGGGGATGGTGGAGAGGCCGTCAGGCAGATGGGGGATCCTAAGGGCACCAGGTAGTGCGGTGCGCCTGAATCCGGACCCGGTATGTCTACGACCAGTGGGATCTGTCCCGAAACAGAGGACCGACTCTGAGCATGGTGCGGGTGTCTATCCCCAAGCTGTCGAACCGGAGGCCCGAGCTTCTAGAGGAAGTCGTGGCCGACTCCCGGCGCATCCAGAAAAAGGCACCATATAGGGTCTGGGGGACCTGGAGAAAAGTCCTCCGCAGAGATCCATGGGAGTTGGCTTCAGGCTCTGTGCACGGGAGCGCTGAGGGAGACAGGAGAGAGAGCAGGAAGGGACTGGACAGGAATGGCAGGCATTCCACCGATGAGTCCTGAGTAAAGTATCCTAATTCCCAGTTACTACCCAGGCCAGGCAGACCCGAAAAGACTGTATCATCAAAGAACTGCCAATAAACTTGTACAAGGACTGTGTGGCATCCTCTTCTATCTCCACCTGAGGAGCCACCGACCGCAGGGAGGAGGATCAGTGACAAGGCCTGGCTGCATCGCTGTGTGAAAGCACAAACTTCCACTACTTTTCCGGGGAGCGTAACCATCCTGCTGTTCCACCATCACCTCGGTGGTCTGTCCCACAGCACAGGTAACATTACCGAAACTGTAGGTGGCATCACGAAACAATTTTATTTTATTTTCCATTGACTCAAAACCCCTTTTTAGTGACCACCAGGGCAACAGGCCCCGTGACATCCCCTGTGAACTACAATGCCTGGGACCGGGTACCACACGGCCCTGGGGCAAGTTACATACTTGTACAAAGAAAGCTGTCACTGATATCACTGATAGAGCCACTCACATGACCAAAAATCCCAGGAAGAGCAGGGGGCTAAATTACAGAATATACTGAATCTTTTGTCACAAAACTATATCTATGAAGTCTGCTCGCCCTGCCCCATAACATGGTAGCTGCAGCTTGGACAAAATTTTAATGGTGACAGGTTTCTTTGAGGATCTCAAAACATCTCCCATAGTTGTAGAAAATGATGACAATCCCCAAACACTTCTTAAATGCTGTATTCTTTAAAGGGAAGGTGCCATCAAAAAATATTTTTGTCGACAGTTGCAAAAATGTAAAGAATTAATGTTTTTGTTTGTTTTTCCAATATTATCATTTATTTTTAATGGATTAAAATATGAAACATAGACTTCCGGTTCCGGCGCTGCCATGTGCAGCAGCAGTTAAGGAAGCTCCAGTGCCCTCCTCACAATCCACAGCAATCCCCAGACCCCGGGACGCCTAACCCTCCAAAATGAGCGGCGGAGGATGCAGCACACCGGTCACCATGGATCGGTATGTGACAAGAGGAGGTGAGACGGAGACAAGCGGGGTGGCGCAGGGACCGGAGGCAAAGCGCGGGAAGCTCACAATGGCGGCGGAGGGCCAGCTGGTCAAGCCGATCCAGACTGCTCCCACAACAGCGGGGAGCGAGAGGGCCATGGAGGAGGGGAAGGTATCAGGAGATCTGGAGGGAGAAGTTTCCCCAGAAACAAATACTGAAGAGGCACAGGGGTCCCAGTATCAGGGGGAAGCATGGCTGCAGGGAAGACCAGCTATTACTGCACCTGGGCTGCAACAGATAGACTACAAGCTGCTGGCCAAGGAAATGGCAATTCATTTAGCAGAAGAATTCAGACAGACAGTCAAAGACTTGGTGGCAGCAACTACAAAAGTTTTGCATACTAAAATCAAGCACCATGACCAAGAACTGCAGGAAGCTGAGGATAGGATTGCTGCAGTAGAGGAGAGAGTGTTGGGTTTAGAACAACAGGTGCATGATCTACAGAAACAGTCACTATACACTTTGAACAAACTTATGATATTGAAAATAGAACTCGCCGTAGCAATCTTAAAATCATGGGTCTCCCTGAATCCATTTCCCCGGGACAGCTTGTAGAGGTATTTGAGGCTGAACTACCTAAAGAACTGGGTCTTTCCCATAAGTGCAGAACCGAACGTACCCACAGAATAGGACCCCCAAGAGATACCCACAGGGAAAATGAAAATAACGGCTCCACACGTGATAGAGACTCTGATAAACCGAGGCATGCCATTGCCAAATATCTCAACCACAGAGATAAAGAGAAGATACTGCGTGCATATAAGGCTAAAAGACATCCACTCCTGATCCTGGGTCACAGAGTCTTACTATTTGCTGACTATTCAGTTGAGGTGACTAGGAGGAGAAGAGCCTTCAGCGACGCCTGTACAATATTGTTTAAAAGAAACGTCAGGTTCCAACTTAACTACCCGGCCACCCTGCGATTCAGGTCACCAGCAGGCGACATGGTGTCTTTCACAGACCCTGCAGAGGCTATGAATTCAATTAATGAAAAAAACACCACGCCGGACAGAAATGGGTCGAATTCGAGTAGCCCAAGAGGAGTGGGAGAAACTCATGTACCGGAAAGAGGATTAGATAGCGGAACTGTATCATCACGGACGTCCAGACTGCGGTCAGAATCTTTGCCGCAAAGCTCCCAGGAGAAGATGCAGTCTCCTAGACAACAACGCCAACCTGCGTCCAGATGGAGCAGGAGAAAAACGGGTCAACCCCTTGATTGGAATGAGACAGGGACATGAAGATACTTCTTCCTTTGATCAACCCTGAGTGGCGACCACCTGCGTATAATCTGATACGGACCTGCCTTTTCAAGAGGATTGAGAAGGAGATTTACGATGTTGAGACGCTCCCCCTTTTTTTTCTTCCCCCCCCCCCTTTTTTTTTTTTTGTTTGGTCTTAGACGATTTGTGGATGGGGGGAGGAGGGGGTGGGGGATGGGGAATGTTATAAGTTGTGTTAGTTACATACCTACTATTTATGAGAGGTTCTGTAGGTTTTTCTACCTGTTATGCGTGGGGATAATATTTCACTTTTCAACAATGCAGGACGTTAATAACTTCATGTTTATGTTCTTGGGGTCTGGGACCATATTATAGATAGTATTATCGGATATTTAAGTGAAGGAGAGGGCAGAGCTTCTTGCTTCAGCCAGGAGGAAAAAAGCGAAGTCAACAAGACTTAAGGATGGAGATGGAGAGAATGGGGGGGGGGAGAAAAGTTGGGGGGAAGTTTTAATAACAGGGAGAAAAAACAGCCTTGCTAACACTGATATGCTTGATGCCCTCTTATGCTGCCATCTGCCTAAGTAGATATGATCAGATGCATTACTACTCTACATTCAAGAAATATACCACACACATATCATTTGAAATCGCTCCCACACAGCAAAGATGGTGAAATGGGTTTCGTGGAACGTTAAGGGCCTACGATCCCGGCCAAACGTATGATGGTTCTTCGCCACCTCAAGAGACTTGGAGCTGATGTGGCTTGCTACAGGAAACACACCTCGCTCCAACCGACTTCTTTAGACTCAAAAAACTATGGGAGGGGGAGGTGTACGGCTCAGGGGCTGATACAGGAAAGCTGGGGTCATGATCCTTATTAGTAAAAACCTTGCCCACAGAATACTATCCTCATCATCAGATGATAAGGGACGACTATATCATATGTGTATCCAGATCCAAAATGTCACCTATAGTCTGTATAATATTTATGCCCCGAATACATTGCAAAAACCCTTTTTTCAAAGCTTGACCGACCAAATTCTGATAGACCAAGAAAGTAACAAAATACTAGGGGGAGATTATAACTGGGTGCTTAATGAGACGGAAGATAGAAAGAGGGAAGATGTGATAGGTTTTTCGGGAGGTGATGATAGACCTTCTTCAAGTCCAAGTCTGTTAGAGAATTTGCTCACCAATTGCAGTCTGGTTGATACATGGCGCACATTACATCCCCTTGAAAGGGAGTTTACCCACTTTTCTCATGCTCATAAAACATGGTCGAGACTGGATATGTTTTTCACCTCGACCCTGTTGTTTCAGAGAGTGATGGAGGCGGAGTTGGGAGACATGGTCATATCCGACCATAGTCCGATGATACTCGAGACCAAAGATGTCTTCCCCAAGGGAACAGATTATTTGTGGAGGTTCCCTGATACTTTGACAAGAGATGACAATTTTGGTAAACTTCTTAAAGAATGGTGGTCTGATTTTTATACAAACAATGCAGCTCATGTGTCTACTCCAGGACTGTTCTGGGAAACTGCAAAGACGGTCTTGCGGGGTCATATCATGGCTCACAGCGCTAAATTGAAAAAACAAGTCAAAGAAAAATATATTTTAGCCAGCACCAAAGTGAGAGAGATGTATCTCACATATAAAGAGACTATGGGCGAGACAGATAGAGATAATTGGTTATTGGCAAAGAGGTCGTTTGATACTTGGGCAGCTAGAAGGGAAGAACTATATAGAAACCACCTGGAAATAGAATTGAATAGATATGGTGATAAGGCAGGGCGACTACTGGCGAGACTAGCAAGGGGTAGGAGACCAACCACATCTATATTAACAATTGCTGATAAGCGCGGCAAACTTTGGTCTGATCCCCAAAAAATTTCCAGATACTAGGAAAACATTATGCAACGTTATATAGGGACAATAACACTAGTAATATGACAGATGTTTCATGGCTGAACTCCATCAATATGCCTGGCCTGACAGAAGACGACAAACTTTATTTAAATAGTCCCGTCTCAACAGATGAAATAAAAATGGCAATTAATCTACTAAATCCTGGTAAAGCACCGGGACCTGATGGCTTCAATGGAGCCTTTTTTAAAGCTCTAAAAGATCAGATTTCTCCTGTTTTGATGGAACTATACAATTCCATATTGAGAGGCTCTCCGATTCCAGAGAGAATGAATATGACCCACATAAAATTGATTCTTAAGACTGGCAAACCTCCTTCGGACCCATCTAGTTACAGACCTATTTCTCTGATAAACCAAGATTTAAAACTTCTGTCAAAAATTTTAGCGGATAGGTTGGCATCGATTTTACCGAGATTGATTCAACCTCATCAATCTGGTTTTGTAAGAGGTCGGTCGACAATTACCAACATTAGGAGAGCTATGTTACTTATTGATGTAACAAGACATAGTGGGAGGGACGGGGTGGGAGATCCAGCCATGGTCACCCTTGATGCGGAGAAAATGTTCGACAATGTGAGGTGGCCATGGCTGGATTGGGTCCTGGACGCTATCGGTTTAGAGGGGCCCTTTCGCCAATTTTTAAGATCTTTATACAGTAACCCAAGGCATGTGTTAGCATTCCGGGATTCCTGTCGGAAACATTTTCACTGGAGAAGGGAACTCGCCAAGGCTGCCCGCTGTCGCCTCTTCTTTTTAACTTAGCGATAGAGCCACTGGCATTATATCTATCCGCTCAGAACACCCATGAAGGCATTAGAGTAGGAGAAAAGGAAGTTAAGTTGTCCCTTTTTGCCGATGATATTATTCTATTTGTGCAACACCCACTAAGAGACCTTAAAACAATCCTAGATACCATAGAAAAAATAGGGACACTATCAGGATTCATATTAAATAGAGACAAATGTCTCTTCCTCAAAAATGGAAAACCTAATAGACCTGTAAATACACTATGTGGTATCCCTGTTGCCAAAAATAACTTGAAATATCTAGGAGTTCAGCTGGCTAGAACACCTGATCTGATATACAAATTGAATTTTCTTCCAATAATAGAAAAAATAGAAAGGGAATCGGAATGCTGGAAAAATCTTCCCCTGTCGCTACTAGGGCGATCTCACTTGATCAAAATGGTTAGCTTCGCTAGACTACTCTATCCACTCCAGACGATTCCAATGTTGCTAAACCACACAGACGTTAGGCGACTGAATACGGCATTTTCCAAATTCCTGTGGGGAGGCAAAAGAGCCAGAATTAAACTAACTACCCTAATGCAAACAAGAGAAGAGGGGGGATTGAGAGTCCCAGATATTAGGGGTTACAATTTGGCATGCGTCATGAGAAATGTCCTAGACTGGATCAACAATACCTCCAAGTTCTCTGATTTGGCCCTAGAGGGAGAGTTCTCCAAACCTTGGGATCTATCGGCCCTGTAAGGGTATGTGCACATCTGACGTTTCTGCATCTTTGCAGACCGTCCTGAAACCGGTGCAGAATGGCAGAAACTGAGTTTTCTGACCTCAGCAGTGTCCATGGTTTTTTTAGCGTTTTTTGAGCTTTTTCCGACCGGTTTTATAGCGTTTATACAGCGTTTTGTCGGCGGTTTTCTGGCGGTTTTTCTGAGCGTTTTTAGGCCGTTTTTTTGGGCACTTGTAAGCTAGAACTGCTGGAAAAACGCTCAAAAGAAGTCACTTGCTCTATCTTTGAAAACCGGTGGAAAACCGGTGAAAAAACTGAAAACGACCAGAAAAAAACCGTTCTAATGAAGACAGCGTTTTCTAAACTCCATTGAGTATCATGTTAATCCAGCCGGTGGCTAGGATTAACATAAATTAACATAAAACTGAACGGAAAACGCCGACGGAAACCGGTAAAAAGCAGCCCACAAAACGACTGATGTGCACATACCCTTACATTCCTCACTGAAAACACTGCCCCCAAGTATCAAGTGCACATCTATCTGTAGAGACACGGTGATGACTTGGAAGGCAGTGAGAAAAAAAATGAATCTTTCATGGCAGATTTCTAAAATTTTGAACCCCTGGGCCGCTCCATCCTTTCCGCAAGGGACTGACAATCTGTTATTTCGTACATGGAGGGAGAGGGGTGTAAAAACTCTGGGAGACCTTATGCACATGGGGGAGAAGAGATGGTTGACGACTACTGAAATTCTAAACAAATTTAACCTCCCGGGGTCCCATTGGTTGCCGTGTTTACAAATTCAGCGACATCTACTGTCCCGTTTACGTAATGTTAAGACAGAAATAGAAGGAGGCGAGTGGGGAGAATTAATGGGAATTACCCCCAGTGACATATCTATAACCACCCTGTATAGTAAGCTACAAAAAACCCTCAAACCCCTGATGCCCCATAAACTATTTTCCATATGGAGGAAACACTACACTGAACCAGATCTAACTCAAAATATACTAAAAGGATGGGACTTAGTAAGGAAGCATATTATAAACGAAAAATGGAGGGATACAAAATATAGACTAATCCATGGTACTATCAAAGGCTTCAATATTCCACCTTCTTCGGCCAATAGTGAAAGATGGGTAGAGTGCCCTAAATGTAAAGCCCTCATGACTGATCTTGAACATGGGATTTGGTCTTGCACGGAAACACAAAAATATTGGAGGGAGGTGGGAATTCTTGCCTCGGGATTATTTCCTGTGGAATGTAGAGATGATCCGAGGTTATGGCTGTTCCACTACTCAGCTGCTACCACATCGGGTGGGCAGATACATGTCCTATTTCACACAATATCTCTTGTGGCCAAGAGACAACTCCTGTCACACTGGCTCCAGGAAGCTGTCCCTTCAATTGAAGTAGTACGAAATATGCTCAGGAGATCCTTGGAGCTTGAATCCATGGAGACACTTAGAAATCCTACCAAAATGACCCATACATTTTTCCATAAATGGAAACCATTTATTCTGAAAACATTATCAGATGTAGAGATAGAAAGATTTATGACACCTTACAAACACACAGAGTGGTATGCTTTAGAGGATTTGAAAGGTACATTAGGCAAATTGAGAGGTAGCATTTAACTCTCACAAGAGATTTTTATAATAAATATATGTTTTAGGGCCCTTTCACATCTGCGTTTATTTGAAATCGCGGCAGATGCGGTGAAAAAACCGCATCTGCCGCGATTGCCGCATAACCGATGCACTTGCGGCGCGGTTGCGGTAATCCCCATAGAAAGTATAGGGGGATTTGCGGCAGGTGCGGCAAGTGCGGTTTTGCACTTGCGGCAGGTGCGGCCGGAAAAAAACCGCGGCCGCACCTGCCGCAAGTGCAAAACCGCACTTGCCGCACCTGCCGCAAGTCCCCCTATACTTTCTATGGGGATTACCACAACCGCGCCGCAAGTGCATCGGTTATGCGGCAATCGCGGCAGATGCGGTTTTTTCACCGCATCTGCCGCGATTTCAAATAAACGCAGATGTGAAAGGGCCCTTAGCTAGGCAAAATCAACCAAATAGTAACAAATGACAATTAAACAATAGGGGGGAGGGATGAAAGGGATTCTTATTTTCTTTGTTACCAATATATGTTAATAATTTGGAGATAAATGAGATACGGTCATTCTTATATCTAATTATTGTTGTTACAATTGTCAATAATTGCATATTACTTTTTCAATTTTTTCTCTTGTAATGATTTATTCTCAATAAAAACGATGGTTCAAAAAAAAAAATATGAAACATAATTTAAAATGTTTAATATATTCCACTTTGAAACACTAGGGGGAGAAGCTGCTGATATTTGCCATGAAAACCTAGTGTACAGATTACATGCATTACAACTGCTGAAAATGGGGGCTGGACCTGCTCCATGTGTGTGATGTCTCTCTCCATATGCACTCTCCCCCCTGTGTGCTGTATCTCCCATATGCATTCTTCCCCTGCATGCTGTCTCTCCCCATGAGCACTCTCCCCCATGTGTTGTCTCTCCCCATGAACACTCTTCTCCCCCGTGTGCTGTATTTCCATATGCACTCTCCCCCTACGTGTTTTCTCTCCCCATGGGCACTCTTCCCACTGCATGCTGTCTCTACCCATGAGCACTCTTCTCCCCCCTTTGTGCTGTCTCTCTCCCTGTGTGCTGTCTCTCTCCAAATGCATGATCCCTCCCCATTTGTAAGGTCTCCATCCCCCTGTAACTGGGATCTCTCTCCATGTGTGCCGTCACATCCCACTGTACCTGGTCTCTCTCCCCACGTATGCCTCCTGGTCTCTCTCCCCATGTGTGCCTCCTGGTATCTACCCCTATGTGTACCTCCTGATCTCTCTCTCCCAATTCACTATCTCCATCCTGTGTTCAGAGCACAGTATGATGATCACACTCCTGCACTATGAACGCTGCAGACTGGCTGTGAGTTGAGATTAGCATCGCTGATCACTGCTCACCACCAATACTTACCTCACCCCAAACCTCTGTTGCCCGGGCTACTCTCTCCTTCCATCCTTGGTCACCTCTCTCCTCCTCGTATAACCGGGAGGCTATCAGTTATAGGGGGGAAGTGAAGCTCACAGACTACACTGTGGGCTCTAGAAAGATGGCGCCAATCTCCTCCCTCTGCTGTGATCTGGACAGTCCAGGCGGTGTGCACAGATCACAGCAGGACGCAGCACAATATAAAGAATAAGTTTGGCATCTGACCGCTGATTCCTATGACCAGGGCTGACGTATTTGCAGAGTGTAAGTGTCGTGCATCGAGTCTTACACTCCTGCAAAGCAAAATGGCAGCCCCCAGTGTCTTCAAAAATAATTAATAATGGTGGCCTAGCCAGCTATGTGAGCGGTCGCAGACTGGGGCTCTCCCGCCTGCAAAACTACCCTTAGCCTGTGACCGCCGCATTGTGGAGTACACCACTTACCGGAGCCAGCAGCAGGAACATCCACAGACCCCGGGGGTGTTGCTGAGAAAGAGCGGGCCGCGCACATGACCCGTAGGAGGCAAAAAGACGCCAGAACGGTGGAGAGAAGCCGCATGCAAGATGGCGCCGAGGTGCTGGAGGAGGCGGTGAAGAAGAACGCGGCATGCGCTAGGAGAATGGCGGCGGCCGCCCGCCTGGCAGGGTTTGCAAGGGAAGAGGAGAAGGAGGGGAGCGCACCAGGGAGCGGGGAGCTGGAGACTGTGGTGGAAGAGGATGGGGGAGATTATGAGCAAGCCCAGGAAGACCCCATGGAGGGAATAAATGATCCTCCTGATTGCCCCAGTGCAGAAGCAGGGGCTGGCAGTGCACAAGTTAAGGCTACACACAGTGCTGCAGAGCCAACCATTAAAGATGTGTTTGAGATTGTGGCATATGTTAAAGACACTCTTAATACACTGACCCAACAGATGCAGGGAATGCAAGCAGATATGACCCAGATGAAAGCAGCTATGAAAAAAGCAGATGTTAGAGCTGGTGAAGTTGAAGAAAGAGTGGGTTATACTGAAGACCATATAGTGAAACTACAAAAGTCCCATGCTCAATGCCAAAAACAGCTTGCAGATGTTACAGCCAAAAATGACGATCTTGAGAACCGCTCACGGAGAAATAATGTGAAGATAGTAGGGGTTCCGGAAAAAGCGGAGGGCGCTAACCCCACTGAATTTATAGAAAATTGGCTGTTACAAAAAATTGGTGCGGAAGCCCTCTCTAAGGTGTTTGTGGTAGAGAGGGTGCACAGAGTGCCGATGAGACCCCAGCCTCCTGGTATGGCTCCCCGTGCTATTCTAGCCAGAATACTAAATTACAGGGACAGAGACACCATTCTCAGGAAGGCAAGGACTGCTAAAGATATGACAATCAATGGTCAGAGTGTTTCCATCTATTCAGACTACTCCCCAACGGTTCAGAAAATGCGGATGCGTTTTGCAGAGGTCAAAAAAAAGTTGAGAGGATTAGGAGTGGTGTACTCCATGTTGTATCCGGCCAAGCTGAGGGTGGCTGCATTTGACAGAGTACAGTTTTTCCAGACACCGGAAGATGCCATGGACTGGATTGACCGCAACGCCAAAAAGTTGCGAGAACAGGGGGCTGGCTGAGTGATGGTGGACAGACAATTATCACCAGTGCAAAAAATAAGAGGGTGGGGGACAAGAGGCGCAATAGTGCCCTATCACTAGTGACACTAGAAAGAGTGATGCTGAGGAGCCACTCACCTGATTCAGTTGTGGGCCCCACAACTGGTTTGAAGGTGTTTTGAGAAGAATCTCTCAGCTGCTGCAGGACCTCCACCAACTACTGACCAGTAGTGAAATTCAAGGAGATGATGGGAGTACAGGTGTGACACGGTCCGCGCTGCTCCAATGTAAAAACTCACCAAAAGAGTCACAAAGTCACAATATCCCTGAGGAAGGTGCCAGGTGGGGCGCCGAAACGCGTAGGAGGAAGGAGGATTAAAAAGATAAAACCTACTGATGACTTTGTGACTCTTTTGGTGAGTTTTTACATTGGAGCAGCGCGGACCGTGTCACACCTGTACTCCCATCATCTCCTTGAATTATCACCAGTGTAATTCTTTCCTTAAGTTTTTCTTGAATCCGTTTAATTTTTCCTTTTTGGGATTTGCACAAATTTTTCTGTTTTTTTCGGTTCTGACTGACCAGTCCATTTGAGTGACTGGGTTAAACTTTTACTAGTGGACATGCTGCTGGACTAACAGCGGGCTCACAGAGCTTATTTAGAACATATTTGTAAGGAAATGTATTTTTCCACAATTGTTTACTAAAGGCGGGAGGGGGATAGTGGGAAAGGGTATTGATCTATTCTAGATTTTCATACTAAAGCGGAGTTAGGCCTAGTGGTAGTTAGATAGGTTGGGGCTGGTTGGGTGATTTTACCCACTCTCGAATAGAGAGAAGAGAAGTTAGGGGAGGGGGAATGGATGGTGGGAGGGAGCTGGGGGAGTTGGGGGGATATGTTCGGATGGGTGGGGGGGGAAGGAGGGGTAGACAGCTCATTGCAAGGTTCTATGTGATGTGGAATATGTCATATGATGTGAGATGGCTGAAACAATTAAAGTAATTGCCTGGAATATTCGGGGACTTGCAGACAGAGTTAAAAGGGCGGCGGTGCTACACCATGCTCTTTCTTTTAAACCTTCTATATTATGTTTGATGGAAACACACCTAGTTAAAGAGAGAACTGGTGTGTTGGCTAGGAAATGGATCAGGCAGGCGTATCACGCCACGTATTCTAGTTATGCAAGGAGGGTCTCGGTCCTGGTACATGCATCAGTGCCGTATGAAGAGGTGGAGGTGCGTGTGGATAAAGATGGACAGTATATGTTGTTAGTGTGTCGTTTGCATGGAAGAATGTTGTGTTTGATTGCAGTATACTTCCCACCGCCATATACGGGGACAAAGTTTCAGGAGGTCTTAGCACTAAGTGGACACAGGGTGGGGAACCCAATTTTGATTATCGGGGATATGAATAATGTTATGCACTTAGAGCTGGATAAATGTGGATCTAGTAGAAGGGTGCCGGGGGGAGAAGTGGATACAGCATTTGCGAAACACGTACGGGAATTAGGATTGGTCGATTTGTGGAGGGTGAGGATTACTGAAGTGTGGGGTTTCTCATGTTTTTCATCCTCACACAGGACCATGTCACGCATAGACCTTGCTCTGGGGGATGGGTTACTGGACTCTTGGGTGCAGGAAGTGTAGTACTTGCCCAGAATAGCATCGGACCATAAACCATTGGCGGTGGTGTTACACACTGATCGGACACGGGGAGGCAATAGGAGGGAATGGAAGGTACACCCGGCATGGTTGAGATCTATAGACATGGAGATAATTCGAGGAGAGATAGAGGTATATTTTCAGGAGAATGAGGGGAGTACATCATTGGGTGTGGTGTGGGATGCCATGAAGGCTTTCCTTAGGGGATTATTCATGCGGGATATCTCTAGGTGTAAATCTGAATCCAGGAGAGAGGAGGGGCAGGTATTGGATGAGTTGAGGGTTGCGGAGCAGGAGGCGGTTGGTCAGCCCACCCCGGGGGCGCAAATACGGTTGAAGAGAGCGCAGGAGGCATTGAATCAACTCTCCCTGAGGAATGCTAGGAGAAGACAGGAATTTCAGGGAATGAAGTTTTATGAGGAAGGGGAAAGGGTTGGTCACCTACTGTCGTTGGTGGCTGCTGCTCAGAGAGAGTCGTCTTTTGTGCATAGTATGCAGGGGCGTAACTAGAACTGGCAGGGCCCCATAGCAAACTTTTGAACGGGGCCCCCTCCAAGACACGCCCCCAATGACACGCCCCCTTCAAGACACACCCCCTTACCGATTCAGTGTTAACAGGCTGACGCCACCCAGTTTACCGTATAAACTCGTGTATAAGCCGACCCCCCTACTTTTGCCCCCAAAACCTGGGAAAACCTATTGACTCGTGTATAAGCCGAGGGTGGACCCCAGCATAGGTATACAGCCCCCAGCAAAGTGGTATACAGCAGCCTCTCCAGTGGTAGTATACAGCAGCCTCCCCAGTGGTATATACAGGCCCCAGCAGTATATACAGTAGCCCCAGTGGTATACAGCAGCCTCCCCAGTGGTATATACAGGCCCCAGCAGTATATACAGTAGCCCCAGTGGTATACAGCAGCCTCCCCAGTGGTATATACAGCAGCCCCAGTGGTATACAGCAGCCTCTCCAGTGGTAGTATACAGCAGCCTCCCCAGTGGTATATACAGGCCCCAGCAGTATATAGAGTAGCCCCAGTGGTATACAGCAGCCTCCCCAGTGGTATATACAGGCCCCAGCAGTATATACAGTAGCCCCAGTGGTATACAGCAGCCTCCCCAGTGGTATATACAGCAGCCCCAGTGGTATACAGCAGCCTCCCCAGTGGTATATACAGCAGCCCCAGTGGTATACAGCAACCTCCCCAGTGGTATATACAGCAGCCCCAGTGGTATACAGCAACCTCCCCAGTGGTATATACAGGCCCCAGCAGTATATACAGCAGCCCCAGTGGTATACAGCAGCCTCCCCAGTGGGTATATACAGGCCCCAGCAGTATATACAGTAGCCCCAGTGGTATACAGCAGCTTCCCCAGTGGTATATACAGCAGCCCCAGTGGTATACAGCAGCCTCCCCAGTGGTATATACAGCAGCCCCAGTGGTATACAGCAACCTCCCCAGTGGTATATACAGCAGCCCCAGTGGTATACAGCAACCTCCCCAGTGGTATATACAGGCCCCAGCAGTATATACAGCAGCCCCAGTGGTATACAGCAGCCTCCCCAGTGGGTATATACAGGGCCCCAGTGAGTATATACAGGCCCCCAGTGGGTATATACAGGCCCCCAGTGGGTATATACAGGCCCCCAGTGGGTATATACAGTCAGGGCCCCAGTGGGTATATACAGGGCCCCAGTGAGTATATACAGGCCCCCAGTGGGTATATACAGCCCCCAGTGGGAATATACAAGCCCCCAATGGGAATATACAGGCCCCAGTGGGAATATACAGGCCCCCAGTGGGTATATACAGGCCCCCAGTGGGTATATACAGGCCCCCAGTGGGTATATACAGGCCCCAGTGGGTATATACAGCCCCCAGTGGGAATATACAAGCCCCCAGTGGGAATATACAGGCCCCAGTGGGAATATACAGGCCCCCAGTGGGTATATACAGGCCCCAGTGGGTATATACAGCCCCAGTGGGAATATACAAGCCCCCAGTGGGAATATACAGGCCCCAGTGGGAATATACAGGCCCCCAGTGGGAATATACAGGCCCCCAGTGTGTATATACAGGCCCCAGTAGGTATATACAGGCCCCCAGTGGGAATATACAGGCCCCCAGTGGGAATATACAGGCCCCAGTAGGTATATACAGGCCCCCCCCCACTCCTCCTCTGCTGCACACGTCACCTGTAAAGGAATACATCATACTTACTTATCTCTGCCGGCTGCCGCTGTCGCCGCTCTGCACCGCGCTCCGTCTTCATCCAGCTTCTTCCTGGTTGTGACCGCCGGGTGCAGGCAATGACGTCACAACGAGGAAGAAGCTGGATGAAGACGGAGCGCGGTGCAGAGCGGCGGCAGCAGCTGGCAGAGATAAGTAAGTATGATGTATTCCTTTACAGGTGACGTGTGCAGCAGAGGAGTGGGGGGCCTGTATATACCTACTGGGGGCCTGTAGCTGACCGGATAGCGGCGTAGCGGCACTGGGTCCGGGCCCCCCACAAGGGCCGGGCCCCAAAGCGACTGCTACGTCTGCTATGCCGGTAGTTACGCCCCTGATAGTATGATAGATGAAAGAGGTACACTAGTCACTGACACAGGGGGCATTCTAAATATCTTTAACCTCCCTGGCGGTATTCCCGAGCGTGACTCGGGGTTAATTTTCGCTGCCAGAAGCGGTAACCCCGAGTCACACTCGGGGCAAATTGCGGAGCGGGCGCAGCGGAGCTTCTTACCATCTCCCCGGTGATCCAGCGATGTCCCTGCTGTGATCGCCGGCGAGAGACGATGCGAGCCCCTTCTCACTTCCTGGTTCCGTCTCTGTGAGCCGCAGGGGCTCATGGGAGGCGGAACTGGGCGGGAGATTTAAATGTAAATGTACAAAAAAAGTCTAAAAGTGACAGTACACAAATAAAGTCAGGTGATACAGTGTAATCCTGTCAGATTACACTGTATCACCTCAGATTTGACATTTGCCCATCCTACACTGTCATCACTGTCCTGCCTACAATACATAACACAAAATTTCCATGCAAAAAAATGGTACCGCTTTTAGCATAAAATTCCAGACAAAATCATACCGCCAGGGAGGTTAAACAGTTTTATACGGACCTATATTCCTCTACATTGAATGCATCTAAGGATGAGATTACAGCCTTCTTGGCGGGGGCTAACCTGATGAAACTTAATGTGGTAGACAGAGATAGTCTAGAGGCTCCTTTGACTACAGAGGAATTGGAGGCGGCACTGGCCTCTATGTCAAATAATAAGGCCCCGGGAGTAGACAGATTACCAGTGGAGGTATACAAGCAGCTTAAGGATGTGCTCCTGCCTAGGCTTTGTGGGGTTTTTTGGGGGGCACTGGGGGAGGGATGTTTGCCCGAATCTATGAGGGAGGCGACGATAGTGGTACTCCCTAAGGAAGACAAGGACGCCCGCAGGCCGGAATCCTATAGGCCCATTTTACTACTGTCGGTGGATGCCAAGCTACTTGCTAAAGTGATGGCGGCCAGGCTGGCCGGGGTCATCCACACTGTGGTGCACCCGGACCAGACTGGATTCATGCCTAACAAATCCACAGCTATTAATCTGCGAAGGTTATTTTTAAATATTCAATTACCTGCTGATAATGCAGGCTATAGAGCGGTGGCATCCTTAGACGTCCATAAGGCATTTGACAGTGTGGAGTGGGACTATCTCTGGTTGGTTCTTGAACGGATGGGTTTCTGTCCGGTATTTATATCATGGGTGAGGCTGCTATATTCCTCTCCGGTGGCGAGAATCAGGGTAAATGGAGAGAGATCAGAGAAATTTCTTCTAAATAGAGGGACACGGCAGGGCTGTCCTCTCTCTCCATTTTTGTTTGCCCTGGCTTTGGAACCTTTAGCTGCTCATATTCGAGGGGCAGCTGGGATTAAGGGGTTTCAATTTGGGCCGGTGGAGGAAAAAGTTGCACTTTATGCGGACGATATCCTTTTGTTTCTCCGGGACCCCCTAGACTCCCTGAAACAGGCAGTGAGGAAGGTTGAGGAATTTGGGAAACTGTCCGGGCTGAGAATAAACTGGGACAAATCCAACTTAATGATGATAGACAGGGAGAACGTGGTGGACAGGAAAGTATTGGGGTGTACTAAATTGAGACTAGTTTAAGTATTTGGGGGTACAGGTTGCACTGCCAATAGAAAACTACATGAAACTGAATCTGATGCCGCTCCTGGCTAAACTTAGGGATAAGACCCAGACTTGGTGCAGGCTGCGTCTCTCGGTGGTGGGCAGGGCCAACCTGACTAAAATGGTACTCATGCCTAAGCTCCTGTATATACTTCACAACTCACCAATATGGCTTCCGGGGAGTATTTTCCAGAAACTCAACTCCCTCTTTAGAGACTTGGTTTGGGGGGGAAGACAACCCAGGATCAAGCTAGAGATTCTGCAAAGGTCCAAGGAAGAGGGGGGGTTGGCGCTGCCTAACCCACGGATATATTTTTTGGCGTCTCAGAGTCAGCATCTGAGAGGCTGGTCTACGGAGACAGGGGGTGGTTCAATACAGGCAGTACTGACCTATTTTGTGGGAAGAAGTCCTTTGGTGCAGGGATTGGAAACAGGTAGATTTAACCGGTTGGGAGGGAAGTTCCCCACTCTGTGTCTAATACATAAAACTTGACTATATTTGTATGGAGGGGACTAAGAGGGGGGTAATTACCACCATATACAAAGATATTTTACATACATTCCTACTGAAGCATCTGGTGGGCGCTCGGAGTAAATGGGAAGAGGAACTTGGAGTGCTGGAGGATGAGATATGGGAGTCGGTTTTAGAGTATGTACCAAAACTATCACCGAGTGAGCCGGGACGACTTTCGCAGTTGTACACCATTCACAGAGTATACAGATCGCCGGAATTTTTATACAAGATTGGGATGAGAGACACGTCAGAATGTCCAAAATGTAAGAATGAGAATGCAGGAATTATACATATGCTGTGGGAGTGTCCAAGGCTACAGGCATTTTGGATGGTAGTGATTGCAATGATTGAAGGAAAGTATGAATGTGTGGTGCCTAGAAACCCACTAGTATGTGTGTTGGGATATGTGGAAGACATACAGGTTACCAGTGCTGAGAAGATAGCAATAGCTAGACTGTTATATATGGCTAGGAAATTAATCGCTAGGGGCTGGATCGGGACCGAGCCCCCCTCTAGGAAGGAATATGTTCAACAGGTGGAATATACCATTAGCCTGGAAGAGGGTATATACCGGAGGAGAGAAGCTTTGATGACATTTGAACAACTCTGGGAGCGATGGAAGGGAATATGTGTATAACTTAAGGGATTTACTGTTCTTTAAAGTCAACTTATGAATACGAAGCAAGTTCTCAAGCTTTACAATAGATTAATAATACTGTTTGTCGAATGCCATTATATTTGGTAACACTGTATATGTAGGGACATGGATACCAGATGTGATTTTTTGCTGTCTATAGAGGGGAAGGGAGCGGGGAGAAGGAAAGTTGGGGTTATATTCTGTAAGGGGAGTTTGGGATATAATGTTAAAAGCTTATGTGCAAATTAGATGCAATATATTGTATTTCTGTTTGGCGAATAATCATAATAAAAACATCTAATTAAAAAAAAAAAATTAATAATAAAGAAAATTAAAGTTAAAAATTAAAGTTTGTATTAAAAAAATTGTTTATATAAACAATCATTTTGAATAAAAACAAAAATTGTGGCACCTTCGCTTTAAAGCACTAACATCACCATGATCAATATTATTAACCTCTTCCCAACCCTGGAGATCCGGGATCCGATCAGTGCTGTTAAACCCTTGGATCCCGCTGTCATTCACTGACAGCGGGATCCAAAATCGCAGCAGTGGGGAACGCGCTGTTCCTCGCCTGCTCCGGAGATGATATTGCGAGATCTACGGTGCTCACATGATAGCCCGAGGTCCTGCCGAGACCCCGGAAGCTATCACTGATCGCTTCCTGTGAGTGGTTGGCAAGCGCTGCCAACCACTCACAGTGTGCATTTGTGACAGGTCTCGATATGCGCAGCAGCTCATCGGGACCTTTCTCAAGCCATCAGGCTGTGCAGTAGTGTGCCTCCCTATGAGGGTGTGTAAAATGAAGAATTAATTAATAAATAAAAGTTTTTACAAACATGCAAAAAAAAAACCCTAAAAGTTCAAATCACCCCTCTTTTCCCCCATTCAAAATAAAAGTATTAAAAAATGTAAACACATACACATATTTTGTATCGCCGCGTTCAGAATCGCCCGAACTATCAAGATATAAAATCAATAAATGAGAGCCATAAACTGCGTAGCAGAAAAAAAGGTCCAAACACCAAAATTCTTTTTGGTCGCCACAACATTGCTATAAGATGCAATAACGGGCGATAAACAGCCCATCCACCCAAAAAATAGTATAATTAAAAACGTCAGCTCAAGACGCAAAACATAAGCCGTCACACAGCCCCAGATCTTGAAAAATGAGGACGCTACGGGTCCCAGAACATGGTGCAAAAAGTGTGATTTTTTTTTCAAACTTATGAATTTTTTTTCACCACATAGATGCCAGTAAAAGTAACGTGTTTAGGATCTACGAACTCATACTAACCGGAGGCATCACACCGTCACATCAGTTTTACCAAATAGTGAACATGTCGACTAAAATACCCAAAAAAACAAACGTGCAATTGCACTTTTTTTGCAATTTCACTGCACTTGCAATTTTTTCCCATATCTCTGTACAATATATGGTAAAATAAATGATTGCATCTGAAAGCACAACTTGTCCCACAAAAAACAAGCAGTTATATGTACAGTGTTGGCCAAAAGTATTGACACCCCTGCAATTCTGTCAGATAATACTCAGTTTCTTCCTGAAAATGATTGCAATCACAAATTCTTTGGTATTATTATCTTCATTTAATTTGTCTTCAATGAAAAAACACAAAGAGAATGAAGCAAAAAGCAAAACATTGATCATTTCACACAAAACTCCAAAAATAGGCCGGACAAAAGTATTGGCACCCTGAGCCTAATACTTGGTTGCACAACCTTTAGCCAAAATAACTGCGATCAACCGCTTCCGGTAACCATCAATGAGTTTCTTACAATGCTCTGCTGGAATTTTAGACCATTCTTCTTTGGCAAACTGCTTCAGGTTCCTGATATTTGAAGGGTGCCTTCTCCAAACTGCCATTTTTAGATCTCTCCACAGGTGTTCTATGGGATTCAGATCTGGACTCATTGCTGGCCACCTTAGAAGTCTCCAGTGCTTTCTCTCAAACCATTTTCTAGTGCTTTTTGAAGTGTGTTTTGGGTCATTGTCCTGCTGGAAGACCCATGACCTCTGAGGGAGACCCAGCTTTCTCACACTGGGCCATACATTATGCTGCAAAATTTGTTGGTAGTCTTCAGACTTCATAATGCCATGCACACGGTCAAGCAGTCCAGTGCCAGAGGCAGCAAAGCAACCCCAAAACATCAGGGAACCTCTACCATGATTGACTGTAGGGACCGTGTTCTTTTCTTTAATTGCCTCTTTTTTTCTCCTGTAAACTCTATGTTGATGCCTTTGCCCAAAAAGAGAGAACATTCTTCCAAAACGTTTTAGGCTTTCTCAGTTAAGTTTTGGCAAACTCCAGCCTGGCTTTTTTATGTCTCAGGGTAAGAAGTGGGGTCTTCCTGGGTCTCCTACCATACAGTCCCTTTTCATTCAGACGCCGACGGATAGTACGGGTTGACACTGTTGTACCCTCGGACTGCAGGGCAGCTTGAACTTGTTTGGATGTTAGTTGAGTTTCTTTATCCACCATCCGCACAATCTTGCGTTGAGATCTCTTGACAATTTTTCTTTTCCGTCCACATCTAGGGAGGTCAGCCACAGTGCCATGGGCTTTAAACTTCTTGATGACACTGCGCACGGTAGACACAGGAACATTCAGGTCTTTGGACATGGACTTGTAGCCCTGAGATTGCTCATGTTTCCTCACAATTTGGTTTCTCAAGTCCTCAGACAGTTCTTTGGTCTTCTTTCTTTTCTCCATGCTCAATGTGGTACACACAAGGACACAGGACAGAGGTTAAGTCAACTTTAATCCATGTCAACTGGCTGCAAGTGTGATTTAGTTATTGCCAACACCTAGTAGGTGCCACAGGTAAGTTAAAGGTGCTGTTAATTACACAAATTAGAGAAGCATCAGATGATTTTTCTAACAGTGTCAATACTTTTGTCCACCCCCTTTTTTATGTTTGGTGTGGAATTATATCCAATTTGGCTTTAGGACATTTCTTTTTGTGTTTTTTTTCATTGAAGACAAATTAAATGAAGATAATAATACCAAAGAATTTGTGATTGCAATCATTTTCAGGACGAAAATGAGTATTATCTGACAGAATTGCAGGGGTGTCAATACTTTTTGGCCAACACTGTATATATTGATGGAAAAATAAAAAAGTTATGGCTCTTGGAAGCAGGGGAGCAGAAAATGAAAATGAAAACAAAAAATCGCCGGGTGGTGAAGGGGCTAATAACATGTGGGGATAAATTAAAACCTATATAAGGCTAGGGTCACATTTGCGGCTGGGCATTGCAGATCCTGATCCAGTTTTGAGCAGTAAAAGTGCTCAAAACGGATCAGAAACCCCAACCCATAGGAGCCCATTCTGGTAACCGGATTGCACTACATGCTTTTTGGCTTTCTAGTTGACACTCGTACATCTCCAAAGTGTCAGACAGGAACGCTGGTGTGGTGCTGTGGGGATTAAGGAATGTATGGTTATGTTATGTGTGTTGTTCAAGTAGGTAATCTGCACACAACACTCTGGAGATCTATGTATGGATATTGTCGCAGCATGGATGAACTATGTGTGTGCAAACATGTTTGTGTCTGCTCAGTGATGTCTACATATATTCAGTTCCAGCACAATATAATTGTCCATGTTTGTGGAGACATAAAATATATATATAGAAATAAAAGTTTCACTTGATTTAAAAAACGTTGTACTCTCACTTCCAAGATGTGTGAAAGTGACCTTCAAAATGTCAATTGTTTCCTCAATTTATGGGATTAATGTTGGTCATGTTAAGTGTCCACATAAGCATCAACACATATTCAGGTATATGAATGACGTTGGAGCATACATTCCCTCCATATTGCTGTTGCTACTTCGGACTGTTGGTGTGGGCCCTATGTGGGTGGACATGCTTGTATTTTGGGTTCAGCTTATGTCTTTGTTGAATCATGCGTACTGTTATTTTGTTTTTTTGCGAATGCTAGCATTCTTCATATTTATGTTACTCTGAACATGTCCCTAAAATTTTTTGGACATACAAACATTGATTATCAAGTTATGTAGAAGTAAACGAGCCGCACTCACCAGTAGATGATCTTGTATCTTTTATTCCAAGTTCATTCCAGTCCGGGACATCCATCCCTGCACCCCCCCCTTGCTTGTGTTCATGTCCCGGACTGGAATGAACTTGGAATAAAAAGATACAAGATCAACTACTGGTGAGTGCGCTCGTTTACTTCTACATAACTTGATTGTGAATTGCTTGTGGAAGCCGGCACCGCCAGTATACGGCTGCATACATCACAGGAGTGATAGCCCGTGCCAGCAAACACGTTAAGTGCCCGGTGTCTTCTTTGTATTTTTGCTTGATTAACAAACATTGATTAGGTGCCTCCCTCCATCTGTTCTGTGTTGAAAACATACATTTGGAAGATGTACATGTTAGCTGACACTTTGAGCATATGACCTTGGTAACATATATTCCTGAACTAAATAATAGTTATTTCCAATGTGCCTCACCATTGTGTGTACACTAAATAGGCAAACAATAATACATTTGTTTTACAAATAAAATAACTCTATTTATTTTTTTTTTTTTTTTTGCGGGGGGTTTGATTTGTTTTGTTCCCATTTTTGGTAACATTGGTTTGTTTTCCATTTTTTTTTTTTTTTTTTTTTTAAATGGCTTCAAACCCTTTTTTTAAACATTTTTAACAAAGACCAAAAAACATTTTTGGAAACAACTGTTTTTTTGGGTCATTATGACTGTTATCTTCACATTTGTGTATAAAACAAAAAAAAAAAGACAATCACAAATGAAGCTTAAAAAAAAACAAAAAAAAAAACCTAGAGGTTTGGCCAACACCACCCTGTGCATCTATCATCATTGTGATTAGGGCTCCAAGAATATTTATTTTTTCAATTGCCTTGCGATGGGCCTCCACCAAATCCTGCAGGGATGGAACACCTAGAAAGTTTGAAGGAAACTAACATTAACAACATGGCTACAAATACTTGTGTGTGGATTAAAGTGATGTAACTTACCAGTTGCCTGTGGTACAACTATGTCCTTTTGGGGCGAGGATCAGCGGCGTAATGCCCAGCCAAGCCCTTGTGCTCTCACATCTGACAAAATAAAAATTAATATAAAAAAAACACAGGTAAACATTTTGAAACTGAATGGGCACACAACACCATTATGACAACAATGCTGCAGGACTACTGCAGCTACTGCAGCTCTTCAAAACTTTCATCTCCTTACTTCGCCCGCCTGCTCCTCCCCTTATCTCTGCTGAAGACTTTGCGACCTTCTTCAAGGAGAAGATCGACAAGATCAGAAGCAGCTTTGGTCCACTACCCCCACAACTCCCCTTCCCACCTACACTGCCCTCCTCCTCCATCAGCCACTTCCCCCCCATAACTGAAGACCAACTCTCCTCCTTCCTGTCAAAATCACACCTCACCACCAGCGCCCACGACCCACTCCCATCCCACCTCATTCCCAACCACACCTCCATTTTCATCCCAGCCCTCACCCACCTCTTTAACCTTTCACTTAGCATGGTACCTTCCCCTCGGCCTTCAAACACGCCCTAATCACGCCCATCCTAAAAAAACCCTCACTTGACCCTACCTCTGTCTCTAACTATCGCCCCATATCTCTTCTCCCATTCGCCTCTAAGCTACTTGAACAGCACGTCCACTCCGAACTGTCCTCTCACCTCTCCTCGTGCTCCCACTTCGACCGCCTACAGTCCGGCTTCCGACCCCTCCATTCCACTGAAACAGCCCTCACCAAAGTCACCAACGACCTACTGACCGCCAAGAACAAACACCACTACTCCATCCTCCTCCTCCTTGACCTGTCTGCCGCCTTCGACACGGTTGACCACTCCCTTCTTCTGCGGATCCTGGAATCCCTTGGCATCACCCACCGTGCCCTCTCCTGGATCTCCTCATACCTAGCGGACCGGACCGTCAGCATCTCCCACTCCCACACCTCCTCCTCGCCCTACCCCTTTCTGTCGGAGTCCCCCAAGGTTCGGTCCTGGGACTTCTACTTTTCTCCATTTACACTCTAGGCCTAGGGCAACTCATTGAGTCCCACGGCCTCCAGTACCACCTCTACGCCAACGACACCCAAATCTACCTGTCAGGCCCTGACATCACCTCCCTACTCTCGAAAATCCCACAATGCCTTTCCACCATCTCATCCTTCTTCTCTGCTCGCTTCCTTAAACTCAACATGGACAAAACTGAATTCATAGTCTTCCCCCCAAGAAATTCCACCCCATCTCCCAACCTATCCATCTGCATCAACGACTGCACCCTCTCCCCAGTCCCCCAAGCCAAGTGCCTCGGGGTAATCCTTGACTCCTCCCTATCCTTCAAGCCCCACATCGAGGCCCTCACCACATCCCTCTGGCTCCAGCTCAAGAACATCTCACGGATCCGCTCCCTCCTCACCCACAACACCGCTAAAACACTCATCCATGCTCTTATCATCTCCCACCTTGACTACTGCAACCTCCTTCTCAATGGCCTCCCGGCTAACTCCCTCACACCTCTCCAGTCTATCCTCAACTCCGCTGTCTGACTAATCTACCTGTCCTCACGCTACTCCCCTGTCTCCCCCCTCTGCCAAGCCCTTCACTGGCTCCCCGTCTCCAAGAGATCCCAATTCAAAACACTAACCATGGCGTACAAAGCCATACACAACCTGGCCCCACCATACATCTCCGACCTGGTCTCCCGATACCTACCCTCACGCAACCTCCGCTCCTCCCAAGAACTCCTCCTCTGCTACCCCCTCATCACCTCTTCGCACAACCGAGTCCAGGACTTCTCCGGGCATCTGCCTTACTCTGGAACTCCCTGCCCGAACACGTCAGACACTCTCCTACCCTGAGTAGCTTCAAGTGTCACCTGAAGACTCACCTATTCCGTCAAGCCTACAACCTACCATGAGACCCCAGGCGACCGCCCCATACCTGACATTCCCCCATCCTACTGTATCCTAACCCCCCCTCTTAGACTGTGAGCCCTCGTGGACAGGGTCCCTGCCCCTCCTGTACCTGTACGTCCTGATCGCCTAGATTCAGTGTACTTGTTCTTGTCTCCCTCATCCTCATATAAAGCGCCATGGAACCTAATGGCGCTATATAAGTAAATAATAATAATAATAAAATGACTAATGAGGTACACTAACATAACACTCACCTCCATCTCCCTGAGGGGACCACTCAGCATCAGGGCTGCCACTCTCCAGCTCTATGTTCCCTAGTGGAGTTGAGGGTGCAGTAAGGATCCTCAGGGGCTTGAGGGTAACCTTTTGCCACCTGCAGAGGATGGGCCTGGACTACCAGCTGGTGATTGTTGTGGTGTGGCAGATGGGTGGCTGCTGAGGTTCCAACAGCTGCTGCAGGGTGGTCGGGGCTTTATCCATACCTTTTGAGTAAAGATTGCACTTTCAAAATTTTTTGATACATTACTAATGATATCACATGTCAACATGTTATTTAATGGCTTACATTACATACTTTAGCCATAATCGACATACTTGCGGAATAGGCCAAAATTACTTAATATGTCTGGTTAATCTGCACATGACAACATGTCTGTCTAAAAAGTATGACTGTCGTGGCCATGCAGTCCACATAGCCTTATAGTGGGGACATGCAAGGCGCTGGGACACACATAATTGCAGATTAGTGGTTGTTCAGCATCACGTACTCTGTGGATACTTGTCAGCCACATACCGACATTTTGAGTGCAACACAGACAAGGGCAAGTTTAAAACAAAGTGAACCCTCAGTAGCAATTGTGACGCCCCTGTGACAGGGTGGCCACAGGTAGGAACTGCAGCCAGGCATAAAGTAGGCAGTTCTTTAAGAACACCTTCAAAACACATACCCACAGAGCACAACACCCAACCCGGAGCCCGGAACTCTAGGCGGGCAAGTGGTGATAGGGTTTAGAGGGAGGTGGGTGAGAACGTAGGTCAGGTGACAGCACTGGGATACAAAAGAGGAACAGTAGGCGGAGTGAGTTAGTAGGCCAGCGGGTGCTGAGCGGTAAAGACTAGCAGAAAGTGACACTTTCCTGAGGGATAGGGCTCCCTGGAGGCGCAGAATCCTGCGAGACACCGTTCCCTGGAGAGAAAGCCCGCATAAAGCCTGCAGCCCAAAGGAAGGGAAAGACAGAGACCGGACCAGTGCAACTGAGTCCAAGGAACATGGCAGCATTGACCGACTACAGGTGGGACAGACTCCCCTGAGTACCCAGGTACCCGAGAGAGCCCGGTGATCCTTTGAAGATAGGGACACTCAAGGCTAGGAAGGGACCAGAGAGTCGGCTCTGGGTGACCTGTAGCTACACGCCGGTACACTAACACACCGAAGGGAAGGCACAGATTCCAGGTTTGGTCACCCAACACACGAGCTAGAGGATCAGCAGCACATAGGACCCGACTTGCCACCCACACACACAGGGGGAAGCTAGACAAAGGGACCGAGCTGCCCCCATACAGCCCACAGGGAAGAACTGAGGACAGAAAAGCCTGAAATGTTACAGAGAAAGTGAAGGGTCACAGAGAGGAAACCTGGCTGCAGAGGGTTCAGAGACTGTCCGGAGTTAATTGTGTGAACTGTACCGTGAATTGTTGGTATTGAACAAAGAACTGCAAGTAAATCCCGGTGAACCCTGCTTAAGTCTCCTGTGTGTGATTCCCTGCAAACAGAACTTTATTTCACCTTTACACCCTGTCAGGAGCAGCCCCGACCCACGGCGGGCTCATCCATCTTGCTGCAGAATCATTCATTCCATCCTCCTGGCAGAAGTACGCAGCAGCGGTGGTCCCCTCACTGGCCACAACCGTGGGTGGCGTCACGACAAACTCCCCTGTAAATACACCCCATTACTTGTGGGCTTGGACACGGTCCGGACCAAGGACTGCCATGATACCCCCCGTGAGACCCCCGGTCCGTTACGAGTACCCCGTCCCAGTGGGCTGCACACAATCACGCCAGACATTATTGTACACATGACCTGACATGTAGCGGGTGTTTAATTGGCCATGTGGCACAATACGTGATGTTATGTGCAGCTACATAATACCATTGGGAACAAGAGCCTATCGGGGGCTATAGAAAAAACAACGGCAACATCTATACAGTCTGTGTAATGTGGGTCCTTTCCATCACTGTCAATATACTGATGCGGAATTCAGCCTTTTTACACACATAGGTGTATTGTTATTCTGTGTTGTAAAGTATGTGTAGGGTACCAAATTGGAACCAGAAGAGTGTATACTGGATGTGGATGTTGGAGTTTGCTCACCTTCAGCTGCAGAGTGATCAAGCCTCAAACACAGCAATTGCTGTGACGCTATCTGACAGGGTACACTTGTATGTGCTGGCATAAAAATACTTTGTGTTCCACTGAACCATATGTGTATATTGAAATCCGTGAAAACTCACCATGTATCGTTCACGGAGGAAGGTGATGCGGTACGGGGACTTATATTTGAGATCCGCCACCTTCTTGCGGATCTGCTGGGTGTTCCTCACCACACCCAGTCTCCTCAGCAGGGTTCTCTTTATCTTCCGCTGGATGGCCTGTTTATGGGGCCGTGGGTGCTGGTGCTAATGATGGCACCAATAATCCCGCCTGTCACAGGGATTAATCAATATGAGCAGCTGAGATTCGCTGCAGCTCGCATTGATGATGCCACGGCTATCTCTGCAGGGGAAGGGTAAGCACCAGGAAGGCGGGGCACGATGTCCTACAAGTCATGACATCACAACGCACGGTGCTAACGTCGATTCAAATTTAGGGACCACAAAGGACGCACCTGTCCAGAATTATGATCCTGTAATGTACACCGCGGCGTACCCAAGTCGGAAACCACTGGGTGACGCTTGGGCATATGACATGACAAACATACATGATGGAGTCATTATTCTAGGGAGTGATTGTGGCTTGTGTGTTGGATATGCGCAACATATATACTGGCATACACTACATCCCCTGGAATGAGAATGTCAACACATATGTTTAGGTTTCACAATGAGTACACAACTGTAGACGATGTGTCATTATTAACTTTCAACAAACGCCTCTATATACATGCCATATCAATGGGTTGCAGACGACAATTCTTTACGATCATTGTTGCAATGCCTTTCTGCACTCTGGGAAGAAGATGAATCTGCTGATGAACGCACAGAACATCACATATGGCACCTTGGACAAGGACAGCCAATCGGAACGCAGTAGGAACCACCAATCGCCGCAGACGGGGCAAGGTTCAAAATACGCCCAGCCATGCCTACAGGATTGCTTTGACGATCTCTGAAGTTGCTTACAAAATCGCTATCGCCATGTCAGACACATCGATACTACCAGATCGCCTAAGCAACATCAGGACATTGTCCTGAAACCAGCGATGTTGCTGAAGCAACTATCGATGTTGATATCCCCCTGTTAGACAGGCAACGCACTGGCTATGTTGCGGAAACTTGGCCACGTCCCTGAGTTTCAGGCGATGTTTCCAGAGATGTTTCCCCATGTGACGGTACCTTTAGAGGCTTAATTAATCAGAACCATCTGACAAGTGTTGTGCACCTATGTCTGCACCTTGCCAAAAATCGTACTCCAGTCGAAGACTGTAGTAACATTTGTGGCTTAAGGAGCAACGCCACTCATTGAGAATTTGGCAAGCTGCAGTTGCCACATTACCTTCCCATCCCAGCTTAGGCCAGGTTCACATCACGGCACAATCCGATTCAGGGCTGTCCGATGTGAATCGAACAGCCCCGAACCGGATTTCGGCCCCATAGTATGCTATGGGGCCAGTTTGTTTGGGAGGATCCGGATGTATTTGGATTTTTCTCCGGACATAAAAATGCTGCTTGCCGCATTTTTGTGTCCGGGGAGAAAAATCTCCCCAAATTGGGTCCTCCGGGGTAATACGGCGCTCCCTAACATGGGAGTCCATGGAGCTGGATTGCCTCGATCCGGGAGGATACGGAGGATCCGGGAACCGGACACCGGCTGCTGAAGTTCAGCATGAGCTACACTGAACTTCAGCACCAGGGAGCTGTACCCTGCGAAGAGCTTCAGCACAATTTCGCATGGGACAGCTGAGCTCGGCTGCATCTGGCTACAAACAGGACTGGAGGGCATATGAGCCCTCTGGTTCTGTTTGCAAATCCGGTCCGGGGCTACCAGGTTCACCCCTAACAGCCCCAAATGGGATTGTGCCGTGGTGTGAACCCGGCCTTAGCCCACTTTGTCTGAATTGTGTAAAAATTAAGTGAGAATGCCATAAATTGCTAAACGTTACCATATTGACAAATTTTACAACTTTTTAGAACTTTTTATGCTATAATTCTGGCATAAAGGCTTTGATGAATAGGGTCCATAGATCATACAATCTTTTGCCACATTTAACTGATTCACGACATTTAAAGAGGACCTGTCACCCCCCTGGTGCATGGCAAACTAAATGCAGCACTGAATGCAGTGTGTATGCTGCATTCAGGGAAGGGGTCCCCCATGTCTCTAGCTTCCCAGTAAGCTTTAAAAAATATTTTAGTAACCTTACAGTTAAGAGGTTGCCTGGTGGGATCTTATTAAGAGGTCCTGGCTTCTGGCACAATCCTCCCTGCCTCCTCCTTGTGTATTCCACCCCTTCTATGTGTCTGCCGCCTCCTCTTCTGCTGGGTCTGCCCTCCTCTTCTGCTCCTGACGTCACACAGAGCAAGAGCAGAAGAGAAGGGCAGACCCAGCAGAAGAGGAGGTGGCGACAGACATATAAAGGGGACGGAACACACAAGGAGGAGGCAGTCCCCAACCACATCTTAAAGGGGCGGTCCCCAACCACTTCTTAAGGTGCAGTCCCAACTACATCTTAAAGGGGCGGTCCCAACCCAAACTCTCCTTTTTTTTCTCCTTCTTTTCTTTCTTTTGCTGCATTCCTACTCTCTTTCAGAAAATATAAGGCAAATATAAACTTACTAGATGGTAGCCGATTCTAACGCATCGAGTAGTCTAGAATATGTATGTAGTTTATTTATGAAGATTTAAGAATAATGCAATGAATACACAGGATTTTCTGGGTAAAATAAATACAAAATAAATACATTATCATTTAAATCCTGCACCAATATTGCTGATTGGCCGGCCGCCCGCCCTTTAAGACGTGGTTGGGGACTGCCCACTTTAAGACGTGGAAATATTTCCCATTCAAAATGATTTTCCACTCAAAAAATCCACAATTATTGAAATTAACTATTTTTGAACAAATTGTAGGACCCACTGCGGAGCATTTTAGGAGGCTGGCCCTGAGAGTCATTTTGCATTTATAAATTGTCTACTTGACCCCTGAGGGTCAATGTAATTAGTCTAATTTTTTGACCAACAAATTGTCTTGTAAATGTATATATGGAGATTGAATGGGTTAATCTGTATTCATTTGTATATATTTTTTACCTGATGAAAATCAGAGGTCCCCCATAAAAACACATTGTTTTATCTACTATATAATCGTCTAATTCTGTCTGTCTCTCTGTAACGGAAATCCCGCGATGCTGATTGATTGCGGCCGGCCGGGTGCGACCAATCACCGACAGGCACAGTCCGGCTGCAAATTGGCACAGGATTTGAACCATACACGCTACCGCTACTGTCGAGAGATCAGCGTCACTAGCCGCTGATCTCCCGACGGTAGCCTTGGGTCATCTGCTGCCGCACGGAGGTCAATGGCGACGCAGCAGGGAGATGACCGGCCCCAGTCGGTCATCTCCTGGCTGCTCGCAGTGGAAGTACTCCGACTGGCGCTAGCTCGCTCGCTCAGTGTCACACGCAGCAGCGACCAGGCCCATCGGCTGTGAGATCGCTGATCGTGTCAAAATGGCCTGGACCATTTTTTGATCGTTGGAACCCCGCTGGGCAGCATGCACCGATGTGTTTCACGGGGACAACGACCAACGACCTCAATACTACACCCTAGAGTGACAGGGTCCCAACGACCACCATATGATTGCTATTTGACATCTCACCAGCGACCACGTAGTGATACTCCAGCAATCCCTACCAGGTCGTATCGTTGTCGGGATCGCTGGAGTGTCACCATGTGTGATGGTACCTTACTCATCGCTCATTGCATTATTCTTAAATCTTCATAAATAAACTACATACATATTCTAGAATACCTGATGCGTTAGAATCGGGACACCATCTAGTATTATATTAACCCATTACTTGTCAAATTAGCAATTTTCCTTTTCGAAAATTAGTGTATGAAAGCTCTCTGGGTGGAAGAATATTCAATTAAAAATGACAATGACATGATTTCCTGTTTTGAAAACATTCATTTTACAAACACAACATGAAAAATTGGGCCTAATTATAAAATCTTAGTTGCTAGAAGCAAAAGATCCCAAAAAAAGGACATTGTTAAATAATGGGTTAAACACTTTGTATTTTATCATTTTATTTTTTATTACTGGCAGCGCCTCTTTAAAGTCCTATTTTCTTAGATTTTGGATTGAATGGACAAGACAGAGTTAGGGTACCTCTATATTGATATTTTTAGTGAATAAGCACATCCAATATTTATGGCAAAAAAATTATCACTTTATTGAATAAAATTAATTCATATTAAAATATTTACTGTACATAATATGTCTAAAAAGGGAAAACAATCCCAATCATGCACAATATCATAGGTTAGGCTTCAAAAATACACAAATAGCAGCGATAACTCATAGGGGAACAGGAAAAATACTTATAGCACCATCACACTTGCAATGTTCTCAATCCCTCTCCTATATCTAAAGAGAATTTCCTACAGACCAACGGTCATTAAATAAATGTAGATTAGATATTAGAGTATTTATAATACCTGGTGCCAACAATGATCCTTGTGATAAATCACTCCTTGACTCCCTGCTGCCACTGTGCTCCTGCCACAATCCCACAGCCGACGTACGTTTCAAAGTTCTTTCTTCAGGGCGTGCATTGTGCTATGTGAAAGTTTCCTATCTTATATAGCGTCCGCTACTTCATTATGAACTACACCTGTCAAACCTACTCCCCCTGTCCGTCACAGTCAAGTCTCCCCTTTACTCAATTGTTTCCAGGTTGCTGAGCCCCAGGTCCCTCCTTCTATTTCTTCCCCCGTCTCTAAATGCATTCAAACCTATCTATACTGAGGACCGCATTATTTCCAGGTTAGAACGCAGTCACATGACTATTTGATGCGTACTGCGTTGCCCGGGCGATGCTCAGTATCCCCAGCCGCAGTGTCATCTGTAATCCGGCGCGTACCCGGAGTGCACATGCGCTGTACATCATTACGACATAACCACGCCACGTATCTCCGTGGCAACCCAGGCCGGCACTTCAATGCCTGAGAGGTATAAACGGCGCATGCGCCACCCAAGCTGTCAGTATCATAGTATGCACAGCGATATCTATGAGACACAGGGGCATGATTTTTATTAACAGGAGGTGCTTAACCTGCCTGTACCTATTCAATGTGTTATGAATACCACTTTTACCACAGTGCAAATGTATATGATCCTAAAATAAATCCTACCAATACAAGGGTAACATTTAAAGTGCTAGTACCTATTAAATAGTGAATTTAAAGTGCCAGTGCATAATTTAAACAGCAAAGTGATGGTGCTAATATAAATAACAATGAAATACAAATGTGCAAAAGACAACTAAATCAATATAATAACTTTAAAGTACAATATGAATTAATTTTATTCAATAAAGTGATAATTTTTTTGCCATAAATATTGGATGTGCTGATTCACTAAAAATATCAATATAGATGTGATCTGTGGCGATATTTTGTAAGGTTTTATGTGTCTAGGTGAAGCACTTTAGTTGAGGGGGACCCTTTTATGTGTAAAGTTAGGGTACCGTCACATACAGAGATATATTGCATGCAACTCACTGGTTGCAGTGAAATCATGGACACATTGTTCTATTTTATGGCTGTGTACAAATGTAACAATGTGTCCATGATTTCACTGCAACCAGTGAGTTGCATGCAATATATCTCTGTGTGTGACGGTACCCTTAGAATCAGTTCATGAGAAGAGACCACAGAGGTATAGATGGCAGACCTTGACTGAGGCCCACATGATAGCTGTGTAAAGAGCAGTATGAGGTCAACCTCACAACAAGCAATTCTGGCTTGGATGCAAAAATGCATTTGAAGTCTCTGATGGGAAAGAACTTTTACTACAGTAGACAGTGTGACAGAAAGGAGTGTTGAGAATAAAACAAATAAGTAAACAGTGGTATAGAGTGAAGTAGGATAAAATAGAGGTTGTGATTTGACAAACCAAAGTGATCTGGAGAGGATAGGTTGTGACTGAGGAATAGAAAGAAATAAAGCTGACAAGTGGTGTCAGGAAAATATGAATTATTCTCCATTGTTCTAGAATACCACTAGAGGTCACACACACTTCACTGCCCCCTTCTGGTTTCAAGAAACACACTGTCTTTCCCTTATTCCATCCCTCAGTCAGGAATATAAAACATGGCAGAATCATAAAAGTTGAGCTGCGAGGGGGCGTGGCATGACTAGCGAGGAGTGAGAACGTGTTCCAGGGAGCTTCCGCTCCTATCTCAGTTTGCCGACACAACAGCCTAAATGGCCTCAACACCAATGAGCACCAGGAAGAAGCACAGAAGGAGGCACAGCACAGCCCGTCCCACGGCGCCCGAAACTGCTCCACACAGTATTTCCCGCTACTTTGCGGGAGCAGGAGGGAAAGAGAATGCAGGTGCCATGATGGATCCAGCGCAGGAGGAGCCGGCGGCCCCGCCGATAACAAGAGCAGCCACGCAGGTACACTTAGAGGGGGCACAATTCAGTAAAGCCGGAGAGAGAGGGATAGATCCTCGTTATAACACCCGGTCGTCCCAGAGTGAGATCCAGGAGATACCTCACCCTTCCAAGATGGTGCCCCAGAATCTTCCGGGACCAATGCAACACAGGGAGACCCCGGGGACTGGAGTAACGAACACAAAGGAGTACAGCCTCACGGGCAAGCAATTTATGACCTCCTGTAGGACGGGGATGCTTTCCCTAATACCTGCATTACCCCTGTTGCTACTGCCATGTTACAGGGAAGAGAATGGATTCAACTGCAGGGGCACTCAGGCCATAATGAGCCATATAACAGCATGACTATGCCATCTATTCAGCAGCACCCCTTACCTCCACTGCCCAAATATATCCAACCAGCCGCATTCTTCCTGGGGAACCCTCACACTTCTATGGGCATTGATTTATCCCTGCTTTACAATAAAATAAAATACATTCTGACAAAGCAGGACATGGAGCAATACATTGTGGCCCTGGAATCCTCCTACAAAGGAGAACTTTCCATGCTAAAAGATAATATCCAACAATGTGGGGAGTAAGTGGAATCTCACGATCAGATCTGGCCTGCCTGACTACCAGAATCGAGGCTCAGGAGAGAGCTATGGCATGTCAGATGCAGACCCTAGCAGAGATGCTAGACGACTCGGAAAACAGGGGACTCAGAAGTAACATACGGGTAAGGGGGTCACCAGAAAATGTACCTCCACAAGAATTAGATGCAATCCTACGAGACATCTTCAACTCGGTGCTTGAAAGACCCCGTGACACACCATTGGAGTTGGACTGCGCTCATAGAGCGTTAGGCCCGAAGCCCCGTGAAAAAGACCCGCTGAGAGATGTAATTTGCCGCGTCCATAAGTACCAACTCAAAGATGCGGTCATGGGGCTGCTAGGCGAGTAAGGCCTATAAATCATATGGACACACGTATACAACTACTACCAGATTTATCATGATGGACCTTACAGAGACGAAGGGCCTTCAGACCCCTGCTGGAAATACTAAACCAATATGACCTTCCTTACACTTGGGGGTTCCTGTTTTGCCTACGTGTCCAGAGAGAGGGCAGAGTGCATCTCTTGAGCCATCCCAGTGGTGTCCCAGCATTTTCGGCTGCCCTCAGTGTCCCTGAGGTTGACATCCTCGACTGGCGGCCTATGTCAACCTTCTATAGAGCTGATGGCCCTCTTGGGAGGAACCTCCCCCGGAGACGATGGAGGCCTAACAGACAGCTTAACAGACGACGACGGGAAAATCAAGAAGATCTGGAGGTCGATGAGAGAGCTTGAATTAATTGTGGGATAGCTTTGCTGCTGTTTGGGTGGGGGACGGGGAATTGGGCTTCCTATATTGAACGTTACGGGAGTTCAAAGCCCTTGGTCGCGGAACCGTGGCCATCTACCGCCCGGATGTGGCAGGATACTCTTCTAACCTATTCTGCGGACTGATGCATCCCTGAGAACATCCCCAACCCACATGTTCCTGGTTAAGAATAGGAAACCCTGCGTTAGATGGACCCTGATCACCTTTTGGAATTAGAGTATGCATTTTGCATACAATGAGTTAAGATGATAATATTGTTTCTAGGTGTTCCTATTGTTGAGTTTAATAAGGCTATCATTATTGCCAGCCACAGCAGCGTCACTGTGTTATGTTTTACTTATTTTCAATGATGTCTGCATGGTTAAACATTAATAGGTTAAATGTGTCTTACATATCTTTAACTACATTTGGTCCATTGTTATCAGTCATCATAACTTTAGTATGTCGGAAGCCGAAGGAGATGGCACCTCCTCTTCCCCCTTGTCGAGTACACGACCCCACCGGAGGCGTTGTGCTACGCCGGCAGTACACAGCAGTTGATACGTACCTCCGACAGGTTTTACGATTTACCGTGGAGGTGCGGCTGTCCACACCTAGTTGTTGTTTGATTGTTTGGGTCATTTTTCTGCCTTTCCCTACTTAGTTTCTCCTCCCCCTCATCTTCTGCCGCTTGTCCTCCTCTTTTCACTACTCTTTCATCTTTCTTTTACCCTCTTGTTTCCTGTTCTTACCTCCCCACAGTGGTCGCTGGGTCCCGGCACTGGTCTACAGTCATGGCCAAAAGTTTTGAGAATTATACAAATATTAATTTTAACAAAGTCTACTGCTTCAGTTTTTCTAATGGCACTTTGCACATACTCCAGAATGTCATAAAGAGTGATCAGCTTAACAGCAATTACTTGCAAAGTCAAGATTTGCCTAGAAAATGAACTTTAACCCCCAAAACACATTTCAACATCATTGCAGTCCTGCCTTAAAAGGAGCAGCTAACATCGCTTTAGTGATTGTTCCATTAACACAGGTGTGGTGTTGATGAGGACAGGGCTGGCGATCAATCAGTCATGATTAAGTAAGAATGACACCACTGGACACTTTAAAAGGAGGCTGGTGCTTGGTATCATTGTTTCTCTTCAGTTAACCATGGTTATCTCTAAAGAAACACGTGCAGCCATCATTGCACTGCACAAACATGGCCTAACAGGGAAGAGTATCGCAGCTAGAAAGATTGCACCTCAGTCAACAATCTATCGCATCATCAAGAACTTCAAGGAGAGAGCTTCCATTGTTGTCAAAAAGGCTCCAGGGCGCCAAAGAAAGACCAGCAAGCGCCAGAACCATATCTTAAAACTGTTTCAGCTGCGGGATCAGACTACCAGCAGTGCCGAGCTTGCTCAGGAATGGCAGCAGGCTGGTGTGAGTGCTTCTGCACGCAATGTGAGGCGGAGACTCTTTGAGCAAGGCCTGGTTTCAAGGAGGGCAGCAAAGAAGCCACTTCTCTCCAGAAAAAACATCAAGGACCGACTGATATTCTGCAAAAGGTACAGGGAGTGGACTGCTGAGGACTGGGGTAAAGTCATTTTCTCTGATGAATCCCCTTTTCGATTGTTTGGGACATCTGGAAAACAGCTTATTCGGAGAAGAAGAGGTGAGTGCTACCACCAGTCTTGTCTCATGCCAACTGTAAAGCATCCTGAAATCATTCATGTGTGGGGTTGCTTCTCAGCCAAGGGAATCGGATCACTCACAGTCTTGCCTAAAAACAAAGCCATGAATAAAGAATGGTACCAGAATGTCCTCCAAGAGCAGCTTCTCCCAACCGTCCAAGAGCAGTTTGGCGCCCAACAATGCCTTTTCCAGCATGATGGAGCACCTTGCCATAAAGCAAAGGTGATAACTAAATGGCTCAGTGATCAAAACATAGAGATTTTGGGTCCATGGCCTGGAAACTCCCCAGATCTTAATCCCATTGAGAACTTGTGGTCAATCATCAAGAGACGGGTGGACAAACAAAAACCAACAAATTCTGCCAAAATGCAAGCATTGATTATGCAAGAATGGACTGCTATCAGTCAGGATTTGGTCCAAAAGTTGATTGAGAGCATGCCAGGGAGAATTGCAGAGGTCCTGAAAAGAAGGGTCAACACTGCAAATATTGACTTGCTGCATTAACTCATTCTAACTGTCAATATAACCTTTTGGTACTCATAATATGATTGCAATTATATTTCTGTATGTGATATAAACATCAGACAAACACAAATAAAAACCAGAGGGCAGCGGATCATGTGAAAATATCATTTTGGTGTCATTCTCAAAACTTTTGGCCATGACTGTACCTTCCTGATCCAAGTCTGCATACCATGAATCTGGTCCAAATCCACAATGCCCAGTAAGCCATACACGCAAAAGATTAAATTGGGCTCATTGAACGACAGAGGCTTTAATGTACCCCAAAAGAGAGTAAACATTTTGATCTTGCAGGAGACCCACTTTAAAGCAGGACATATCCCTAATATTCATAATGCAAAGCAAAAAAAACTGCACAGCAATTAAGACACAATGTGAACTGGTGCTAGCAGTGACGCTGGGTCAAATACCAAGAAAAAAATGTCTCTGCAGCACACAGCTACTACCAATATCATACATATGCTAACAAGCAAAAAATGAGAAAATTTTTTAAAACTTACGTTTTTTCAAAAAACTCATTATTCTTAATTTTTAACTTAGCACCCTCATCACCCGCAGGTGGTCTGAGGTTGATATGGTGTCCACCCACCTAACAGTGGGACAGGGAGGAAAAGGAGGACAGGGATGTCAGCGTAGGACTCATCAGACCTGGGGGCACCGTGACGTGGTTGGTGAGCAAGCAGACATTGGCCAATGTATGTACTAAGACCCCCAGAAAATGAAAAATTAAGAATAATGAGTTTTTTGAAAAAGCGTAAGTTTTAAAAAAATTTTCTCATTTTTGCTTGTTAGCATATGTACGATATTGGTAGTAGCTGTGTGCTGCAGAGACATTTTTTTCTTAATATTCATGATAGGTATTACACGGAATGGTTCCACAGCGCTAACTCAGAATCTCGTTCTCGAGGAGTATCCATTTAAATCCACAAGTCTCTCCGGCACTCCATATTAGACTTTATGGTCGATACAGAGGGGAGATATTTGTACTATTGAAATTTAAGATCTTTTCGATAACTTATACCATCGCAGGATGGTATGCCCCCAGCTGGGACCAAGTGAGGGCTGCTAGAACTTTTCTTAGGACCGTGGCTGTCTTTGCAGAAGGGGTAGTTATTTTGGGAAGTGACTTTAATCTGATTCTTAATCCATCAATAGAATCCCCTGCTGCACGATCTTATCTTTCTCATCACCAGTTGTCCTCCTTGAAAAGAAACCTCCATGAGCTGCAATTAATGGATGTATGGAGACTCATTAATCCTAATGTGAGGGATTATACGTTCTTCTCCACACCACTCAATTCATATGGCAGTACTGACTTTTTTCTCCTTAGCCATTGTGCCCTGGCTTGGGACCCAAAATTGTCCATTGGTAGTTTCCTATGGACGGATCATGCTCCTATATATATGGATATTAACCCTCCTGACTCAGTGGCACGCCCGTGGTCCTGGAGATTGAATGATAATCTCTTGAAAGACTCGATCTGTACAGCTGACATTAAAACAACTATAGACATGTTCCTGAAGGACCATGTCCAGGACAATACCTCTATGCCTATTAAATGGGAAACCCTTAAGTGCGTTGTTCGAGGAGTACTTATCAAACATGGCTCCCGCCTCAAGCAAATGAAAAACATGGAAATTACCAGACTGATTGAATGTCTCGAAATGAAACATAAAACTGATCTGCCACGGATGTGCAAACGGTACTGATTAAATGCAGAGATGACTTGAAGTCTCTCCTGAATGAAAAGTCTCTCGCCTGCTAGCCCGTTTTTTGCACCCTCGCGGCCAGACTACCTACATTCCCTCCTTCCAGAGACAGAACGGCCACAAGACATCAAATCCAACTGAAATTATCGATCTGATGAGACACTATTACCAGAATTTGTACAATATTAACACGGACCGCTCGACCCACTCACCATTTGACCCTCACCCCTGTATAGAGACATAAGTATTGGATTCTGCCCTCCCAACTTTAGCTACAGGTCTGGCAAGGCAACTTGAGGATGACTTCACAGTCACAGAAATAGACGAGGTCATTCAAAATACCCTAGCGGGAAAGAGTCCTGGCCCAGGCGGCTTCTCCCCACATTTTTATAAACAGTTCCGCGCACAACTCGGACCTTTCCTGGTGAAAGTCTTTAATTTGATCACGACTGATTCCCCTTTTGCCCTGCGATACCTAGAAGCTTTCATCACAGTCCTGTCAAAACCCGGCATGGACTCCACTGTGGTGACTAATTACCGCCCAATATCTTTTATCAATATTGACGTTAAGCTCTACGCGAAAATTCTGGCCAACAGGTTAGCACCCCTTTTGCCCTCAGTCAGCCGCAGGTAGATTTTGTTCAGGGGAGAGAGGCTAGAGATGACATTGGTAAAAATCTCATGCTAGTGGCGCATGCTAAGTCACAGTGCAAACCACTGGCACTGTTATCCATTGATGCTGAGAAGGCTTTCGACCGTGTACAATGGTGTTTCATGTTCTCAGCACTCAGGCAGATAGGCTTGGTGAATCGCTTCCTTCACAAAATTGCGGCTTTATATTCCAGCCCTTCCGTACAATTAAGAATCAATGGCGCAGTGTCAGACCCTATCTCCATTGGCAATGGCATGAGGCAGGGTTGCCTTTTATTGCCCCTTTTCAACACGGTGGTTATGGAACACCTGGCCGTTGCGATCAAGAAGAACCCCAGAGTGCATGATCTGGAAGTGGACCACACTAACTACAAAGCCTCTCTATACGCTGATGATCTCCTCTTGTACATATCTCAACTAGAGATGGGCGAGTATACTCGCTACTATTCGGCACTCGCCGAATAGTAGCGGTATTCGTGTACTCGCTACTCGCCGAGTAAATTAGGATTCCTCGGGAGTAGCAAGTACCGAATACTTTTGCAGTGTATCAGTAGATACACTGCAAAAGTCCTGTAAAAGAGAGAAAATGTGGTTAAAAAATAAAAAAATCGGATACTCACCTTAACCGACGGCTGTACCGGGACCGGCCGATGCACATTTATTCATGGAAAAGGACCTTTCCCTCTCTCAGCCAATCAGATGGCTGGGAGAGATCTGGCCAATCAGATGCCGCCACGTCACAATCACGTGATCGCTAGCGGCCACCTGATTGGCCAGATGGAAAGGTCCTCTCAGGTACACCGAGGACCTTTCCATCTGGCCAATCAGGTGGCCGCTAGCGATTACGTCATTGTGACGTGGCGGCATCTGATTGGCCAGATCTCTCCCAGCCATCTGATTGGCTGAGAGAGGGAAAGGTCCTTTTCCATGAATAGATGTGCATCGGCCGGTCCCGGTACAGCCGTCGGTTAAAGTGAGTATCCGATTTTTTTATTTTTTAGCCACTTTTTCTCTCTTTTACAGGACTTTTGCAATGTATCTATTGATACACTGCAAAAGTATTCGGAATCGCTATACTCACAACGAGTAGCGAGTACCGCTACCTATTCGTTGCGGGTATAGCGATTCCGAATAGTAAGGTATTCGCCCATCCCTAATCTCAACTACACATTACCCTCCCTTTGTTGATGTCTGAGTTCGCAAAATTTGGGGAGGTCAGCAATTTTAAAATAAACTATTATAAATCTGAAGCCCTTAACATATCCATGGGAGCAGATGAACTAGAGAGAGCCAAAGGGAATTTCAGCTTCTACTGGCAATCTGGAGCTATTCAATACTTAGGAGTCCAAGTCCCAACCGACCTTACGGACCTATACAAATTTAATTACTTACCCCTCTTGATAAAAACCCTGCAAAACCTACATGAATATGGACAGAGGAATGTTTCATGGTTTGTTCGAATGAATGCTTTTAAGATGGACATACTTCCTAGGTTCTTGTATTTGTTCCAGGCTGTTCCGATTGTCCCACCGAGGGCATTCTTCCAAACCATCAGATCGGCCCTGCTCCATTTTATTTGGAAGAACTCTAAACCCCATCTAAAGTACTCACTTTTGACTGCACCAAAATCCAGGGGCGGTGCAGGCCTCCCTGATCTGCAAATTTACCACCAGGCCTCTTTACTGGTGCGATTGTTTGACTGGCAATTTCACCACTGCTCTAAACAGTATGTTCGGTTGGAACAAATAGACTTAGATGTCCCTTTATGATACCTCCTGTGGATAAAGGACATAGCAGATATCACCGGGAGGGTTGAGGGAACAGTGGGCTTTTTAGCATGGGAGGCCTTGCGGCTCTGGGACCATATAAAATTTAAGAAGGGGTTGATCAGTTCCCTTAACCCATTGGCACCAATTTTTAGGAACCCCGAATTTCCCCAGGGCAGACATAGGGAAAGATTCATGAGCTGGCATATCAGTTCTGATATCCGCATGGGGCTTAATGGAACAGAGGGTGACTTCCCGTCCCTTGGAAATTTACAGGACAAATCCCCAAATAGGTTGATCCCTTGGTTAGAATACGAACAATTGAAATTTGCAGGGAAAAGACCGGTGGACCAACATCATGCTCCTCCATGACTCGACTAGAACACCTACTTCTACAGCAGACACCTCCTGTTGTGAATTCATTGGAGCTCCCCCTGGTGGTTGTTGCTGGTGATGCAGCTGACTATGTCGGCTTCACAGGTGATGGTGATGACTGGCGATCTGGTTCTTGGAGCATATAATGGTTTGAAATGGATCAATCCTTGTCAGTTGTCTTTGGTTCCTGGAGGAGTTCACATCTCTCTGGTTTCTTCTGCTCTGTGGAATTCTTTGCAAGCTAAGTGGATGGTTTTTTGATATTTTGTGTCCCTCTTTTGTGTGTTTAAGGTTCTGCTTATGCTTTGTCTTATTCTGAGTTATGGGTTTGTAATTTAGTCTGTATATTTGTTTATCTGCTCTCAGTTAGCAAGTTTTCTTCCTAGGAATTTTACCATTCACTATTATCTGTTATTTCCAGTTCTGCTGGGATTTGATTTATAGAAGTCTGCAGATATAGAGGGTGCCGAGTCTTAGTGACTCAGGGTAATTTTTTGTACTATCTGCTGTTGGTGGTTTTTTGATAGTGTTTTATACTGACCGCAATAGTATTCTATCCTGTCTTTCCTATATAGCTAGTTTGGCCTCTTTTGGTAAACCTTTTACTCTGCCTGTGTTTGTTTTTCTTTCTCTTGTTTCCCAGTTAATATCTGTGGGGGCTGGCTATTCTTTTGGGGTTCTGCTCTAAGGCAAGATTGCTTTTCCTACATCCATCTTTAGGAGCAGTTAGTTCTCCGGCTGTGCAGAGGTGTCTAGGTCTGGTTAGTTACAGCTACTTCTAGTTGCGGTGTGTAGTCAGGGATTGCGGTCAGTACAGTTTCCAACGACTTCTATGGAATCTGAATGTTACTCCTGAGTCATCGGTTCATAACAGTACAACTGGCCGCAAGAATTAAAATTGAGATACATGCATCTCAGAAGAAGGGAAGAGAAGTGTTAAGGCTGTTGTTTCTTCTTTCTTCCCTCTTTTTCTTTGGGTGACTGTGGAGTCTTGTGCAAGTATGAGTGTCCAGGAACTAACTTTTCATTTAGACCAGCTCGCTGCAAGGGTACAGGGAATTTCTGAGTATATAGTTCAGACTCCTGTTTTGGACCCAAAAATTCCTACTCCAGATTTGTTTTATGGTGATAGGTTCAAATTTTTGAGTTTCAAAAATAATTGTAAACTGTTTTTTGCTTTGAGATCTCGGTCCTCTGGTGATTCAGTTCAGCAGGTTAAAATAGTTATCTCCCTGCTGCGGGGCGATCTGCAGGATTGGGCATTTTCTCTCACTTCTGGGGATCCGGTTTTACTTAATATGGACTCCTTTTTTCAGGCCTTGGGTTTAATTTATGATGAACCCGACTCTGGATCAAGCTGAGAAGATCCTGTTGGCCCTATCTCAGGGTCAGGATGCGGCGGAATTGTATTGTCAGAAATTCAGGAAATGGTCTGTGCTGACTAAATGGAATGATGATGCTTTGGTGGCGCTTTTCAGAAAGGGTCTTTCTGACACTGTTAAGGATGTTATGGTGGGGTTTCCTATGCCTGCGGGTTTGAACGATTCTATGTCTGTCTCTGGCCATTCAGATTGATCGACATCTGCGGGAAAACCGAAGGGCTCGCTCGGGATTGTCATCCTCAGAGCATATTCCTGAGCGAATGCAGTGTGATATGCACATGGAGTCCGTGGAGCCTCGATTAAGAGTCTCAAACACGGGAGTAGCCAGATATCCCTCCAGGGAAGGACCTAGCCCTGGGGTGGAATCCTTGCGGAGAGCACCATAATCACCATATTAAGTGGCCCTTTTAGTCAATATCCTACTCAGTTACGAATTAAGGATATCACAGGGGAATTAACAGAGCCAGGTATGCATCCACAGACAGTTGTTTTGGGGTACTGCCCCTCATCAGTGTGGAGTAGGATTCTGGCTAGGTGGGAGTAATGCCTGGTAGACCAACATCACAAAGCACTCACTGATCTCAGGGAGACCAGTCAAGGAAAACACTGCGGGCAGCCGGCTAAAGCACTCAAACACAGTGAAATCCATGGTGCATTGCCCCCTGGAAATTTGAATATGCAAATGGAGTCCGTGGAGCCTCGATTAAGAGTCTCAAACATGGGACTAGCCAGATATCCCTCCAGGGAAGGACCTAGCCCTGGGGTGGAATCCTTGCAGAGACCACCATAACCACCATATTAAGTGGCCCTTTTAGTCAATATCCCACTCAGTTATGAGTTAAGGATATGACAAGGGAATTAACAGGTTCAAATTTTTGAGTTTCAAAAATAATTGTAAACTGTTTTTTGCTCTGAGACCTCGGTCCTCTGGTGATTCAGTTCAGCAGGTTAAAATAGTTATCTCCCTGCTGCGATTTGCAGGATTGGGTGTTTTTTTTTTCTCACCTCTGGGGATCCGGTTTTACTTAATATGGACTCCTTTTTTCAGGCCTTGGGTTTAATTTATGATGAACCCGACTCTGTGCATCAAGCTGAGAAGACCCTGTTGGCCCTGTCTCAGGGTCAGGATGCTGGCGAATTGTATTGTCAGAAATTCAGGAAATGGTCTGTGCTGACTAAATGGAATGATGATGCTTTGGCGGCGCTTTTCAGAAAGGGTCTTTCTGAGACTGTTAAGGATGTTATGGTGGGGTTTCCTATGCCTGCGGGTTTGAACGATTCTATGTCTCTGGCCATTCAGACTGATCGACATCTGCGGCAGCACCGAACGGCTCGCTCGGGATTGTTATCCTCAGAGCAGATTCCTGAGCCGATGCAGTGTAATAGGATTCTATCTTGCACTGACCGACAAGGACTTAGACGTCGGTATAAGTTGTGTTTTTATTGTGGTGATGCTTCTATGTCATCTCTGTTTGTCCCAAGCGGGCACAGAGGATTGCTGGTTCCTTTACCGTCAGTACTATACAACCTAAGTTCTTATTATCTATGTCTCTGATTTGTTCTTTGTCGTCATTTTCTGTTATGGCATTTGTGGATTCAGGTGCCGCTTTAAATTTGATGGATTTTGAGTTTGCTAGTTGTTTCCCTGTGCAGCCGTTGCGGGACCCTATTCCTTTAAGGGGCATTGACGCTACACCTCTTGCGCAGAACAAACCTCAGTTTTGGATGCAGTTGACAATGCGCATGGCACCAGCTCATCAGGAGGATTGTGGATTTCTGGTTTTGCATAACCTGCATGATGGGGTGGTGCTGGGTTTTACGTGGTTGCAGGTCCATAATCCTGTTTTGGATTGGAAGTCTATGTTCGTAACTAACTGGGGTTGTAAGCAGGTACATGATGACATTTCCTTGATGCCTATATCATCTCTGCCCCAGGAGATTCTGGAGTTTCTGTCTGATTTTCAGGATGTTTTTGCTGAGCCCAAGTCCAGTTTTCTTCCTCCGCATCGGGCGTGCAATTGTGCTATTGATGTGGTGCCAGGCTGTAAGTTTCCTAAGGGTCGACTTTTCAACTTGTCTGTGCCTGAACATGCTGCCATGCGGAGTTATATTAAGGATTATTTGAAGAAGGGCCATATTCGCCCTTCCTCTTCGCCGTTGAGGGCGGGGTTCTTTTTTGTTGCCAGGAAAGATGGTTCTCTGAGACTCTGTATTGATTATCGCCTCTTGAATAAGATCACGGTCAAGTTTCAGTACCCTCTACCTTTGATTTCTGACTTGTTTTCTAGGGTTTAGGGGTATGTTGGTTTACTAAAATTGACCTTAGGGGGGCCTACAATCTGGTTCGTATCAAGCAGGGACACAAATGGAAAACGTCGTTTAATACGCCTGAAGGCCATTTTGAATACCTTGTGATGCCTTTTGGGTTGGCTAATGCTCCTTCCGTTTTTCAGTCCTTTATGCATGACGTATTTCGGGAGTTGATTGACAAGTTTTTGATTGTATATTTGGATGATATCCTGATTTTTTCTGACGATTGGGATTCTCATGTGGATCAGGTCAGGTCGGTCTTTCACATTTTGCATGACAATGCTTTGTATGTTAAGGGGTCTAAGTGTTGCTTTGGTGTCCAGAAAGTTTCTTTTTTGGGCTTCATTTTGTCTCCTTCTATTGAATGGATCCTGTTAAGGTTCAGGCTATTCATGATTGGGTTCAGCCCACGTCCGTGAAAGGTCTTCAGAATATTTTAGGCTTTGCTAATTTTTATCGTCGGTTCATTGTCAATTTTTCCAGCGTGGTGAAGCCGTTGACCGATTTGACTAAGAAGGGTGCTGATGTGGAGCATTGGTCTCCTGCAGCCATTTTTGCCTTTCATGAGCTTTAAAGACAGTTTACCTCTGCTCCAGTGTTGCGCCAACCGGATGTTTCCCTTCCGTTTCAGGTGGAAGTTGATGCTTCTGAGATTAGTGCGGGGGCCATCTTGTCTCAGAGGGATCCTGTTGGTTCCGTGATACACCCTTGTGCCTTCTTTTTCCGTAAATTTTCACCAGCGTAACACAATTATGATGTCGGCAATTGGAAGTTGCTGGCCGTGAAGTTAGCATTTGAGGAGTGGCGTCGTTGGTTGGAGGGGGCTAAACATCGTGTGGTTGTCTTGACTGATCACAAGAATCTGGTTTATCTCGAGTCTGCCAAGAGGCTGACTCCTAGGCGGGCTCGGTGGTACTTGTTTTTTGCTTTGTTTTGATTTTGTGGTTTCCTATCTTCCTGCTTCTAAGAATGTTAAGGCCGATGCTCTCTCTCGCAGTTTTTTGCCTGATTCTCTTGAACCTTCGAAGCCGGTCGGCATTCTGAAGACGGGGGGTTGTATCTTTCCACTGTTTACCCCAATTTATGGCTTGCTCTTCAGGAATTTCAGGCGGTAAACCTGAGCGCTGCCCTGTGGGGAAATTGTTTGTTCCTGCCCCCGTGGACTACTAGAGTGATTGCGGAGGTTCATTGTTCTGTGTTGGCTGGTCATCCTGGCATCATTGGTACCCATGATTTGGTTAGCTGATCTTTTTGGTGGCCCTCTTTGTCCTGGGATGTGCGTTCCTTTGTGCAGGCCTGTGGGACTTGTGCATGGGCCAAGCCTTGTTCTTCCTGTCCTAGTGGGTTGCTTTTGCCCATACCTGTACCTGAGCGGCCGTGGACGCATATTTCTATGGATTTTGTTTCGGATCTTCCTGTTTCCCAGGGGATGACAGTTATCTGGGTTGTTTGTGACCAGTTTTCTAAAATGGTTCATTTCGTTCCTTTGGCTAAATTGCCTTCTTCTTCGGACTTGGTTCCATTGTTTCTCTCAGCATGTTGTTCGTCTGCATGGTATTCCGGAAAATATTGTGTCTAACAGGGGTGCCCAGTTTGTTTCTCGGTTTTGGAAGTCTTTCTGAGCTAAGCTGGGTGTGGCTTTGTCTTTTTCTTCTGCTTTTCATCCGCAGTGTAATGGTCAGATGGAGAGAACTAATCAGACTTTGGAGACTTATTTGAGATGCTTTGTGTCTGCAGATCAGGATGATTGGGTTGCCTTTTTGCCTTTGGCTGAGTTTGTGCTTAATAATCGGGTTAGTTTGGCTACGTTGGTTTCTCCCTTCTTTTGTAATTTTGGCTTTCATCCTCGTTTTTCTTTGGGGCAGGTTGCGCCTTCTGCCTGTCCAGGTGTGGATTCTGTGGTTGAGGGGTTTGCAGCAGATTTGGGATTGTGCGGTTGCCAATTTAAATCTTTCTCAGGAAGCTGCTCAGCGTTTTGCTAACTGTCATCGGTGGGTTGGTTCTCGGCTTCGTGTTGGTGATTTGGTTTGGTTGTCCTCCCGCCATGTTCCTTTGAAGGCTTCTTCTCCTAAATGTAAGCCACGGTTCATTGGTCCGTACAGGATTTCTGAAGTTATTAATCCTGTCTCCTTCCGGTTGGCGCTTCCAAGCTCTTTTGCGATTTCATAATGTTTTTCATAAGTCCTTGTTGAGGCGCTTTGTCGAGCACAAGGTTCCTGCTGTGGCCCCTCTGGCCCCGGTCCTGATTGATGGAGAGTTGGAGTATGGGGTTTCGAGAAGATTTTGGATTCTCGTTTTTTGAGACGGAGGCTCCAGTACCTTGTTAAGTAGCGGGGGTTATGGCCAGGAGGATAATTTGTGGATTTCGGCCTTGGATGTTCATGCCCCTGACTTGGTTGGTCGTGCTTTCCATCTGGCTCATCCTGATAGGCCTGGGCCTCTGTTGACCCCTCCTCAGGGGGGGGGGGTAATGTTGTGAATTCATTGGAGCTCCCTCGAGTGGTTGTTGCTGGTGATGCAGCTGACTGTGTGGGTTTCACAGGTGATGGTGATCATTGGCAATCTGGTTCTTAGAGCATATAATGGTTTGAAGTGGATCAATCCTTGCCAGATGTCTTTGGTTCCTGGAGGATTTCAATCTCTCTGGTTTCTTCTGCTCTGTGGAATTCTTTGCAAGCTAAGTGGATGGTTTTTTGATATTTTGTGGCACACTTTTGTGTGCTTAAGGTTCTGCTAATGTTTTGCCTTATTGTGAATTGCGGGTTTGCAATTTAGTCTGTATATTTGTTTATCTGCTCTCAGTTAGGAAGTTTTCGTTCCTAGGAATTTTACCATTCACTATTATCTGTTATTTCCAGTTCTGCTGGGATTTGATTTATAGAAGTCTGCAGATATAGAGGGCGCAGAGTCTTAGTGACTCAGGGTAATTATTGTGCTATCTGCTGTTGGTGGTTTTTTGATAGTGTTTTATACTGACTGCAATAGTATTCTATCCCGTCTTTCCTATATAGCTAGTTTGGCCTCTTTTTGGGAAACCTTTTACTTTGCCTGTGTTTGTTTTTCTTTCTTGTGTTTCCCAGTTAATATCTGTGGGGGCTTGCTATTCTTTTGGGGTTCTGCTCTGAGGCAAGATAGCTTTTCCGACATCCATTTTAGGAGCAGTTAGTTCTCCGGCTGTGCAGAGGTGTCTAGGTCTGCTAGTTACATCCCACAGCTACTTCTAGTTGCGGTGTATAGTCAGGGATTGCGGTCAGTGCAATTTCCAATGACTTTTATGGAATCTGAATGTTACTCCTGAGTCATCGGTTCATAACAACCTCCTACTCATTTAATCTCCCTTCTGTACAGAGAGCTCACCACGGGCAAATGGGATGAGATTTGAGTTATATTCGCGCATGGAAGGACGAGATGGGCTTTCTCTGAAGATGACCTCGATAAGGCCTTTCTTTTCACACACAAACTTTCTCCAGCTGCGAGTGCTCAAGAAAAGAAATTTAAGATATTGACAAGATGGTACCTGTACCCCGTCAAATTGCGGGCCATCTTTCCATTGGTGGACGAAAGATGCTGGCGCTGTGGAACCGAGAGGAGTACACTATTCCACATATGGTGGCAGTGTTCTGCTATATGGCATTTTTGGGAGAAGGTGTTAGCAGCCTTTCATAAAATTTCTGGAGAACTTGTTCCCCCCTCCCTGCAAATAGCCATCTTTTCAATACTCCCAGATCCTATATCTGACCAGAAGCGGAGTCTTCTCCAGTTTTGCATCACTGCAGCACGCATGGTTATTCCGCGCCACTGGCGCACAGATGTGTTACCAACTATGGCGGAATGGGTAACGGAATTTTCGAATATATATCACATGGAGGAACTGATGGCTGAGGTCAGGGGCGACAACACCCTTTTGATTTGCATGTGGTAACCCTGGATAATGGTCAGGAAAACTGCCGAACTATGAAAGATGATTGGAAGGGAATTGTGAGGGCTGATGTCGGACCCTGAAGGCTACTCCTCCCATCCCCTACTCCCTCCCTGGCCCCATGCTTGCATTTGACGAGACTTACTTCTTCCTCTCCTCTTTGCTTCCCCTTTCCTTATGTTCCCTCTTCACTCTTTCCCTTATCTTACATATCCCTATCCCCTTGACCCCCTTCCTTTCACTACGATGATCTTACAATGAGTTCTTTAATTAATGTTACGTACTTTATATGACTTATTTTCATGTATAATTACTTACATACTGTATCAGCTGGGATAGAACGTCATCCCCTCCCTTTACTGCCAATGTGATGGGAGTGAACACGTTCTTCAGAAATGGTAACCTATATAGCCATGGCATGATGGACTTATACCTGTAAGTACTAGGTACATGAACTCGTTACTTGATATCTGATTCAACCTGGACATGCAGTAGCCTTAGGTTACTGATATTATAAGTGCTCAACCCATAGTCAAAACGTACCATTTATACTTGTATGTTATTGTCATTTCTTGTGTATTGTCTTCTATTCCTTTAATAAAAATAGATTCAACATAAAAGTTGAGCTGGATGATTCTGGCCTCTCCCTCCACAATCCACATGGCAAATCCTTTGTTTTGCAGATATAAACACTCAACGTTAAATTTAATAATACACATTAATGCCACAAATACATAAATCGGATTTTTGGGGTGTGGATGACTTGCAGATTTCAGAGCACCTTTTCATGTTCTTGCAAGAATATCAGAAACCTGGGAAACAAAGTTTTGACTGGACGCAAGTCACAGATACCCCATGTCAGGACATATAAAACATGTAAAATCATGAGGGAAAAGATAGTGCCAATATCTTTGACCTGGGAGCTTCCAGCCAAAGATATGGGAAAAAGAGTTTTTGATGATTTGGAGATGGGTGTTTTTACAAGAAAACAGCCCATATGTGGTAGCAAAGGGGGAGATCCTGGGTTTTTTGGCCCAAAGCATAAAACAAGAGCGTCCATCTTTGGTAGTATATTCTAGCCCGGGACCATGGATACAGCATCACGCTATCGCTGTGAGGCAGAATCATAATCCATTTCTGGGGTGCTGTCCCCCCTAGATCTGCGACTGTTACTGCTTGGCACAGGTTTAATGTTCTATCTTCATTTTATCCTTTTATTTTCATAACTGTTTATGCATGTTTATAATTTGTCTCTTTTATAATATCTTTTTTTGAACACTGCCATTTCTTTAGAGTAAAACTTATAAATTTGCTAGTTTTGTTCTTCATGTTCTGTGAGCGAGCTGACACGTACCTCCTGCAAATTCACGTTACCAAATGGGTTTCCGATCTACCTTTTAAGAGGTCGGTGGTAGCAGCATAATTTTGTATTTGTATGTGATATTGTGTACCTGGTGGTGACCAGATCGCGGTATATGTATGTTCCTTTCATATTCCTTTCATAGTCATTTCTGAGTGTTTCCAGTATTAACTGCTATCTTTATTCACTGCAAAATGTGTTTTTTGTATGTATTTTGCAGTGTCTCGAACCAATTAATTGATTTAACATTGTTTCCTATGGTAATCTTTGCCTCGGTCGGTTTCGATTTTCGATGACAGTTTTCGGACGAATTACCGATGAAAACCGAGGTGTCACTGTATTATATAGAGTCATTAAAAACAGAGTGATCTATTTCAAGTGTTTATTTCTGTAAATGTTGATGAATATGGCTTACAGCCAATGAAAACCCAAACGTCATTATCTCAGAAAGTTAGAAAGGATGAAAGGTCTGAGAGATAAAATATTACCTAAATAGGTATCAGTGGCTTCACCTTGTGTGGTTGTGAGAGAAAAATCATGTGATGCTTCTCTAATTTGTGTAATTAATAGCATTTGTAACTTACCTATGGCACCTAACAGGTGTTGGCAATAACTAAATCACACTTGCAGCCAGTTGACATGGATAAAGTTGACTCAACCTCTGTCCTGTGTCCATGTGTGTACCACATTGAGCATGGAGAAAAGAAAGAAGACCAAAGAACTGTCTGAGGACTTGAGAAACCAAATTGTGAGAAAGCATCAACAATCTCAAGGCTACAAGTCCATCTCCAAAGACCTGAATGTTCCTGTGTCTACCGTGCGCAGTGTCATCAAGAAGTTTAAAGCCCATGGCACTGTGGCTAACCTCCCTAAATGTGGATGGAAAAGAAAAATTGACAAGAGATTTCAACGCAAGATTGTGCGGATGGTGGATAAAGAACCTTGACTAACATCCAAACAAGTTCAAGCTGCCCTGCAGTCCGAGGGTACAACAGTGTCAACCTGTACTATCCGTCGGCATCTGAATGAAAAGGGACTGTATGGTAGGAGACTCAGGAAGACCCCATTTATTACCCATTTATTACCCCGAGACATAAAAAAGCCAGGCTGGAGTTTGCCAAAACTTACCTGAGAAAGCCTAAACGTTTTGGAAGAATGTTCTCTCTTTTTGGGCAAAGGCATCAACATAGAGTTTACAGGAGAAAAAAAGAGGAATTCAAAGAAAAGAACACGGTCCCTACAGTCAAACATGGCGGCGGATCCCTAGATGTTTTGGGGTTGCTTTGCTGCCTCTGGCACTGGACTGCTTGACCGTGTGCATGGCATTATGAAGTCTGAAAGACTACCAACAAATTTTGTAGCATAATGTAGTGCCCAGTGTGAGAAAGCTGGGTCTCCATCAGAAGTCATGGGTCTTCCAGCAGGACAATGACCCAAAACACACTTCAAAAAGCACTAGAAAATGGTTAGAGAGAAAGCACTGGAGACTTCTAAGGTGGCCAGCAATGAGTCTAGACCTGAATCCCATAGAACACCTGTGGAGAGATCTTAAAATGGCAGTTTGGAGAAGGCACCCTTCAAATATCAGGGACCTGGAGCAGTTTGCCAAAGAAGAATGGTCTAAAATTCCAGCAGAGCATTGTAAGAAACTCATTGATGGTTACCGGAAGCGGTTGATCGCAGTTATTTTGGCTAAAGGTTGTGCAACCAAGTATTAGGCTGAGGGTGCCAATACTTTTTTCTGGCCCATTTTTGGAGTTTTGTGTGAAATGATCAATGTTTTGCTTTTTGCTTCATTCTCTTTTGTGTTTTTTCATTGAAGACAAATTAAAGAAACTGAGTATTATCTGACAGAATTGCAGGGGTGTCAATACTTTTGGCCAACACTGAATAATTCACTTTACGCACACATGACATGTAAGTATTAAAACACTTTAAAGAATAAATAACACCAGGAAGACCAATTATATGTGCTATATGTGCTTAACAAGCAATACTTCGTTAAACATTGACAACATACTTTAACCATATTCTTCCATCTATACTAATATCCAGCATCACCCTGGATTACAATGTACACATATTTTTCTTGAAAAGATAATAGACTGGATGTACAACACATATTATTATTTTTATTGGGATTTAAATTCATGCTAAATAATAACTATTTTAACCACCAGTGGTGTGGGTCTGCAAGTAATACAAGAATTCTACCTTTTTATTCTATCCTTTTTATGGGGTATTTAAGCATAAAGATATTTTATCAGTCACAATACAACACCAAGGTACTAATTTACAAGCACTTCATTGATGATTTATTTATATGGAAGGGAAGCTGTGATGACATTCCCAACTTTGTAAATGAACTTACTCTGAACCCATTGGGGATCTCCTTTATGCCTACTGTGGAAAAAGATAGTACGGTATTGATTTCCTTGATCTAACAATTACTAATTACGAAAAATGCTGTTTTTTTAAAAACACAAATGGTTATATCCTCTTCACCAGAGGGCACTACTTCAAATGACTATAGAACATTCCCTATAATCAGTACTAATGCATCAGATGGCATTGTAAGGTTAGAGTCTGACGTGCATCAGCACTCAGGCTGATGAATTCGTTAGAAACTTAGGTTTTCTCAGCCTGAGCGCATAGCGTTAACGTCATGTAACGCTATGCGCCGGCTGCCTATTCATCACTATGGATACCTGACGCCTTGCGTAATCGCCAGCTCCACACACAAGGACAAGATATGCACTATTGCAAAGCGCACAGGAAAATGCTGCAAACCGCGTTTCCTGTGCGATCCGCAATAGCGCATATCTGGGACTTGTGTGTGGAGCCGGCGGCTGCGGAAAGCTTCAGGTATCCATAGTGATGAATAGGCAGCCGGTGCGTAGCGTTACATGACGTTAACGCTATGCGCTCAGCTTGCCAAAACCTTTTAGATGAATTCGGCAGGCTGACAGCTGACGCTAGTTAGACCCTAGCCTTAGGAACATTCTGGTTCCTAGCCGCCTGAAAAATATTATTATTAACATAGCACAATCTACCTTGGTTCTACTAAAATTAGGAACTTACTAATGTCGATCAAAAAAATGTCTGTGTTGTAAATGTATCACACATGGGAAACAAACACACATTGGGAGGTTTTTCCAATTAAAACAGACATGGATTGCCAAACACGGTATGTAATATACCTTATACAATGTGCTTGTAATCTACAGTATATCGGCAGATCAACTCAAACCTTACACTGCCACCTTAATTCTCATCATAGTACAACCCCTGGCAAAAATAATGGAATCACCTGGCTGGAGGATGTCCATTCAGTTGTTTAATTTTGTAGAAAAAAAGCAGATCACAGACATGGCACAAAACTAAAGTCATTTCAAATGGCAACTCTCTGCCTTGAAGAAACACTAAAAGAAATCAAGATAAAAAAAATGTGCTAGCTAGTAATGGTTACTTTTGTAGACCAAGCAGGGGAAAAATTATGGAATCACTCAATTCTGATGTAAAAATTATGGAAACACCCTGTAAATTTTTATTCCCAAAACTAACACCTGCATCAAATAAGATCTGCTCGTTAGTCTGCTTCTAAAAAGGAGTGATCACACCTTGGAGAGCTGTTGCACCCAAGTGGACTGACATAAATCGTGGCTCCAACACGAGAGATGTCAATTGAAACAAAGGAGAGGATTATCAAACTCTTAAAAGAGGGTAAATCAACACGCAATGTTGCCAAAGATGTTGGTTGTTCACAGTCAGCTGTGTCTAAAATCTGGTCCAAATACAAACAACATGAGAAAGTTGTTAAAGGGAAACAATACTGATAGACCAAGGAAGACATCAAAGCGTCAAGACCGGAAACTTAAAGCAATAGGTCTCCAGAACAGGAAATGCACAATAAAACAAATGAGGAACGAATGGGAGGAAACTGGAGTCAATGTCTGTGATCAAATTATAAGAAACCGCGTAAAGAAAATGGGATTTACATACAGAAAAGCTAAACAAAAGCCATCGTTAACACCTAAGCAGAAAAAAACAAGGTTACAATGGGCTAAGGAAAAGCAATCGTGGACTATGGATGACTGGATGAAAGTCATATTCAGTGATGAATCACAAATCTGCATTGGGCAAGGTGATGATGCTGGAACTTTTATTTGGTGCTGTTCCAATGTGATTTATAAAAATGACTGCCTAAAGAGAACATGCAAATTTCCACAGTCATTGATGAAATGTGGCTGCATGTCAGGTTTCAATCTAATTGAAAATCTTTGGTGAAAGTTGAAGAAAATGGTCCATGACAAGGCTCCAACCTGCAAAACTGATCTGGCAACAGCAATCAGAGAAAGTTGGAGCCAGATTGATGATGAGTACTGTTTGTATCTCATTAAGTCCATGTCTCAGAGACTGCAAGCTGTTATAAAAGCAAGAGGTGGTGCAACAAAATACTAGTAATGTATTTGAGTGTTGTTTTGTTTGTTTGTCATGATTTCATAATTTTTTCCCCCTGCTTGGTCTACAAAAGTAACCGTTACTAGCTACCATATTTCTTTTAGTGTTTCTTCAAGGCAGAGAGTTGCCATTTGAAATGACTTTAGTTTTGTTCCATGTCTGTGATCTGCTGTTTTTCTACAAAATTAATCAACTGAATGGACATCCTCCGAGCCCGATGATCCTTGCGGAGACCACCATAACCACCATAATAAGTGGCCCTTTTAGTCAATATCCCACTCAGTTACGAGTTAAGGATATGACAAGGGAATTAACAGAGCCAGGTATCCATCCACAGACAGCTGTTTCGGGGTAATGCCCCTCATCAGTGTGGAGTAGGATTCTGGCTAGGTGGGAGCAAAGCCTGGCTAGTCCTGTGTTTGAGACTCTTAATCGAGGCTCCACGGACTCCATTTGCATATTCAAATTTCCAGGGGGCAATGCATCATGGATTTCACTGTGTTTGAGCACTTCAGCCAGCTGCCCACAGTGTTTTCCTTGACTGGTCTCCCTGAGATCAGTGAATGCTTTGTGAGGTTGGTCTACCAGGCCTTGCTTCCACCTAGCCAGAATCCTACTCCACACTGATGAGGGGGCAATACCCTGAAAAAGCTGTCTGTGGATGGATACTTGGCTCTAATTTCCTTGTCATATCCTTAACTCGTAACTGAGTGGGATATTGACTAAAAGGACCACTTAATATGGTGGCTATGGTGGTCTCCGCAAGGATTCCACCCCAGGGCTACGTCCTTCCCTGGAGGGATATCTGGCTAGTCCAGTGTTTGAGACTCTTAATCGAGGCTCCACGGACTCCATGTGCATACAAGTATATGTATCACTGTTCTGCCTATTCCAGGTAGCCCCACCCCTGATAGTTCTGCACATACCCCCAAATTCGCACCCCACACAAACCTGCACCCCCACCCCTCCAAACCTGCCCCCAAATCTGCACCCCCCCCACAAACCCACACTCCAATGCCTCCAAACCTGCTCCCCACCAAACGTCTCCCACCTGCTCCCCCCAAAAAAATGCCACCCAAACCCACCTCTCCAAAAAAAATCCCACCTCCCAAACCTGCACCCCTGCCCCCCAAAAAATGTCCCTCACCCCACAAACCCACATTTCAAAAAGATGTCCTTCTTAACCTGCCTGTCCAAAGCCACACCCTAAAACCTGCCCTCCTAAATGTGCCCCACCAAATTTGCACCTCCCAAAAAAATGTACCCCCACCCCCCAAATATGCACCCCCAAAAAAAGTCCCCTCCAAAAAAAATGCCACGCCCACACCCCTGCTACCCCCAAAAAAAGCCCCCAAGTCAAACTTGCACCCCTGCCTCTGCATCTCCACTCGCGCAAACCCTCACCCCTCAATAAATGCCCCCCAAGCCAAATCTGCACCCCTGCCCCCAAAAATAAATACTCTAAAACCCGCAAAATACATCCCCACATCCTCACGACCCCAAAAATAATGCCCCTAACCCAAACCTGAACCCCCATGCACTTCCTCACCCCCTCCCCAAAACAGTCCATGTCATGTCACTGCCTGATCATTTTTGGTATTTGCGTCTCCTGAGAGCGCACTTAGTGCATTTGTGCTGCAAATCTGTAGTGTTGAATATATGATATCCGGTCTGCCTGGATGCATATGGCTCCGTCCCCTCTAGTTAGCCCGCCCCTTTTATTGTCACAATAAAATAGAATGTAACAAATAAACTTCTGTGTCATTCTTGGCAGTTAATATGATGTAAGAGGCTGATGTAAGTCACATGATACTAAGAGAAAAGTCATATTACACCTTAATGAGCAAATCTGAAAAAAGGGAGGCAAGATTTACAGAAATCAGAACAAGAGCTACTTCTTCAAGAGACACTAAAACATCTCAGCAGAGAGAAGCAACTTTTACAGAAATGAGAACAGTTAGTTACTATGCCCGGGCAACACCGAGCTCTACAGCTAGTCTAATATGTAAAGCTGAGTGTGTGTATGTGTGTGTATGTATCATAGCCCCGCCTACTCCACATAGACCCACCAACACTATATAGCTTCACCCCTCCACATAGCACTTCCTGTGACTATGTGGAGGGGTGAAGCTATGAGTGTGTATGAGCATAGCCCCACCCACTCCACATAGCCACGCTCACTTCACCTAGCTCCACCCACTTTGTATAGATCTGCCCCGTGTCTACATGGAGGGGTAGAGCTATGAAAGGGCAGGGCTATACATAGGGGAGGAGCTATGAAGGGGATGTGGCTATTGTCAGGGGTGGAGTTATGAAGAGGTGGGGCTATGTGTAAGGGCAGTGTCACGCTGGGAGTGGGGAAGACACCCAGCGTAGGATAACGACGGGGGGGGGGAATCAGGAGTCCCTAATGCTAAGGGCACAAGAAGGAGACGGTGACCCCTAGACTTCCTAGAGCTGACCCTGTCTGCCCTAACGTCCCTATACAGTCTCCTCAACTGTCGCCGACCACGAACCTCGTCCCTCTCTGATCCTAGATCTACCTTATCTAAGGATCAGATGGAGAGGTTCACTAGACCCCTCCACTATCAACTAAAGACAAACACCAGGGAAGACAGACATTTGGGAAAAGGAAACACTTATCTGACAGCAGAACACAGCAACCTCCACAATCTCAGCTTCTGCTGGAGCAAGGATAAAGTGTGCACAAGGAACTATCACCTGCACCGAGGAAGGGTAATGAACCTCCTTATAAAGGTGGAAGGAGTCTGCTGGGTCCTAGTGACCTACAACATTGGTGGATAAAACCAGACCGAGCGCAAGACCTCCACAGCCGTCTCCCCATAATAGAGAGATCTCATCGCACCTTCTCTCCATCAACACAGAAGGTAAATGCCCCTGAAAGAGACGGACCATCCTCCACCATTATGGCTGGTGGGCCAAACGCTGGGATCGTCTGCGCGTGGCCTTCACCCTGTCATCCGTGCCACCCGTGACAGTACCCCCCCTCCTACGAGTGGCCCCCGGACACTCAGGACCAGGCTTATCCGGATGGGAACGGTGAAAAGCGCGGACCAGCCTTGCGGCGGACACCTCCGACGCCGGCACCCACATCCGCTCCTCAGGACCGTACCCCCTCCAGTGCACCAAATACTGAAGAGAACGGCGCAACATGCGAGAATCAACCACCCTCGAGATCTCGAATTCCAGATTCCCCGCCACACAGATGGGCTCAGGAGGCAAAGGAGATGGGTTAGACGACGGCACATACGGCTTGAGGAGCGACCTGTGAAACACATCGTGAATCTTAAGAGCAGGAGGCAACGCAAGACGAAACGCCACGGGATTGATAACGGCGGTTATCCTATAGGGGCCAATAAACCTGGGCCCCAACTTCCAAGAGGGCACCTTCAACTTCACATTCTTGGTAGACAACCACACGTAGTCATTCACACATAGGTCCGGACCTGGCGCACGCTTCCTGTCAGCCATACGTTTGTACCTGTCACCTAAGAGCTTCAAGCTACGCTGTACACCCCGCCAAACCGAGGAGAGGGACGAGGTAAAACGGTCCTCCTCCGGAACTCCGGAAGGACTCGTACCGCTAAAAGTACCAAACTGAGGATGAAACCCATATGCGCCGAAGAACGGTGACTTGCCAGTGGACTCCTGAAGACGATTATTAAGGGCGAATTCGGCCAAGGGCAAATAATTTGCCCAAGTCTCCTGATGGTCAGAGACAAAACACCTCAGGTAAGTCTCCAAATTCTGATTCACACGTTCGGTTTGACCATTAGACTGAGGATGAAAAGCCGAAGAAAAGGACAACGTTATCCCCAAACGTGTACAAAAAGCCTTCCAAAATTTGGAGACGAACTGAGTACCGCGATCAGAAACCACATCGGAGGGAACCCCATGAAGCTTCACAATCTCACTTACGAACACCTGTGCCAGAGTCCGAGCATTAGGAAGTGCGGGCAGTGCCACAAAGCGAACCATCTTACTGAATCTATCTACTACTACCAGTACCACCGTCTTGCCCGCAGACGCCGGAAGATCGGTGATAAAATCCATTGACAAATGTGTCCATGGCCTCTCAGGAATAGACAATGGCACGAGAGACCCAGACGGACGGGTATGCGGAACCTTAGCACGTGCACACACACCACAGGCGGATACGAATTCCGCTACGTCCTTCCTCAACCCCGGCCACCAAAAGCGACGAGACAAGAGATCGAAAGTGGCCCTACCGCCCGGATGCCCCGCCAGTACAGAGTCGTGATGCTCTGACAGCACCCTGAGGCGCAAAGAGAACGGCACAAAAAGCCTGGCGAGCAGAATCAGACCACTCAGAAAAATCCGTCCCCTTCCTAGTCATGTCCGTAAGAGGCGTCACCAGTACCGAATAGTTCTTAATAAATTTACGGTAAAAATTGGTAAACCCCAAAAAGCGTTGCAATGCCCGTAGATTGTCCGGCTGTTCCCAATCTAGCACCGCCCAGACCTTTTCCGGATCCATCCGGAAACCCAACGGCGACAAGAGGTACCCCAAAAAACGAACCTCCTGAACGGCGAAAACACATTTCTCGAGTTTAGCATACAGTTTGTTGTCCCGTAAGACCTGCAACACCTGTTTGACATGGGACTGATGCGTCTCCATATCGGGAGAATAGATCAAGATATCGTCCAAGTAAACAACTACAAATCTACCCACCAAATGATGGAAAATATCATTGACAAAATGTTGGAAAACCGCCGGGGCGTTAGTGAGCCCGAACGGCATTACGAGACTTTCAAAATGGCCGTCCGGGGTATTAAACGCAGTTTTCCATTCATCCCCCTCTCTGACCCTAATCAGGTTGTAGGCCCCCCTCAAATCCAACTTGGAGAACCATTTGGCACCCACAACCTGACTAAATAAATCAGGGATCAGAGGGAGGGGGTATGGATCACGGACAGTAATCCGATTCAATTCCCGAAAATCCAAACAAGGACGGAGGCCCCCATCTTTTTTTTTCACAAAAAAGAAACCAGCCGCAACCGGCGACGTGGAGGGCCTAATGTGTCCCGTCTCCAGACTTTCAGAAATGAAATCCTTCATTGCTTGTCTTTCGGGACCAGATATAGTAAACATCCTAGCTTTGGGCAGTTTAGCTCCGGGAACGAGGTTGATAGGGCAATCATATGCCCGATGAGGGGGCAAGTCTCGGCACCCCTTCTCTGAGAACACATCCTCATACTCCGATAGGAATGGGGGCAGAGATTCAGCAGATACCACCGAAAGGGATGTAGCCAAACAATTCTCCGAACAAAAATCACTCCATTCCACAATGTCCCTGGACTGCCAATCCACTACGGGATTATGTTTAATCAACCATGGCAAGCCCAGGACAATGGGAGCGGGGAGACCGTCTAAGACATAGCAAGATAACGTCTCCTGATGTTGGGATCCAACCGTTAACTTAATGTTATGTACGATATGTGTGAGACTACCCTGAGCAAGAGGGGCTGAGTCGATGGCATAGATACGGATGGGGCGAGACAATAAACAGCGGTTAAGCCCATGAGCGTGTACAAAACGAGCATCCACCATGCAGATCCCCGCACCACTATCCACAAACACAGAAATGCCTTCCGTTTTGCTCTCTAGCGCCACCTCGGCACTCAGGAGAAAATGGGAAGTACAAACGGAGGATACACACACCTCCCGCTCGACCACCTCCACACCCCCCATAGTCACATGAGGTCCCGGCACCCTAGTCCGTTTAGGAGCGTAGGGACAGGCCCCGATAAAATGGTCTCCTTTCCCACAGAAAAAACAGACCCCCTTCCCCCTGCCCCGGGAGGCACCGGAGGAGAGCCTCGAGGCCGCCGCTCCTCCAAGCTGCATAGGTTCCTCCCCCCTCGGGAGAAATGACTCGCCCTCCGAGTGACCACCCGGCAACAAGGAACCACCATGAGAAGGGCTCCCAGTTGCAGGAGGTCTACCCCTCCGCTCCTGGAGGCGTCTATCCATGCGAATAGCCAACGACATAGCTGCCTCCAGGGACGGGGGGGTCTCATACACTGCCAGGGCATCCTTCAGTCTTTCTGAAAGACCCTGGCAAAAATGACTCCTGAGAGCCGGATCGTTCCACTTTGTGTCCATAGCCCACCTGCGGAACTCAGAACAATATGATTCCGCCGACCGAGTCCCCTGGTGGAGATGGCGCAATTTGGATTCAGCCAAAGAGACACGGTCAGGGTCATCATATATGAGGCCTAAGGCGTCAAAAAATCCATCCACAGACTGGAGACAAGTAGAGTCCTGTGGCAGAGAGAAAGCCCAGGATTGGGGATCCCCCTGCAGCAATGATATAATAATTCCTACCCGCTGCTGCTCATCACCAGTGGAATACGGCTTAAGCCTAAAGTATAATTTACAGGCCTCTTTGAACACAGTAAATTTGTCTCTGCCTCCTGAAAACCTGTCAGGGAGGGCAACCTTAGGTTCCGGTCTGGCCGGACCCACTGCTTGATTCCCCAAGACACCACTTTGCGGTTGTGGTCCCTGCAGAGCCGACCGAAGGTCGGCAACCTCCAAAGACAAGGTCTGCAGCTGCTGGGCCAAAGCAGACACAGGATCCATAAGGAAAGGAAGGAAAATCAAATCCTCCCCTTCCTTCACTTACAGTTATGGCAGGTGATAATGTCACGCTGGGAGTGGGGAAGACACCCAGCGTAGGATAACGACGGGGGGGGGAATCAGGAGTCCCTAATGCTAAGGGCACAAGAAGGAGACGGTGACCCCTAGACTTCCTAGAGCTGACCCTGTCTGCCCTAACGTCCCTATACAGTCTCCTCAACTGTCGCCGACCACGAACCTCGTCCCTCTCTGATCCTAGATCTACCTTATCTAAGGATCAGATGGAGAGGTTCACTAGACCCCTCCACTATCAACTAAAGACAAACACCAGGGAAGACAGACATTTGGGAAAAGGAAACACTTATCTGACAGCAGAACACAGCAACCTCCAAAATCTCAGCTTCTGCTGGAGCAAGGATAAAGTGTGCACAAGGAACTATCACCTGCACCGAGGAAGGGTAATGAACCTCCTTATAAAGGTGGAAGGAGTCTGCTGGGTCCTAGTGACCTACAACATTGGTGGATAAAACCAGACCGAGCGCAAGACCTCCACAGCCGTCTCCCCATAATAGAGAGATCTCATCGCACCTTCTCTCCATCAACACAGAAGGTAAATGCCCCTGAAAGAGACGGACCATCCTCCACCATTATGGCTGGTGGGCCAAACGCTGGGATCGTCTGCGCGTGGCCTTCACCCTGTCATCCGTGCCACCCGTGACAGGCAGAGCTATCAGAAGGGGCAGAGCTATGATACATATACACATACTTACATATCCATATATGGGCATTATGTCTGGGCAACACTGGGCTCTACAGCTAGTTTGTTACATAATATAAAACATCCAGCAATATTCATCATATATGTATATTTTTTTTAACATATCTTTTTATCTATGTACCAACTTTGTCTCATGCTGCTATATTTTAACACATTTTCTGTGTACTTATATATGTATTTAATATTAATGTGTTATTAATTCCTTAGCTTTTGAATAGTTTTAATTCTTACATGTTATAAATGAGCAAATTTAATTCTATGTAGGTTTTCATATTTTTTAAATATTGTAAGGTTTACCTGTATATATATGCGCCAATTCCATGTCATCTATAATATAAAACCCGAAGGCCACTTCCGGAAAACCCGAAGGTTACTTCCGTGATGGCCTCCTGACCATGGTGGTGACGTCACCAGTGAGGGCTAGCCGCAGACGACCGGCATCAGATGGTTGTCTCCCGCCCGCCACACATGCAACTTCCCCGATCCTGCGGCCCCCCCCCGCGGGTCCTCCTGCCCCCCCGCGGCTCCTGTGGCCCCCCGCGGCTGCTCCTGCCCCCCGCGGCTCCTGCGGGCCCCCCCCCCCCGCTTGCTTCTACAAAAAAAAAACCACTCATAGAGGATAGTCACCCGTCCGCCGGCGCGCTCCATCTACCTCCTCTAGCTCCATGGCTTGAGGACCTGTGCTTGCCTGGGAAAGCCGCCCCATGGGTGAGTATCCTCCCATCCATCCTGCCCCTACCCCCCACCGGCTCCAACCTGCCCTCCCCCCGCCGCCTCCATCCTAACCCCCTCCGCCGGATCCATCCTGCCCCCCCCCACACCAGCTCCATCTTGCCCCCCCGCCGCCTCCATCCTGCCCCCCCACCAGCTCCATCCTGCCCCCCCCGCTGCCTCCATCCTGCCCCGCTCGCTCCATCCTGCCCACCACCATCCTGTCCTGCTCCCTCCATCCTGCCCCGCTCGCTCCATTCTGCCCCCCTGCCACCATCCTGCCTCGCTCGCTCCATCCTGCCCGCCCGCCACCATCCTGCCCCGTCGCCTCCATCCTACCCCGCCGCCTCCATCCTGCCTCGCCGCCTCCATCCTGCCCCGCCGCCTCCATCCTTCCCCCTGCCACCGTCCTGCCCCGCTCACTCCGTGCTGCCCCGCTTGCTCCATCCTGCCCCGCTCGCTCCATCCTGCCCCGCTCGCTCCATGCTGCCCTGCTCGCACCATCCTGCCCTGCCGCCTCCATCCTGCCCCGCCACCTCCATCCTGCCCCCCCACCTCCGGCACCATCCTCCTCCTCCGGCTCCATCCTGCTCCTCCGGCTCCATCCTTACCTTCCCCCCCCCCGGGTCCATCCTGCCTCCCTCTCACCATCCTGCCCCGCTCGCTCCATCCTGCCACCACTCCACCCCCCATCACCATCCTGCCCCCCTAATTCATCCTGCCCCCCTGGCAGTTAACGGTCATGTGACCGATCAGCTGAACGGTTTCCCAGGCAACGACGGGTCCTAAACCCCTGTAGGACCTAGAAGACGAAGGTGGAGCGAGCCGGCGGACAGGTGAGTATCCTCACTGAGGATTTTTTTATTTTTTGGAGGGAGGAGCGGGGGGGAAGCTGAGTATGGCCATATACCATAGTGCTGCTATACATGTACTCTAATGTATCGCCATATACTATAGTGCTGCTATACATGTGCTATAAAATTCCACCATATACTATAGTGAAACTCTACATATACTGTAATATACTGTCATATACTATAGTGCTGCTATACATGTGCTGTAATGTATCGCCATATACTATAGTGCTGCAATACATGTAATGTCCCACCATATACCATGGCGCTGCTATACATGTACTGTAATGTACCGCCATGTACCATAGCGCTGCTATACATGTGCTATAAAATACCCCCATATACTATAGTGCACCTGTACATATACTTTAATATATTGCCATATACTATAGTGCTGCTATACATCTGCTATACTGTACCGCCATATACCATAGTGCTGCTATATCTAATATATAAAACCCCAAGGCTCATTTCCGTCACTTTAGCCAGCACTTCCCTCACTTTGTCATCGCCAAAGTGACGTCACCACAGCGCTACACCCGTCCAGGGTGGACCAACATGCCGGTCCTAAGCGGAGCGGGACTCGGGCAGACCCGCCACGCTTACGGCCGCCCCTACACTGCCTAAAACACACATCACGGGGGGAGACGACCGCCGTGATGTGTGCAGCCTAGAGGAGCAGAGGTGTGCCGAACGGTCATGTCGCCGCTCCAGCCTCCTCTCTCCTCACCCCTCCAGCCGCATCTCTCCTCACCCCTCCAGCGCCACCTTTCCTCACCCCTCCAGCCTCCCGCCACATCATACTCTGCTATCCACAGAGCCGCCTGTATACTCTGCTACCCACAGACCTGCCTGTATAATCTGCTACCCTCAGAGCCCCCTGTATACTCTGCTACCCACTGAGCCGCCTGTATACACACAATTCATTTCACCGCACTCCCGATGCAATTGCATTGGGCCCCTGACCACTGCACTCTGACCCGACCACTGCACTCTACCCCCACCACTGCACTATACCCCCACCACTGCACTATACCCCCACCACTGCACTCTACCCCCACCACTGCACTCTACCCCGACCACTGCACTCTGCCCCTCACCACTAGACTCTGCCTCTGACCACTAGACTCTGCCTCTGACAACTAGACTCTGCCACTGACCACTAGACTCTGCCCCTGACCACTGCACTCTGTTCCTGACCACTGCACTCTGCCCCTGACCACTGCACTCTGCCCCTGACCACTGCACTCTGCCCCTGACCACTGTACTCTGCCCTAAAGCAGACTATGAGATACTGAGCCTCCGTATACTCTGCTAACCACTCAGCCGCTGTATAGTCTGCTAACCACTGAGCCCCCGTATACCCTAATAACCATAGGCTAGAATACCCGATTCTTTAGAATCGGGCCGCCATCTAGTATATTCATATATGCCAAAGATACTTTATGCGCCAAAGTAAATTTATATAATATTACTATCTATGTATATTCTTCTTTTATCTCATCTCAGTTTCTGTTTTTTGTTTCACAACTTCGAAAATTAGTTTTCATATGAATTCTTGGTCCGTATGTTTCCGTAACGCCCCATATTTTGCTTTCTGTATCATACAAAAAAGTCTACAGCACTCACTATATCATTTGTCAGCTTTATTCCTTTCTATTCCTCAGTCACATCCTCTCCACACCATATTTTTGGTTCAAATCAAATAAAAATGGCCTTGATTATATCATCTAATATATAATTTTCCTATTATGCTACTAATTTGGCAATATTATTATTCTGTACTCTGTATATATATTGAACTTATCTTCTGGTTTAATTTTTCCTTTAGTATTTGTGCATCTATTATTTCCAGTAATATTTCTAATATATTTTGTTGTATTCTTTTTTATTTATAAGTCATGTTTTATTTTCTTTATTTTTTAATTTTATTTAGTATATTTTTTCATTCTCTATTTTTTTTCTATTTCTTTATTTTTATTTTTTATTTCATTTATTTCTTTGTAACATTTTCTTTTCGTTATTTACTCTTTCATATAATTTTTTTGTATTTTGTTATCAATTTGTCCTTGTTTAATAATTTTCTAGTTTATATATTTCTAGTTCTAATTATATTTTTTCATTTATTATAGTTTTATTTTCAATATTTATTTTTTATTTTTCATTATTCATCATTTTTCATTGTTTAATTGGTTCGATTTTTTTATCATCTATCTAACAATAATAATCTTTTTTTCCCATAATTTTTTATTTCACAATTTCCTTCTATTTTCTTTTTACGTATATTTTTGCTTTAATTACTTTCACTATTTTTGTAATATAAAATATATATATTTTCTATTTACTTATTTTTTCCTCCTTCTCCTTACTAAATGTATTTTATTTCAGCATATGCTTTAAGAAGCTCAGTATATGTCAACACTTGCTGTAAACCTTAGTTTTTTGATCATAAGGGTCCTCCTTTACGATTCTCACAGGATCCAGTGGTGTTCATGCAGCTAAAATTTTGCCCACATTAACGCATTCCAATTCTTATAATTTTTCTATGTTTGCACTTTTGTATCATTAGCTCTTAGTTGCCATCTTGCTACTCCCAATTTAGCCCATACATGCAGTGCACAAGTTCTATGGGTACATTAATGACCTCTTCTCATGTACCCCACTGGATGCCAATTAGTGGCCATTACTTCCGAGTTCTGTATCTTGCGCATGCTCAGTGCAGCAGGTGGCCCATCTTTTGACTCGCACGGACAGCATGACATTACACCTATCTTCACCCGTATTCAGCTGAAGAGATAGATAATTTTATTAATGGTAATTATACCTAATATTTACACACTTGATTAACGCATTGTCCCTGAGGAAGCTACCTGTATGTAGCAATACATGTGGGGTCTCCCCCCTCTTAGCTCCCCTGCCCTGGGTACTATTGGCTTTCCTGCAATCCCTTACTATTTTGTATGGATCTTTAACTTCTGCTACTTGATGTATTCTTGCTGATAAAATTAACCCCTTCACCACCCAGTCTGTTTTGCATTGGGCACCATTGACAGGATGAAAAAATAAGATGGCCGCCGGGGAAGTCGGACATCCCTGAGATGCCTCCCAGAGTCACAGACCCCTCTGGCAAAATCCACCCCTTTTCAAGCCCCACCTAGTGCTGCCACCCCATCAGCTGCCCCCCACTCACCAGGATGCCTTTCTGACCCCTCATCCACATCTATTCTGCGGCCCAGCACACGGGGCCTGGGGGCAAAGAGACCAGAGTTCCCGGGAACAGGACCTTCCCTACTGCCAGGAGCCATCTGAGGACCGCTCGGGGAGTCAGCGTACCACCCCCACTACCGACACCACCGAGACACCACCGAGGACTCCACTGAAGGAGGCGTGCCCAGAGCTCCCCTGGGAACCTAGAGAGTCAGAAGTGCAGGTCCTTCCCTCTCCCGCTCTGGATAGCCACATCGTTCGGTAATCTGAGCAGAAGGAGGCGCGGGCTGCACCCGATTGAGAGAGCATTCCTGGGAGAATGAGGAACACAGCAGAGGCTGCACTCTGCTAACCATCCATACTGTGCTGACCACTGAGCCCCCATACACTGCCAACCACTTAGCCCCATACAGTGCAAACCACTGAGCCACCATACAGTGCTAACCACTGAACCACCATACTGTGCTAACCACTGAGCCACCATACTGTGGTAACCATTGAGCCCTCATGCAGTGCTAACCACTGAGCCCCACATACTGTGATAACCACAAAGCCCCCCTACTGTGCTAACCGCTGAGCCCCCATACTGTGCTAACCACTGAGCCCCCATACAGTGCTAACCACTAAGCCCCCATACAGGGCTAACCACTGAGCCCCCATACTGTGCTAACCACTGAGCCCCCATACTGTGCTAATCACTGAGCCCCCATGCTAAGTTGCTAACCACTGAACCCCATACTGTGCTAACCACTGAGCCCCAGGTATACAAGTGCTAACCACTGAGCCACCGTATACAGTGCTAACCACTGAGACGTACCGTCCACGACCCCACACAGTGCTAACCACTGAGCCACCGTACACAGTGCTAACCACTGAGCCATCATATACACCATATAAATCCTGCAACAACAGCGTACTTTCTGGAGAGAGGACTATACTATTTAGCGGATATTTCCTGTTCGTTTCAACCGCACTCCCGATGCAATAGCATCAGGCCTATTTCTAGTGAGGTAATAACTCTGTAATGTTTCAACAGATCCCGGTGATTCTGAGAATATTTTCTCGTGACATATTTGACTTCATGTTAGTAGTAAAATTGAGTTGATAATTTTCACATTTCTTTTTGAAAACAAAATTAAATTTGGCAAAAATTAGAAATTTTAAAACTTTTCATTTTTATACTGTAAAACAAGGGAGTAAAATCCCACAAAATAGTTAATGAATAACATTTTGTACATGTCTACTTTACATTAGTACAATTTTGGAATGAAAATTTTTCTTTTTTAGGAAGTTAGAGGTGTTCAAAGTTCATCAGCAATTTATCACGTTTTCCACAACATTTACAAAGCCACTTTTTTTAGTGAACACATCACATTTGAAGCAATTTTGATGGGCCTATATGACAGAAAACATCCAAAAGTGACACCATTCCAAAAACTTCACCCCTCAAGCTACTCAAAACCACATTCAAGAAGATAATTAACCCTTCAGGTGCTTCTTAGGTACTAAAGCAACGTGGAAGGAAAAAATGAACATTTTACTATTTCCAACAAAAATGTTACTTTAGCCTCAAATATTGCATTTCACAAGGGTTACAATAAAAAAATGGACCCTGAAATTTGTTGATCAATTTCTCCCGAGTACATTGATACCCTATATGTGGTTGAAAATCACTGTTTGGGCACATGGTACGGCTCGGAAGAGAAGAACCACCATTTGACTTCTTGAATGGAAAATTATCTGGAATCGTTAGTTGACACCATGTCGTATTTTCAGAGCCCCTGATGTGCCTTAACAGTGGAAACACGCCATAAGTGTGCCTATTTTGAAACTAGACCCCCCATAGAATTTATCTTAATGTGCAGTGAGCACTTTGAACCCCAGGTGCTTCACAGAATTTTATAATGTTGAGGCGTGAAAATGAAAAAATACTTTTCTTCCACAAAAAATACTTTTCATTTTCACTAGGGCAATAGGAGAAAATGGATCCTAAAATTTGTTGAACATTTTCTCCTGGGTACATGGATTCCTCATATGTAGCGGAAACCACTGTTTGGGCACACAGCAGGGCTGAGAAGGGAAGGAACGACATTTGACGTTTTAAGCAGAAAATTGGCTGCAATCGTTAGCGGACACCATGTCGGTTGCATATGGAGAGTCCCTGTGTGCCTAAACAGTGGGGCTTCCCCACAAGTGACCACATTTTGAAAATGAGACCCCCCAATAAACTTATCTAGATGCATGGTTAGCACTTTGAATTCCCAGGTGCTTCATATATTGAGCCGATGAAAATAAAAAAGTAGTTTTTTTTTCACAAAAATGTTATTTTAGCCTCATTTTTTTAATTTTCACAAGGCAACAGGATAAAATGGATCCTAAAATTTGTTGGGCAATTTCTCTTGAGTACACCAATATGTGATGGAAAAGCACTGTTTGAGTGCACGCAGGGCTCTGAAGGAGGGAGTGACATTTTGGAACACAGATTTTGATGGCATGGTCTGTGGGTAACATGTCCTGTTTGTAGAGCCCTGATGTGCCTAAAAAGCGAAACCCCCATAAGTGACAACATTTTAAGTTCACTGCCATGGGGAGCCCTGGTGACTCAGCGAGTGACATCACCACTCCCCTGTGGCAGTCTCTGACTGTTACGGGTGACGTCAAACATGGAGTCTCTGCGGTCAAAGTGATTGCAGTCTCTGCATGCAAATAGAAGATGTTTGTTCTATCTCTGCAGACTCTGGATGAAGGATCATGTAGGGTTATGTGGGAGTAATAAAGATGGAGTTGAAATATGTTTGTTTTTTGCTCTACTAAAATTATTTTTATTGCAGTGTTGTGTATTATTTACTATTTACAAGAGATTCCTAATGGCAGGGTCTAATATTGGCCCAACATTATGAATCTCAGGCTTAGTGCCAGCCCCAATACAAAGCTGGCATTAACCACTTTATTACAATTTGCCACTGGCACCAGGGCAACTGGAAGAGTCGAGATACAGTACCAAAAAAATGGCACCTCTAATGAATGCGCAATTTTCTGGGGTGGCTACAGGCTGCAATCTGCAGTGTGGGGGGCCCAGAACGTTTGGGCCTCTCCATGCTGAGGATTCCAGCCCCCATCTGCCAAGTGGCCAAGTGGTACCTGGCTGGCAACCAAAAATACAAGAAGCCTGACATAGTTTTTTTTTAAATTTATAGAAATAATGTGGAAAAAAAACGAGGAGCTTCGCTGTATTTTTGTTTGCCAGCCAGGTACAACTTGGCAGCTATGGACTGCCACCCACCCCCAGCTGCCTAGTTGTATGTGGCTGGCAACCAAAAATACAGTGAAGCCAAACATTATTTTTTTATTTCTAGATATTATTTGACAAAATAAAACGATGTGGAGCTTTGGCTGTGGTCACATATGCCAAAACGTTTTTCATAGTGTTCCTTTTATGAAATCCGTTTTTTTTGGGTGCATTTGGAGGCTCCTGTGCTCCCAAAAGTTTTTTTGTTTTTTTTTTTTTTTTGTGTGCCAAAAATGGACCATTAACGAATGGTGCCAAAATGTGCCATATTAAAAACAGACCGTTTTTCCATAATGTTATCAAAAATCGGTCCATTTTTTATCCAGCACCCAAAAATGTTGCTATCAACGTTTTTTGGACCCTAAGAAGAGGTCTTCATAAGCAGAATGACACAGAAAGTGCCCCATCCATTAATGGACCGTTTTTGGACAACATTTTTCCCAAAAACGTTCCCAAAGCAAAAACGGATTGGCATGTGTGACCACAGCCTTTGCTGTATTTTTGGTTGCCAGCCAGGTACAACTAGACAGTTGGGGGCTGGAATCCTCAGCATGGAGAGGCCCAAGCATTCTGGACCCCCCATGCTTTGAATTGCAGCCTGCAGCTGCCCCAGAAAATGGCTTATTCATTGAAGTGCCATTTTCTGGCGCTGTACCAAGACTCTTCCAGTTTCCCTGGTGCCGTGGCAAACTGGGTAGTAAAGGGGTTAATGACAGCTTTTTTATTGGCAGCTGGCACTAAGCCTGAAATTCATAATGTCAGGTTAATGTTAGACCCGGTTATTAGGAATCTCTAGTAAATAGTAAAAAAAATACACCAAACAGAAAAAAATCTTTTTATTAGAAAAATAAACACAAGCTCAAATTTAGAGTCCAACTTTATTATTCCATACCCTCCGACATAGTCCACCACAATGGTCTTACAATGCTCAATTGCCTCTGCTACATCCACAGCTGCAGCAAGGGATCAAGTGTCCTCATCCTACAATCTCTGGGGTTACACTGATGGTGCACTGTATGGCAATGATCTGCAATACAGTGCACCATCAGTGTGACCCCAGAGACTGCAACACGAGATCAAGCGTCCTCTTGTTGTAGTCTCTGGGGTCACAGTGATGGTGAATTGTAGCAGATCATTGCCATACAGTGCACCATCACTGTGACCCCAAAGACTACAACAAGAGGACACTTGACTCCTTGCTGCACTCTCTGGGGTTACATTGATGGTGCACTGTATGGTAGATCATTGCCATACAGTGCACCATCAGTGTAACCCCAGAGACTGCAGCAAGGGATCAAGTGTCCTCTTGTTGTAGTCTCTGGGGTCACGGTGATCACTATTACCCCACAGACACAAAGACTACAGCAAGAGGACACTTGATTACTTGCTGCATTCTCTGGGCTTACACTGATGGTGCACTGTATGGCAATGATCTGCCATACAGTGCACCATCACTATGACCCCAGAGACTACAACAAGAGGATGCTTGATCCCTTTCTGTAGTCTCTGGGGTTACACTGATGGTGCACTGTATGGTAATGATCTGCCATACAGTGCACCATCACTGTAATCCCAGATATTGTAACAAGGGATCAGGTGTCCTCTTGTTGTGCAGTAGTCTTTGGGGTCACAGTGATGGTGCACTGTATGGCAGATCATTGACATAGAGTGCACCATCAGTGTGGCAAACCCAAGTCTCAGAGATAACATGATCTCTGAGGCTTGGGTCAGGTGACTGGATGTTGTCATGGCAATATGGGGTTGCCATGGCAACGTCAGGTTAACATGGTGATCAGTTCATCATAATTACATTACGATTAGCCAATCACTGCAAGGAGAGACTGTGCGCTCCCTCTCCCCGGACCCTAAGTACTGTTATCGGTAAGATTGCGGCGCTTAGGGGGTGACACAGAGCCAGGGCACAGCGATTACACAGATCGCTGTGCTTGTGGCTGTCACAAGAATTGAACAGCCAAAATCAGCGATTGTGGGGGTGGGGTGACACCTCCTCTTGACTCACCGTGGCCGGGACTCCGGTTTAGACAGGCTGAAGCTCCTTCCTCCTTGTCACGGGTGGGCCGCGCCTGCCGGTAGTGGGGCCCGGTGTAGTGCAGATCAAAAGTTGAAGACGTCTTGTAGGAACAGATTAAAGGGGTTTAATTTATTCGTGACGCCACCTATGAGTAGTTTCGGTAATCGTTACCGATGCTGCGGAACCTCCGGGGGATGGACAGCAGCAAGATGGAACGCTCCCCACAGGCTGAGCGGTGATCCCCGGAGGCTGGAGCTGCTTAAGATGTTGTGCGGCAGCTGCGGTTACCTTGTAGTGCGGACGGACAGTTCATAAGGAAGCACGGACACAGAAAGTCTCTGCAACGGGTCTTTACTGTAACCAGCAGACAGTACATGGCATACAGTTACGGGTAGTAGACCGGGTGGACTCAGCAGTGATAGTGTCCCTCAGAGATCCGCAAGTGTTCCTCCATTCTAGCTAAGTGTTTCGCCATTGTCGCCCAGGAATACCAGATCGGGTACGGGGAGGCTGCTTCAATGCCCTATCCAAGTTGTACGTTGTGGATGTTTTGGGGAGCCTTGGATCCCGCAGTGGATACACCGCTGGTTAGACGACTGGAAGTTGGCTGGTGGTGGGGTGCTCCTGTGAAGCTGTTCCTCCACGCTTCTGGTTCGCGTAGCAGAGGTGAACTGCTGCCAGCTTCGGTACCAGTGAACCGGCTGTGAAGTTTTGGGCACGGGAGTCTTTTGGAGCCCGATCCCGGTTGTTGAGGCCTCAGGTGCTGACACCCGACCGCTGACGGCCCGGGGGCTGCACGGGGTGCGGAGCCCCCGCTCCTACTCCAAGTTCTAGACTGCTCAGGTCAAGTTCTAGATCCCTTCTGCCAATGACTAAGGGTCTGTTCTCCCTACACACTTCCCTAGCACTCCGCCCACCAGGACCCTGGATTGGTCCTCTGTTCTAGGTGATGCATGCAGGGTTGGATCTCAAAGTTAACTAGGTCACTGCTGTGTCAGAGAATATTGTGGCTGCATTTATGGCTGCAATACCCTCTTGTGACGCACTCGTTGCGGGGCGCCACACTCCCCCTTGGTTGAATACGCTTTTCCCCAAGCGTCACACTACCCACATTACAGAGGTTTTTATATTTTATAACAGGTAATAAACACTTTTATTAATGACAGGTCATTATATGGCATAAAAGTGAAACGGTTGAATAAACAGGTTAACACATTGCGCGGACCCGGCGGGCGGTCGGCTGTCCTTAGGTAAAAGTTCAGGCTGTAGCCGCCAAGTCGCGGTGCTATTTGCACACAGGAAGAAGTCTCTTGGTGAACAGTTCAAACAACAAAGTCACTTATGGAGGGCAGTGTTCCGGACTCGTATAGCGAACCACCCGTCACAGCATACATGTCGCTCATAGGTTACAATGTCCCCTCTATATAAGTCTCGGTTAGGATGCCCTCGCGGTAGGTGCGATTCCACATCACGGCGCCCCACAAACACTTCAGTACTCACACCCACCTCCCTTACGAATCCCCACCCGGTGGATAAGTTGAAGGTGCTTACCCGTCCGGTTTTACGGAACTGTTCAGGCAATGGAGGTTGGTGGCGGGCTTCAGCGCGGGCCTGCATGTTGGCGTGCAGCCGAGCGTGACACTCCTCCCTTCGGGGGCGATGTACCTCTTCGTCGGAGTGGTGCGGCGTGTGGATACAGTCACTACGGCGTGATGGTTGTTGAACGGCTCGAGCTTGGTGGGCAGTCTGGAGCAAAGCCCGGTTTAACGGAACCGGAGAAGATGTGGCTGCGGCGGCACCCGACCAGTGCACCCGAGCAGATCGCCCGGCAGAAGGATTCTTGGTGTCTCCCCAGGCGAACCCGGTGTAGAGGTCCTCAGCGGGGCTGTAGATCTCGTCGTCATCCTCCTCGACCTCTCCTTCGATGACTACGTCGGGCTGCTCGGCTGACGGAGATGATGGAACGGAATCCTCTGGGTCGATGGGTGGCTGTGCTGCAAAGTTCTCCTCAGAGTCGTTGTGCAGGACTTCCAGGCTGCCTGCCTCTTCTTCTGTAGCAGCGGGAAGTGGTGTTTCGATCCCGGTCACCAGGTAGGCCTCGGTAATTGCAGAGGAGGCCTCCGGTTCAGGGAGAAACAGGCGACAGTCTCAGTAGCGTGGAAACTAGTCGCAGGTTCCGCAGGTGGAACTAGGTATGTGTCGGCTTCTTCCATGCAGCGTATTGGAAGCTCCGGCTCAGGAACGGGGTCGGCTGCGGCTTTAATCGCTGGAACGAGCTGAGCTGTGGCCTCCACAGGAATGATACAGTCTATGGGCTCCGGTGACGAAGCAGGACAGGTGGTGGGCGACGGTGAGGCGGTTGAGAAGCTGGCGATGTCGTCTGGGCCTGGAGAAGCTGTACCCGGTCGGCTCTGCTGCATCGCATGATGGAGTCTTCTGCCTAGGGTCGCACTCCAGCTGCGAATCGTCTACTCCACAGTCTCAAGTAACCGCACCCGGAGGTCTTGTAGAGCCTCTAGCCAAAAGTCGGGGCTGCCGTCTACGGTAAGGGCAGGACCCGGACCCGGTTGGTCGATGGCTGCTCTGGCCTCCGCCTCGACCTCCCGCATTAGGTCTTGGAGTCTCGTGCTGGCCATTCTCTTCTTTGGAGGGAAACCACACCCGTTCAACCGGTAACCGTTCTGGTAGAGAGCTGGTGAAGAAGGTCTGTGACACTCCCATTTCCTCTGGGCTTTTGTAGTCCAATGGTGGGAAAAGTCTTTGGCGTCCGCCCCCATGGTTGATTTGATCAATCAGGGCGGACAAAGAGTTTGGCGCTTTTTGTCTTTAGCCCTCCCACGATGAGGGGGGGGGTTGACTCACTCCTGGGCTTGCACGTGGCGGATTCTTGTGGCGGGAACGCCATCTTGGGCGCCATCTTGGCCCACGGTGAAAAGGCGGGAAAGTTCTTTTAGGGACGAACAAAGTCCAAATCGTAGACAATAAAGTCATTGTTAAGCACATTATACCCGTTAGGGAACGGGCCTGCTCGTATCCTGTTTGTGACACCATTTTCTGACTCACCGTGGCCGGGACTCCGGTTTAGACAGGCTGAAGCTCCTTCCTCCTTGTCACGGGTGGGCCGCGCCTGCCGGTAGTGGGGCCCGGTGTAGTGCAGATCAAAAGTTGAAGACATCTTGTAGGAACAGATTAAAGGGGTTTAATTTATTCGTGACGCCACCTATGAGTAGTTTCGGTAATCGTTACCGACGCTGCGGAACCTCCGGGGGATGGACAGCAGCAAGATGGAACGCTCCCCACAGGCTGAGCGGTGATCCCTGGAGGCTGGAGCTGCTTAAGATGTTGTGCGGCAGCTGCGGTTACCTTGTAGTGCGGACGGACAGTTCATAAGGAAGCACGGACACAGAAAGTCTCTGCAACGGGTCTTTACTGTAACCAGCAGACAGTACATGGCATACAGTTACGGGTAGTAGACCGGGTGGACTCAGCAGTGATAGTGTCCCTCAGAGATCCGCAAGTGTTCCTCCATTCTAGCTAAGTGTTTCGCCATTGTCGCCCAGGAATACCAGATCGGGTACAGGGAGGCTGCTTCAATGCCCTATCCAAGTTGTACGTTGTGGATGTTTTGGGGAGCCTTGGATCCCGCAGTGGGTACACCGCTGGTTAGACGACTGGAAGTTGGCTGGTGGTGGGGTGCTCCTGTGAAGCTGTTCCACCACGCTTCTGGTTCGCGTAGCAGAGGTGAACTGCTGCCAGCTTCGGTACCAGTGACCCGGCTGTGAAGTTTTGGGCACGGAGATCTTTTGGAACCCGTGGTAATGATGCCCGATCCCGGTTGTTGAGGCCTCAGGTGCTGACACCCGACCGGTGACGGCCCGGGGGCTGCACGGGGTGCGGAGCCCCCGCTCCTACTCCAAGTTCTAGACTGCTCAGGTCAAGTTCTAGATCCCTTCTGCCAATGACTAAGGGTCTGTTCTCCCTACACACTTCCCTAGCACTCCGCCCACCAGGACCCTGGATTGGTCCTCTGTTCTAGGTGATGCATGCAGGGTTGGATCTCAAAGTTAACTAGGTCACTGCTGTGTCAGAGAATATTGTGGCTGCATTTATGGCTGCAATACCCTCTTGTGACGCACTCGTTGCGGGGCGCCACACTCTGACATCATTCTCCGGTATTCAGTGATAAGAATCACAGAATATCGGGGCATGATGGTGGTTACCGCAGCAACAATGCCGCAATCCCACCATGACGTTGTGGAACACCACACATCGGGAAGTCACAGCAACCTATGACGTTCCACAATGTCAAAGGTCAGGAAAGGGTTCATATTCTTTCCTCACAATTTTTTCTCCGCTGGTAAAATTTCTATCTGTGGGCTCAGTGATTTTGGAGATTCAGTCTCTGGACAACACTCCTCTGCAGATGGCCGTGTGTTGGTATACAGCCATATCTCTTTATATTTATGATTAATTTGGATTTTGTGTGGTTGCACTATTTGAGCTGTCTCATGTTATTTTGTACTTATCTATACAGGGGCGTCTTTGTATGTGATCTATGCAAAAGAAAACAATAAGCCTTTGTTCTTTTTAAATGTTTTTATAAATGTATGCATATGCGACTGTTTTTGAAAGGTTGAGTGTAATGAGTGGGAAACTCGCATTGCACTCAGACCAGTATCATTAAATGATACTGGTCCCATTAGTGCGAGTTCCACGCATTACCCTCGCATTGCGAGGGAAATGTGTGTTCAATCGCAGCATGCTTTGTTACTGTACCGGGAAAACTGGCAAATTCTAACTCCGTAGCTTTGACAGCCATAGAGTTTAAATTCACCGGTAAATGCTGTCCGCGGACCTGAAGTTTGCATCAGGACTGCTGACAGCATCACACTCACACGCACCACACACACACTCACGCAGCACACTCGCAGCACACTCACATGCATACAGCCATGCACACTCACCCACATGCACCAAACTCACACAAATCACACATTACACACGCATCACTGTCATGCATCAAACATGCTCCATGTTTGATGAATGACAGTGTGCCTCCACCCTAATAATAAAGATTGTTGGTATATAATCTGTGATCATCTCTGTCTTTGGTAAGCTTCTTTTTCTTTTTTGTTATAGATTGCTTTGTATTGGATTGTGCCTTTAATCCCTTCATGACCTAGAATTTATGTGACAGAAGCTGCACTGTGATCTAGAATCACTCAGCAACTATAGGGGTTACAACTGTAAAGATGACACAGGAAGTAGTTAGCTGAGCCCCAGGGAGTTCTGGGAAAGTTGAGTGGTGTCCAACCTAGTGAGAAGGTATGTGAGAGTGAGACAGAAAGGCCTCTGGTTAGAGTTCAGATTTGTTGGATGTATGGAGGTCCAGCAGAAGAAACACCAAATTCTCCCTAGACAAGGCATTACCTTAGATGGACTGCAATACCACTGTGGCAGCAAGACCCCAGAGGGGTGAAAATACCAGTAAGAGAGATAGCACCAACTCATTCCTTACCCCACCTCACTTGTAGGTGGCAAGTACAGTCTGCATAGCTCTAGACACTGTGTGAAAATGATTGATTTTGTAAGTGAAAAGAATAGCCAGGGAACCCTAGAATAGGGTATACAGGTAGCCATGACAAGTTGAGGGTAAGGAATGGAAGGGTTAACTGCAGGACGGGTGACTTGGAGTTTAAGGGGTGGATTAGAGTGGGGAGAAAATGTGCCTGAGCGGGGATTGGTGTAAGGGGAAAAAGGGGCTGGCTGTTATTGGAGGTTATATATAGGGGAAGTGTGGGGTGCAGGGGGCAGATCGTGGAGCCACTTACTGTGTGACATTTAGCTGCAGCCAGTGAGGAGCCATGTCTGAAGTTGCTGAGTTGATCGAGATGGTGTGGGCGGCCTCCGCTGTACTTGGAGCTGTGTTTATGCAGGAGCAGCTGCGGATGGCTCTGGCTGGGAGGCCGCCGGGTCCATCTGCGACGTCTCCCTCCTCCTCCCTGCGTGCTCAGCGGTGGCGGCAGCCGGAGTGCTACTTGCCTGAGGGTGCATGCTGTGAAAGACGTAGATCCAGGAGCCCCGGTCGGGACCCTCGTGGGGAGGAGACTAGCGGCCATCTTGCTACTCCTCCTGCCCCCAGGAGGAATCCTCGTCACGGATACTGCTCACCAGAAGTGGGTTTGTGGCTTCTTTGCAGCCTACTACTGGTCGGCGGGCGGCATCCACCCGGACCAGTGACCAGCAGGGGGCCCCTGGTAATGTGCCAGCCGGGGGCCGTACTTAGCTCTCTGGAGGTGAGTAGCAGCCCTCCCGGGATAGGCGAGGTGGCCCTGGCATCATCAAGTGCGCCGCGTTCAGGTGCTGAGTTCCTGGCGGTGGCTGGTCCAGTCCGGGCCTGCAGAGCCTATGCTGCAGAGCATCCTTCTGGCCTGAGATGGAGAGCCAGGAAAAAGCCGTGGATGATGGTCGGGCAGGCGTGGGGCCGGATGGGGCTTACCACAGGCGGTGGCAGGAGAGTCCCGTGGTGGCTCCTTTGGAGCCGGTTGAGTTGTGGAGCCCCCCTTGGCGTCTGATGAAGATGGTGAGCTGCTTCGGGAGGATCGGGTGACGAGGACACGGCTGAGGATTGTGCTGCGGCCGCTCCGAGGACCACTCCTAGGCCGCCAGGTCAGGGTAATACTGGGAGATCTACTGTTGTGCCTATATCGGGAGGGGGGTCTTTAGCAGGTAGAGGTGTAATGGACCCGGCAGGGTTGGGGGCGTGGGGGTGGTTAATAACTGGCAGGTATCCCAGGATCTGTTGGGGCAATTACTGTCTGTTTTGCAGGGTATGGTGGCTGAGCGTGTGGGGAATGGGACTGGACAGTCCCCGGTCAGGGTTTTGGGTACCCCCGAATGGTGGCAAGTGGGGCAGGAGTGCCGGTTCAGGGAGGTGAACACGCTGGTTCAGGAGTGGTGATGCCCGCGGCCTCGGCTGTGGTGGCGGCAGTTGCGGAGGGCGGTACGGAGAAAGAGGGCGAGTCGGTGTGCCTGGACAATAGGGCGCGTAGTGAGGTTTACGTTTGTTTTGAGGGTCTTTTAGGGGAGCACTTAAATCAGGAAGTGAAGGACAAAATTTTGAAGGGGGAGTATGTCGAGATATATTTGCTTCTCCCCTTGGAAAAATTGTAACCTACAGTTGTGGACAAAAGTATTACACCCCTGCAATTCTGTCAGATAATACTCAGTTTCTTCCTGAAAATAACTGCAATCACAAATTCTTTGGTATTATTATCTTCATTTAATTTGTCTTCAATGAAAAAACACACAAAGAGAGTGAAGCAAAAAGCAAAACATTGATCATTTCACACAAAACTCCAAAAATGGGCCGGATAAAAGTATTGGCACCCTCAGCCTAATACTTGGTTGCACAACCTTTAGCCAAAATAACTGCGATCAACCGCTTGTGGTAACCATCAATGAGTTTCTTACAATGCTCTGCTGGAATTTTAGACCATTCTTCTTTGGCAAACTGCTCCAGGTCCCTGATATTCAAAGGGTGCCTTCTTCAAACTGCCATTTTTAGAGCTCTCCACACATCTTCTATGGATTCAGGTCTGGACTCATTGCTGGCCACCTTAGAAGTCTCCAGTGCTTTCTCTCTAACCATTTTCTAGTGCTTTTTGAAGTGTGTTTTGGGTCATTGTCCTGCTGGAAGACCCATGACCTCTGAGGGAGACCCAGCTTCTCACACTGGGCCCTACATTATGCTGCAAAATGTTTGGTAGTCTTCAGACTTCATAATGCCATGCACACGGTCAAGCGTCCAGTGCCAGAAGCAGCAAAGCAACCCCAAAACATCAGGGAACCTCCGCCATGTTTGACTGTAGGGACCGTGTTCTTTTCTTTGAATGCCTCTTTTTTTCTCCTGTAAACTCTAAGTTGATGCCTTTGCCCATAAAGCTCTACTTTTGTCTCATCTGACCAGAGAACATTCTTCCAAAATGTTGTAGGCTCTCAGGTAAGTTTTGGCAAACTCCAGCCTGGCTTTTTTATGTCTCGGGGTAAGAAGTGGGGTCTTCCTGGGTCTCCTACCATACAGTCCTTTTTCATTCAGACGCCGACGGATAATACGGGTTGACCTGTTGTACCCTTGGACTGCAGGGCAGCTTGAACTTGTTTGGATGTTAGTCGAGGTTCTTTATCCACCATCCGCACAATCTGCATTGAAATCTCTCATCAATTTTTCTTTTCCGTCCACATCTAGGGAGGTTAGCCACAGTGCCATGGGCTTTAAACTTCTTGATGACACTGCGCACAGTAGACACAGGAACATTCAGGTCTTTGGAGATGAACTTGTAGCCTTGAGATTGCTCATGCTTCCTCACAATTTGGTTTCTCAAGTCCTCAGACAGTTCTTTGGTCTTCTTTCTTTTCTCCATGCTCAATGTGGTACACACAAGGACACAGGACAGAGGTTGAGTCAATTTTAATCCATGTCAACTGGCTGCAAGTGTGATTTAATCATTGCCAACACTTGTTAGGTGCCACAGGTAAATTACAGGTGCTGTTAATTACACAAATTAGAGAAGCATCACATGATTTTTCTAACAGTGCCAATACTTTTGTCCACCCCCTTTTTTATGTTTGGTGTGGAATTAGATCCAATTTGGCTTTAGGACAATTCTTTTTGTGTTTTTTCATTGAAGACAAATTAAATGCAGATAATAATACCAAAGAATTTGTGATTGCAATCATTTTCAGGAAGAAACTGAGTATTATCTGACAGAATTGCAGGGGTGTCAATACTTTTGGCCACAACTGTAGATAAGATTAAAGTGAGTCAAAGAAGGAGAGAGAAGGTAAAAACTATAAGCGGTCTAATTGGAGGCGCTCAGGCACAAAAGCAGCAGGCACTGGGATGGTTTTTCAACAGACCTTTATTCAGGCTCCCCTCCTACTCCACAACATGTTTCGATAGATTCTCTATCTTCCTCAGGTGGTCTATAGAGAATCTATCGAAACATGTTGTGGAGTAGGAGGGGAGCCTGAATAAAGGTCTGTTGAAAAACCATCCCAGTGCCTGCTGCTTTTGTGCCTGAGCGCCTCCAATTAGACCGCTTATAGTTTTTACCTTCTAATATAAATCCCTCTCTGAGGGTAAAGCGGCGGGGAGCAGCTAGGTGCAGAGTGCAGCTTAACGTGAGGACCTAGCGTCGCCTGGCAACAGGAGCTTTAATTTAAGGACCTGCGGTGACGTGACCGGATGCTCGGAGCCCCCGGAGCACGCGGTGTGCGGATGAGCTAGAGCCTGTGAAGGGCGCCTTATCAAGTGTATTACCGGGTTGTGCGGGACAGCACAACCCGATAAGGTGAGTGGCCACCTATTAGTACGCCACGCTAAAAAAAGCCCCCTGGTAACCGCACTATTGCGCCCCTTTCTCTTTCTTTTCTCTTGAAAGAAGGAGAGGGAGGATGAGGAGAAACAGAGGTGGAATCACAAAGACATATCTCTATGGATGCAGTTGATGATGGCTCCTGTCGTGCAGCCCTTTTGGGGGAAGCTGGGGCTACCAGTGGAGCAGGTAATACTCAGGCCGGTTTCAAGAAATGTGTCTGCTGGCGTATAGCGAGGGCCAGTGCAAGTTTGTGGCCTCATGCAGATTTAGACATGAGCGCTCTGGATGCGGAGGTAGTCACAAATATTTCAAGCGAGCAAAGGGAAAGGCAGGGGATGGTGCTTCAAAAAGGGAGGACGCCGGTGAGGGTAGAGGCGATGGTGCCTTTTCTAAACAGGCACCCGGATGGAACCGCGGTGAGGTTGCTCTGGGTTGGGTTTTCGGAGGGCTTTAGGATCCCGTTTGATCCTGGTCTCCAATTTTTGGCCGGCGAATTTGAGGTCGGTGAGAGAATTCTCTAACGTGGTGGGTCAAAAATTGCGTAAGGAGATTGAGCTGGGGAGGATGGCGCGTCCTTTTTTGGACCTGCTTTGCCCTCATTTATGGGTGTCCCTGAAGTGAGAGCCGAATAAGTTTCAACTCATTCACCATTTGTCGCACCCGGCAAGGAAATCGGTGAATGACGGCATAGATACAGCATTGTCGTCCGTGTGATATGTGTCGTTTGATATGGCTGTGGCATTACTTAGGAGCCAGGGGGATGGAGTGTTGGTGGCCAAATCGGATATCGAGGCTACGTTCCGTCTTGTGCCGGTGCATCCGGACAGTTTTCATTTGTTGGGTTGTATGTGGGAAGGAGAATATTATATGTTGCCTACCTATGGGGTGTTCTATTTCTTGTGCCTACTTTGAGTATTTTAGTTAATTTGTGGAATGGATTGTTCGGGATGTTTTGGGACTTCCAGTATTACACATCACCTGTATGATTTTTTCTGCGTGGGGTGGCTGGCTCCAATGTTTGTTCGGTGTTGTTGGCAACTCTGAAGACGGGTGCAAGGAAGTTTGGGATTCCCCTGTCTGTTGAAAAGACGGAGGGTCCGGCTACAGTCATGTGTTTTTTGGGAGTCGAGATAGACTCGTGTTCATGGAGTGTCACCTCCCGGAGTCCAAGGTGGTGGATTTGAGGCATGCGATGGCAGAGGCCATCGGGGTGAAAAAGCTGCAGTTGTGAAGGCTCCAATCATTGTTGGGCAAACTCAACATCCCTTGCCGTATTATGCCAATCGGGCGGGTTTTTCCCAGCGTTTTGTGGCCGCTACTGTACTCCTTGCTGCATCATTTTTTTACGGATAGCCCGGGAGATGAAGGCTGATCTAGCGGTGTGGCACACGTTTTTGTCAAAGAATAATGGTCGGTCGATCTGGATGTCGAAGTGTGCGGCAAATGGTGGGCTGCAGCTATTTACTGATGCGGCCGGGGCGGCTGGTTTCGGCACGTTTTTTCGGGGGCAATGGTGTGCTGCTCGTTGGCCGTCATCCTGGCAAGACCGAGGTTTGTTAACAAACTTGATGCTGTTGGAATTGTTTCAAATTGTGTTGGCCGTGGAGTTGTGGGGGCCCAGGCTTAAGAACAGGAACGTGTGTTTTCATTGTGATAACCTGTCGGTGGTTTACGCCATTAATTCCCTGTCGGCGAAGTCTCCCCCAGTGGTCATGTGGCGCCCCTGCGTCCAGGAGGCCACAAAGGGAACTGCAGCCAGGCAGGTAGGACACTTGTTGCACACCAACACCCTCACAGCCCACATACCCACGTGTAAGAGGAGGTAACATCCAGCCCTGAGATTAGATACTCTATGAGATTGAGGGGTGGTGGATTTAGAGGAGTGGGTTGGGCTCTCCAGAAGTCAGGTGACTTGACAGTATATAGGAAGGGGGAGGAGTGAAGGTGTTCAGTAGGCCAAGGTAGGCTGAGATGCAAAGACCAAGAGCAGCAGAGAAGCTGAGGAGCAGGCCAGAGAACAGCAGCAGGTTGAGCTGAAGCTGAGCAGCCAGAAAGACACACACACGTTCTGGAGGAGTGAAGACAGACGGAGCGCAGAATCTGTACTGAGCCAGTGCGAGCCAGAGGAGAGAGAAAGCCCATCCAGAGTCAGATCCCCAGGAGTGTGAGAGAACAGAGAGGGACAGTGTACCCGGGCCCTAGAAAGACAGCTAAAGCAACCGACTGCAGGCGGAGTAGCCCTCCTATATACCAAGAGAAACAGAGAGAAAGGAGCCTGGTAGAGCCTCGTGCTGGAGGACTGCTGGAGGCTGGGCTAAAGTAGAGTGTCGGCTCTAGAGGGGACCGTAGTTTACCGGCATCCCCAAACAACACGACTGGGGGTCTGAGTTTCAGATTGAGATGCCTACCCAAAGGACAGGCAGCTCAGTGACAAATTAGGACTTCCAGAAGCCTGAGTCACCGCCATACTGTCCAGTGTCGCACAACACGCAGCAAAGAAACGTAATAGCCCGGAAAGGGCAATACAGACTGTGTGAGGGGTCACAGAGAAAGAGAGAGGCCTAGCTGCAGAGCAAAGGGAACCCGGAGAGGGAGAATTTGCCCGTATACTAAGAACTGTACTTGAATCTTGTAAGAACTGCAAACTACCTGTGAACTGTTTTGAACAACTGAGAGTAAAACTTTGGAAAACCCTGGAACAGCTTCCCTTGTGTCTCTGCGTGAAAGCTATTCCCTCTATACAGGATCCAGCCTGTCAGCACCAGCAAGGAGGAGATATCCCTGCAGCGTCTGCAAAGTAAGTGTGCTACCAACTTCACAATAGACTTAACCCTTGCTGCCCCGGGAACACAGTTCTACCCACTGGAACTACACCATCTCCGCTGCCCCGGAGGTTCTGCAGCAGCGGCGGCCCCCATCACTGGCCGCATCAAGTGGGTGGCGTCACGAGTGACAATCCCCTGTAAATATCCCCCTTTATTTGCCAGGGCCCGGGACACGGTCCGGACCAGGACCACCCGTGACTTCCCCAGTAAAGACCCGGTCCGGTACCGAGTACCCTCGTCCCAGTGGGCTCGACAGTCACATATTTGAGGTACTTGGTTCTCCACTGTTTGGAGCTTAATGTTTGTATAGTGGCTATGCATGTCCCCGGGGTGTGTAATGTTGTCGCTGACGCATTGTTCGAAAGGTTTTGGAAGTTGGTCCCATGGGTGGACATTGAAGGAATGGAGTGCCCGGACGGCTTGTGGAACCTGTTGACAGTCTGACGATGGGATTGATTCGACATTCGGTGTCCACCGCTACGTGGTACCATTATACGAAAGTTTGGGGGGAGTGGAGATCTTTGGTTGGTTGGATTTAGGGGATGATTATACTGAACGTCTGTCTGTCTTTGGTTTTAGCTTGGATTAGTAGTGATTTTGCCGGGGTAAGGTCGGCGTCGGTCATTACGCAGAAGCTCGCAGCCTTGGCCTTTTTGATTCGGTTGCAGGAGCAGGTTGATGTAACAGAGGATTTTTTGGTGATGCAGGTGATGAAAGGTTTTCGGAAAGAGATGCGGACTCATGACTTGAGGAGGCCAGTGTCATTTCGGCTTTTGATTGGTGGACTGTCTGCGTAAGGTTTGCCATTCGCGGTATGAAGTGGTGCTGTTCACTACAGCCTTTGTGTTGGCATTCTTTGGGGCGTTCAGGGTGGGTGAACTAGTTAGCCCATCTAAGTTGGCCCATGGTGGCTTGTTGATGTCTGCCGCATGAAGTGGAGTGTTATTTGAGACGCTCCAAAACAGATTAATGTGGGAAGAGTAAGCTAGTTGTTTTTTATGGGATTGGGGAACAGCAGTGTTGCCCGGTAGCTATGGTCATGAATTTCTGACCCTGAGGGGGAGTTCGCCAGGGTCTTTGTTGCGTCATTTGAATGGGTCGGCGCTGTCCCAATATCAATTTGTAGCGGTGTTCCGGTCGTGTTTGTCCAGGCTCGGCTCCGGCCTGAGGAATTTTGTTCCCATTCCTTCCACATAGGTGCGGCAACTGAAGCCACTCGTTGGGGCTGGGGGAGGAGATGGTGCGGAGGATTGGCCACTGGGAGTCACGAAGATTTTGGTCTTATGTTCGGCCGCAGTTGATTATGGAGTAAATTAGTTTGGATTATTACTTACATTGTTGTGGTGTTTGGGTTGAGTTGGACTTAGGGTTGGTTGTTTTCTTTGCTGCAAGTCCATGCCTAATCTGGATTTTCAGACACTCGTATGTGTTTTGGGGGGCCCTATGTGCAGATGTCCGTCCGGAGGGTTGGCAACTTGGACTTGAGACAGACGTGGAGCCGGTGAAGTGGCTTGGTCGGAGGGGTTTGTTGTGGAGCTGGGTGATGCTGGAAATTGTTGAATATTGTATGGTGGACCGGCCGCCGGATGTGTTGGTGGTTCATTTCAGGGGTAACAACATGGGTGTTCGGGCCTCCAGAGAATTGATACGGGACATCAATTTTGATTACCTGCGTTTGTGGTCCTCCTATCCGAGCATGGTCATTGTTTGGTCTGGCATTGTGGCTCGGACAAGGTGGAGGATGTGCTCAGTCGGTGTCATGTTTGAATGGTATGAGAATTAAGATTAACAAAGAAGTAGAGAGGTTTGTAATACAGAATGGGGGCATGGTGGTTCGTCACAAGGACTTGGAGTCATCGTCTGGGAACTATTTGAGGCATGATGGGGTCCATCTTAATGCGATGGGGATGGACCTTTGGATGTTCGATTTGAGGGATGGTGTGCACCTGGCCCTTGAGGTGTCGAGGGACCGGGCCATGTAAGGGGTCACACGTCTGGTCGGTGGCGGGGATGGGTCTGGGTCTGAGGTTAAGTAAGGATGTATGTGCCTTATAAATGGCATGGTAAGGTGAGAGAAATGGTTCATCCCTGGAAGGGTAGCGGGAATAGGTCCCGCATGGTATGGGGTATCAGCCTGGTGGTGCTGATACCTTGCTCCCCAGGGACGGTGTATTGCGGCCAGGAAGATTTTGGTCCATGGGATGTGTTGGAGTTTTGCCTCAGGCCTAGACCCATGCAAGGTTACATGTTACATGTTGGATGTGTGGTGGGGGGAACTGCGCTTGATAATTGGCACTTCCTCTCCATCCTTCGTCCTCAACCTGGTTATCAACTTTGTTAATTCCTAAAGGAATGTCCCATGACGTCCTCATATTCTCTCTCTCCTAAGTCATCCATCTGTTTGTTAATGGCCATTAAGAGATGCCTGTGTTTGCGTGCTTGAGCAATCTGTTCTTCTGCCATCTTTACGTTTCCTGCTACTGCACTTAATTCCCCATAGATTTACTACAGGTGCTGACACTGTTAATCTGTGTTTCCACATCCATAGCTGCTGGTTCTGCTATAGAGCTTTTACAATGCTGGTTCCCTATAACTGGTGTAGCAGAGTTGCGTTGAGGAGCTGTGCTACTGTTTGTTTCAATAGGTGGGCCTCTGCTCAATTACAGTTTTATTCCCTCTGAGGATTGCCGTTCGGGCCACCAATGTTGCATGCATGCCACTCAGTATGTGAAGGCTATACATTGGAAACATGAGTTCTACTAGAATCCTGGGGAAATGTTACTCAAGGCAAAATTAATTACACTTCTGCACAGTAGAGGAGAAGCATGATCTTCAGGCACACAACTATCATGGGGTCGATTATCAAGGTTTTATTCAAACCTCTTTCCAAACACATAAAAGCATTTCTCTTCACAGATCAGTCCCCTTCACACAGTGTCTAAGAGCTATGCAGCCTATACTTGCCTCCTACAAGTGAGGTGGAGGAAGGAATGAATTGGTGCTGTCCCTCTTACTACTATCTTGAGGTAGTGCAGATAATCCTGTCTGTCCTGAGCTTCCTTCATAACAGCAATCTTTCTCAGCAAGAACTGGCCTTCCATAAACAGATTGTCTGTTTTTCAGTCTCTTTCTCACATACCTTCTCACTAGATTGTCATGGACACCACTCTCCTTTCCCAAAACTCCCAGGGGCTCAGCTATCTACTTCCTGTTTCATCTTCATGACTCACCGTGGCCGGGACTCCGGTTTAGACAGGCGATGCTTCCTTCCTCCTTGTCATGGGTGGGCCGCGCCTGCCGGTAGTGGGGCCCGGTGTAGTGCAGATCAAAAGGGTTGAAGACGTCTTGGTGGAACAGATTAAAGGGGTTTTAATTTATTCGTGACGCCACCTATGAGTAGTTTCGGTAAGGGCTACCGACACTGCGGAACCTCCGGGGGATGGACAGCAGCAAGATGGAACGCTCCCCACAGGCTGAGCGGTGATCCCCGGAGGCTGGAGCTGCTCAGGATGTTGTGCGGCAGCTGCGGTTACCTTGTAGTGCGGACGGACAGTTCATAAGGAAGCACGGACACAGAAAGTCTCTGCAACGGGTCTTTACTGTAACCAGCAGGCAGTACATGGTATACAGTTAACAGGTAGTGGACCGGGTGGACTCAGCAGTGATGGTGTCCCTTAGGAATCCGCAGTGTTCCTCCATTCTAACTAAGTGGTTGCCAGTGTTATCCAGGAATACCAGGTCAGGTACGGGGAGGCTGCTTCAATGCCCTATCCAAGATGTACGTTATGGATGGTTTGGGGAGCCTTGGATCACTCGGTGGGTACACCGCTGGTTAGACGACTGGAAGTTGGCTGGTGGCGGGGTGCTCCTGTGAAGCTGCTCCTCCACGCTTCTGGTTCGCGTAGCAGAGGTGAACTGCTGCCAGCTTCGGTACCAGTGAACCGGCTGTGAGTTGTGGGCACGGGAGTCTTTTGGAACCCGTGGTTACGATGCCCGATCCCGGTTGTTGAGGCCTCAGGTGCTGACACCCGACCGGTGACGGCCCGGGGGCTGCACGGGGTGCGGAGCCCCCGCTCCTCTCCAAGTTCTAGACTGCTCAGGTCAAGTTCTAGAGCCCTTCTCTTCTTGACTAAGGGTCTGTTCTCCTACACACTTCCCTAGCACTCCGCCCACCAGGACCTAGGATTGGCCCTCTGTTCTAGGTGATGCATGCAGGGTTGGATTTCTAAGTTAACCAGATCACTGCTGTGTCAGAGAATATTGCGGCTGCATTTATGGCTGCAATACCCTCTTGTGACGCACTCGTTGCGGGGCGCCACACTCCCCCTTGGTTTAATACGCTTGTCCCCAAGCGTCACACTACCCACATTACAGAGGATTTTGTATTTTATAACAGGTAATATACACTTTTATTAATGACAGGTCATTATTTTGCATAAAAGTGAGGCAGGTAAAATAAACAGGTAAAACACTTGGTGCGGACCCAGCGGGCAGTCGGCTGTCCTTCTATCTAAAGTTCAGGCTGTGACCGCAAGATCGCACAGGCAGTGATTAACAGGAACAGAGTCATTGAGTGAGTTCAAGTCTTAAAGTCACTGGCGCGGAGAACGATGGCGCACCCGGATAGCGAATCACCCATCTGGACAAGCTTAGCGTTCATAGGTGATTACATCGCCCCGGTATAGGTCGCGATCGGGATGTCCTCTGGGCAAGTGTGACTCAACTTCCCGACGCCCCACAAACACTTCCTCATTCAAACCCACCTCCCAAGCGAACCCCCACCCGGTATGTAAGTTAAAGGTGGAAATTCTACCTTCACGGCGGAGTTCATCAGGCAGCGGCGGTTGGCGGTGAGCCTCAGCACGGGCCTGCATGTTGGCGCGTTCACGGGCTTGCCACTCCTCTCGTCGTCTCTGGCGTACATCTCCGTCGGCACGGCTCGGGGTGTAGAGATGAGTGATGGAGCTGTTGGTTTGGCGGGAAACTTGAACTTGGCGGGCAGTCTGGACCGGCACCCGGTGGAACGGCACAGGGTAAGGTGTCAGCGTTGCACCCGACCAGTGTACCCGAGCTGGATGCCCGGTAGGAAGTTCCTCGGTGTCTCCCCAAGCGAACCCGGTGTTGAGATCCTCAGCGATGCTGCGGGTCTCGTCGTCATCCTCCTCGACCTCTTCTTCGATGACCACATTAGGCTGCTCGATGGCTGGACATGTAGAAGCTGGTTCCTCTGTACAACAGGGCGGTGGTGCTGCGGAGCCTTCCACAGGGACGTCCTGCAGGGCTTCTAGGCTGCCTGCCTCTTCATCTGTAACTGTAGGTAGAGGGGTCTCAATCCCGGTTACCAGGTAGGCCTCGGCAATTGCAAAGGAAGCCTCCGGTACGGGGACGAAACAGGCGACAGTCTCTGTAGTTGTGAAACACGTCGCGGGTTCCTCGGTGGGAACCTGGTAAAGATCAAGTTCTTCTATGGAGCGTATTACAAGCTCCGGCTCAGGAACGGGGTCGGCTGCGGTATTAATCGCTGGAACGAGCTGAGCTGTGGCCTCCACCAGAATGATGCAGTCTATGGGCTCCGGTGACGAAGCAGGACAGGTGGTAGGCGACGGCGAGGCGGTTGAGAAGCTGGCGACGTCGTCTGGGCCTGGAGTAGCGGTACCCGGTCGGCTCAGCTGCATCGCATGGTGTAGTCGTCTGCCTAGGGTCGCGCTCCAGCTGCGAATCGTCCACTCCACAGTCTCAAGTAATCGCACCCGGAGGTTTTGTAGAGCCTCTAGCCAGAAGTCGGGGCTGCCGTCAATGGTAAGGGCAGGACCCGGACCCAGTTGGCCTATGGCTGCTCTGGCCTCCGCCTCGACCTCCCGCATTAGGTCTTGGAGTCTCATGCTGGCCATTCTCTTCTTTGGAGGGAAACCACACCCGTTCAACCGGTAACCGTTCTCGTAGAGAACTGGTGAAGAAAGGTCTGTGACACTCCCATTTCCTCTGGGCTTTTGTAGTCCAATGGTGGGAAAAGTCTTTGGGGTCCGCCCCCATGGTTGATTCGAGCAATCAGGGCGGACAAAGAGTTTGGCGCCTTTTGTCTTTAGCCCTCCCACGATGAGGGGGGGGTTGACTCACTCCTGGGCTTGCACGTGGCGGATTCTTGAGGCGGGAACGCCATCTTGGGCGCCATCTTGGCCCACGGTGAAAAAGGCGGGAAAGTTCTTTTAGGGACGAACAAAGTCCAATTTGTAGACAATAAAGTCATTTTAAGCACATTATACTCGTTGGATAACGGGCCTGCTCGTATCCTGTTCGTGACGCCATTTTCTGACTCACCGTGGCCGGGACTCCGGTTTAGACAGGCGATGCTTCCTTCCTCCTTGTCACGGGTGGGCCGCGCCTGCCGGTAGTGGGGCCCGGTGTAGTGCAGATCAAAAGGGTTGAAGACGTCTTGGTGGAACAGATTAAAGGGGTTTTAATTTATTCGTGACGCCACCTATGAGTAGTTTCGGTAAGGGCTACCGACGCTGCGGAACCTCCGGGGGATGGACAGCAGCAAGATGGAACGCTCCCCACAGGCTGAGCGGTGATCCCCGGAGGCTGGAGCTGCTCAGGATGTTGTGCGGCAGCTGCGGTTACCTTGTAGTGCGGACGGACAGTTCATAAGGAAGCACGGACACAGAAAGTCTCTGCAACGGGTCTTTACTGTAACCAGCAGGCAGTACATGGTATACAGTTAACAGGTAGTGGACCGGGTGGACTCAGCAGTGATGGTGTCCCTTAGGAATCCGCAGTGTTCCTCCATTCTAACTAAGTGGTTGCCAGTGTCGCCCAGGAATACCAGGTCGGGTACGGGGAGGCTGCTTCATTGCCCTATCCAAGATGTACGTTATGGATGTTTTGGGGAGTCTTGGATCCCTCGGTGGGTACACCGCTGGTTAGACGACTGGAAGTTGGCTGGTGGTGGGGTGCTCCTGTGAAGCTGCTCCTCCACGCTTCTGGTTCGCGTAGCAGAGGTGAACTGCTGCCAGCTTCGGTACCAGTGAACCGGCTGTGAGTTGTGGGCACGGGAGTCTTTTGGAACCCGTGGTTACGATGCCCGATCCCGGTTGTTGAGGCCTCAGGTGCTGACACCCGACCGGTGACGGCCCGGGGGCTGCACGGGGTGCGGAGCCCCCGCTCCTCTCCAAGTTCTAGACTGCTCAGGTCAAGTTCTAGAGCCCTTCTCTTCTTGACTAAGGGTCTGTTCTCCTACACACTTCCCTAGCACTCCGCCCACCAGGACCTAGGATTGGCCCTCTGTTCTAGGTGATGCATGCAAGGTTGGATTTCTAAGTTAACCAGATCACTGCTGTGTCAGAGAATATTGCGACTGCATTTATGGCTGCAATACCCTCTTGTGACGCACTCGTTGCGGGGCGCCACACTCACATTTTTTAACCCCTATAGTTAATGGATGATTCTAGATCACAGTAAAGCTTCTATTTGTTACATAATGCACATATAATAGCAGAAAAAAGAAGAAAAAAAACATTTACATTCACTGAGACACAATGCATGCACCACGTCCCATGACCAGACTACAAAGTTATGGACAGTTCTACAGGAGGCAGGCTTTTTGCAGAAATTCCTGAGTCCAGGTCTGCCCAAGGGACTGCAGTTTGATGACGCTATTGTATAGAGCACATTCTCCACCAAAGAAATGTCATGGCATACCAGTCGTCCTGGGATCAGCCTTGTGTCACAAATAAATGCTGTTGTTGGGAGAAATAGGATCACGGAAAAAACAGCAGTGTAAGTATGACCAAAATTCCTTGTTTATTAGAGGGAGTGAAACACATTTTAGACTGTATCTTTTTGGGTGTAGAAAAGAGATAAGATGCAAACCATAAGCATCCAATTGGTTGTAGCAAAGAAATAAGATAAAAAATGCAAGCATCTCATTGGTTATTAGCATTTGACTACTGACTGGTTATTTTTCAATCTTCCACATGATTGGATATTCATTTCAAACCAACTTGTTTATATCTGTTTGGCATATTGTGGACATTCTGCCATAGGGGAATGTGTGTTTTGTGTGTGTCACAAACGTTTATCTATAATGATTGAAAGTCTTTAACAGCATGAGTCTTTTTTCTATAGCCAAAAGGGACTTTTGGGACCCCCTAGGCTCCAGGGCCTAACTGCGGTTGCAACCCCTGCATCCAATGTAGTTACACCCCTGGATACCATAAATATTGGACTGGGACAAACAGTATTTCAAAAAGCTTTTTGCTTCCTACCAAGATCCTTATGTGACATTACAATGATGTACAATGACAAACGAGCAAGATTTATGATAATAATTTTAATAAAGATCTTATATTTTACTCATTTGAACTAAAGGATAAGAAAAGACACAATAATGCTTACACAGGGAAGTACAGGAAAGACACAGATTGGCTCCCATCTGCAGCCACAGTGACTCAGGTAAGTTTTATAACATAACAATGCTATAACAGGTTACCATGCCAACCTATCAGTACAAAACATCAGATGGAGCATTGGTATTGTGGTCATGAGAGGGGGAACTGATCATCTCAGTTTTGCATCACATAGTTGGACAAAAACGATCAAGTTATCTAGTTTTATTGTGAAAAATCTGCACTGCGGTCCTGTTGCTCCCAGACCAAGTTTTCTGCTCACCAAAAATTAGATGGTAAATGTTTGTACAGGTGTTAAGGATGAAAAAATCAATCATGAATAGTAAAAAAAAGCAATATTCAGCTCATCTCTCTATGGGTACCTTTACACGCCACAATCTCGGCTCGCGATATGAAGCAATCTAACGTGCGCGTGCATGTTTTCCATGGACGCCTCAGATCGCCGATGGTGGAATTACACACCACAATTGCGCCCTGAACCTAAGGCGATGTGTCGCCCCAAAAATTGCCTCACCCACAGCAGAACCAATCCAGTCGACTTCCCTCGCTGCTTCACATGCCGCAATCCCAAAAGCAATGTGGGCGTACATGTTCAGCGCGGCGAGGAGATAGGCGTGCCACAGTGGTTTACACTGCACTCCAAACACGCTCATTGGACAACGCAACAGCGTTACGATTGGCCAGCCTGCTCTGGGAGGCTGGCTAACACATGACGCCATTCATACCTAACAACTTTAGAAGAACAGAAAGAGGGACAGTAGCCCCGACCCTTGCCCCACCCCTTACCACACCCATTTACAAGTGATGGACATTCAGATTACTATTGAACTTCTGATTATTGCATTTTTGCTGCATTTTTTTACCTTTTCCAATTCATTTGATGCATTTTAGTGCAGTTTAATACTGACAGCACAGACCATGAGCTGCCCCATCATACAACACAGCAGGACGGCTGAGACTAGTGCCTGCCCTGCAGCATTGTGCAGTTTATAGTCAGGGATGTGCAGTCAGTAATCAAACCTCTGACTCCAAACCCTCAGTTTCCCTGAATCCAACCCCACCAAAATGGACACCGTCTTAGGCTCCAACTCCACAGTCATGGTGTGCAGCCGGTCAGCAAAACCTCCGACTCCACCAAAATGGACACAGACTCTGAGTCCACAGTACTGTGTATAGCGCCCCCGGATGGCAGGCTGCTGTCCACTACAGGACACAATACTAGCTCTGAAAATGCAGTAGGGAGATGGGAAAAAGTTCCACAAGGTGAACTACCACTGCAGCCTCCACCAGTCGGGCCTTTATGGCAGAGTGGCCCAACAGAAACCTCTCAAATGAAGAATTTAATTTGAGTGATCCCTTTTATGCAGTGTACTGCAAAAAATGGATCAAAAAACGCAGAGTCTGAATGTAGCCTATATATCTCCATCCTGGTATATATGGTCCCCATCCTGGTATATATGGTCTCCAACCTGGTATATATGGTGTCCCTGAGGGTCCATTCGCCACAGAGGTACTGCACCTTTGCCAGAGTTGTGGTACCTCCCCCCCACCCCTTGTAAGGAGAGGGCACTACCCGGTACCCACACATCCGCATCCAACACCAGCCCACTCTAGGCCAGGGGTGCTGAGGCAGAAGAAACCTCATGATGGGCAGACCCCATCTTTGGCTGGAGAAGGGGATTAGGTAGAGGAGTAGGTGGAACAGTTAGAAAGTAGTGGAGCACTAGGAGGTAGGCAGTGACAGTTGAGAGTTGGAGAGTTTTAAGCCAGACAGAAACAGGAAGTGCGCAGTCAGTGAGTCGGACCTGGGGACTGGAGTTGTGAGTAGCTCGTCCTGGGGAAGAGGATGGAGAGAAAGTTGGACCCGGGGACTGGAGCCAGACGAGCTCGTCCCAGGTCAGAGAGGACGTAAGTATCTGCAGAGACTGAGAGGGAGCTCTGAGGGGAGGGGGAGCACCTCTGGGTTGCCACAGAGCTCTGTGTGGAGGAACCCCGTTCCAATGATTGCCCGGAGGGACTTGCTGGAGGAGCTAGGCCACAGAGGGGACCAGCCCCAGGCTAGTGGAAGACTTTAAGATTCAGCTAGCAACCCAGAGGCTGTGGTATCTTTATGTGCATCAGCCAAATCCGCACACAATCGCTGAAAAGGCAGCCGCATAGGCTTGAAGGGAAAAGAGAGACGTCGCCCGACAGGACCCAAGGCTGCAGGCTCTGGACAGTGCGTTTGAAAGACAGGAGGGCGAGAGCCAGCGCAGTGAGATGACCCGGAAAGGCGCGCCTTTATGAGGTGTACGGAGTGGAGCCGCGCCTGCATCAGGTATATGGAGCGGAGCTGTGTCTGTATATGGTGTACGGAGCAGAGCTGCACTTTATGAGGTGTACGGAGCGGTTCGTTGTGGAGCCTGCATGAGGTGTACGGAGCGAAGCTGCACCTGCATCAGGTGTACGGAGCGGAGCTGTGCCTTTATGAGGTGTACGGAGCGGAGCCGCGCCTGCATCAGGTGTACAGAGCGGAGCCGTGCCTGCATCAGGTGTACGGAGCGGAGCTGTGCCTGCATCAGGTGTATGGAGCAGAGCTATGTCTGTATATGGTGTATGGAGCAGAGCTGTGCCTGCATCAGGTGTACGGAGCGGAGCCGTGCCTTTATGAGGTGTATGGAGTGAGCCGCGCCTGCATGAGGTGTACGGAGGGAGCCGTGCCTGCATGAGGGGTACGTTGTAGAGCCTGCTATGAGGTGTAAGGAGTGGAGCCCCGCCTGCATCAGGTGTACGGAGCGGAGCCGTGCCTTTATGAGGTGTAAGGAGCGGAGCGCGCGCCTGCATCAGGTGTACGGAGCGGGCCGTTCCTTTAATGAGTTGTACAGAGCTGAGCCGTGCCTTTATAGGTGTACGAGCGGAGCCGTGCCTTTATGAAGTGTATGGAGCCTGTCACCACACTCCTCTGTGTTCTCTGTTATCATCCCCCCTTGTGTTATCCTCAGTCTGTGCTCCCATGTATTTATGATACCTGTGAGCTGTGCTCCTGGGTCCTGTCAGATCCTCCCAGTCACAGGTAGTCAGTGATCCGGGCTCCAGTGTGGAGGCAGAGCCCTCTGTGTCCCGGTTGCTTCTGTGCTGAATGCATCCATCGCTGGGGAACTTCACAGAGGCCGCGCTGAGCCAGGATTGGATGACTGAGTTCCGTCCCCTCTACACAGTGCAGGAGAGAGGTCACACGACTCACTCTCTGCACTGTGATTGGAACTCAGTCCTCCCAATGAGCTGCTGCGAGGGGGCGTGACCGGCAGCTATCAGTGAAATGCCAGAGAGCGGGACACTTCCAGTCCCTCATGGGACAGCGGGAAGCTCTGACTAAACTGGGACTGTCCCATCAAATCCGGGACGGTTGGGAGGTATGCGCCATTGTCTATCAGAGTTTGTCATTAATACACGCTCTTGTCGTCAATACTGGCTACTGCAACACACTTTCGAGGCGCAAAAGCGTCACACAGGAGCGGTGTTGTGCAGGACAGTGGCTTACACTACACAATGGCTATGTGTGCGTCTGTAGCTGATGGCGGTAAGATACAAACCACACTATGCACATATATGCCTGCATTGGTCCACGCCATGGCTGAACTGAACTATGTGTGTGTACACATGTCTGCGTGTGTGTACTGGAGTGTACCTACATCCCCCACAAACACCACTGAATGAATATGAATACACGCGGATGACATAGCTTGCGCACATCTATGGCGTGAATAAATTAACTGTGTTTGCGTACGGTTGTGTAGGTGTAGATGTGTGTGGTGCTGAGCGGACAGCTCTTCAAATATGGCGCCCTGTCAACTGACATCCAATGGGAACACAGTGGCCACCACCAATCATCGCAGATGGGGCGCGGACTCCAGTACGCTGTGGCATGCCTACGGGAAATCAGTAGGCGACACAGATTCCATCACTATCGCTCTATTACACGCCAAAACCCGGAAATCTCGCCTTAATGATTGTGTTTGATTTTAGAGCAGTGCTCAGTAATCAGGCGACCGGTGATTTATCGCCGCCAAATTCCCCAAATACACGCTGCAACTGGGAGGGATCTTGACGGTGATTGTTGCAGGGTGACATATCACCGTCAGGATTCCTCGCCACGGTTGCGACGTGTAAAGGTACCCTATGATCTTCGTCTTGTCTCAGTCGATCCGATTCCCGGCACTTGGACGTACACTCATGGTCCAGGTCCGCAGAGAAGCATCAAACAGGAAAATTAATCCAGCGCTCTCAGGAAGCAGGAAAGTAGTTGTGGCACCCTGCTCGCACAGGTAACCACAGACTCACAGCATGTATGGGATTCCACAGTGGGTACATGGACACGAACAACACCTTCCACCCCGGCAGAGTAGTGGGAGCTCAACTTGCTGCCCTTAGGCAAGATCCCCTATAAATACTGGTGCTGGGGGCGGAGTTAGTTAGAGTGTGCAGACGCTACAAGAGCTGTGAAGACGTACTGGTGGTCAGTGCTGCGTTAGGCCCGAGCCAGTTACACTGAACAGCCTTCGAGTAGTCCTGCAAGGCCCAAGAGTGGGGTCGGAAGGCGAGGAGAACAGAAAGAGCAAAGTGAACGGGAGCCAGTGTTAGGTTCACCCAAACAACACACCCGGACACCGGAGTCCGAGTCTACTGGATAGCACCTGGCCAGTAGAGAACACCAGTATACCATGGAGACTTCAGTCTCCCAGACATCTGCGCAGTCACTCACCAGGGAGCCAGGCACCGCGGAGAGAGGAACAGCGGTGGTCCATCGAGGGTTTCCCGATGACAGCACAGGTGGAAAGAGAGAGCAGATGAGGCCAGCCAAGTTTCATATGGGGCAGGGGCTTCACACACACATGGGGAAAGAGACAAGGAGGCCTTATACCCACTTGCTGTGGAGACCCAGAAGTGCATCCTCAACACCCGGCAGTGCTCTGGACGTTTACTTGCATCAACACCAGCAAAAGGTAAAGAACAACCAGCAGTGTGTGTGTGTCAGTTCCTTGCCCACACCTCTGCCATCCACAGAGACTGTTTATCCATCAGTCCGGCCAAGTCCCTGCTCTACCCCTCTTCTTTCAAAATCAAACACCCCAGGGATCCAGCTCTGCCTGTGGGGAGCTTCAACACCTAGCTGCTCATCCATCATCCCTGGAGGCCCTATGCAGCACTGGTGAAGTCACCAGATACCACAGGTGGCGTCATGATAAACTTTTAAAAACTTTTATTCCCATTTCAACTACCCCCCTTCCTTTTTAGTTGACCACCAGGGACACGGGTCTGGGCAGGCCACCAGTGACATCCCTAACAGCAGCATAGGGCCCAGATACCCGAGTCCCCATACCCTGGGCTAGTCAATTTCTGGCGTCACGAACAGAATCCCGTGCCCGGTGCTACCACGTACTGTGTGCCGTGTTTAAGACTGTGATTTGTGACTGTTAGATTAAGCTACCATTACTGCGCCACGGAGCGGAAAGAAAGGGTGCGTGACGGCTTGCAGAGCACGAAATCGAAACCCGCCCCTCGCTCTGCCGAATACTTCCGAAGTGCATGTGGATCATGAGCATGGGAATCCGTGACGGGGATCATGAGCTTAAGTGTCTTGGCCAATGCATGAACCAATATCCCATTTATAAAAGTTTTTTGTTTATCATATAAAAAAACCTTTTGCACTTTTTTATCAATTCAGGGTGCAGTTGGGCTCCATGGGGCGCCATTCATCTAGTGGTGCAGAGGTATTGTACTGTGCGGCCCATTTGGTCAGGAGCAGAACAAGTGGGTAGCTTTCAGACACTCTGCATCATATGTATCAGTGTGAATGGTGTCCTATGCAAGCCCATTATGTGCATGGTAAGTCGCCTCCCACACCTTCTTGTAGGTTGAGGTGATTTATTAGCCTGCATCTGGGCTTGCTTTACATAGTGGGGTCTGACTCCATCCTGCAAGTGCAGTGTTGGTTTTTGTTTTTGGCATCGATGGTAAAAGAATACTTCCGAAGTGCAGCGGCCTAATCTGGAAATTCCCAAATGCTTAACTCCCTGTCTAAGGGGTTCAAAAACTGTTTAACTGTTTAAAGACTGGGCGTGATTCACTGGGGGGGGGCCCAAAAATGTCTGCCTTGTCCAGCAACGATGAATCTACCTACGCAGACCCCATAAATCACTCCCAAGCGGCCATGGCTTGAGTAGAGCCGCCGACCCACCAGGCGCAGTAGCCCCGATCATGCCGATCTCACTACTGTATATCCCGGGTGCTAAGTGGTTACCCCAGTATGATGGCTGCCCTGATACTTTGTCCACCTTCAAAAGAAAGATATGCAGCGTGTTGGACATGTATGCAATGACTGGTCAGCAGCGCACAGCTGTTGTATTGGGACAGTTAACCAGTGCAGCGGAAAGGGAGGCTGAATCCTGGTCCACCACTGAACGGGGATCAGTAGCTATAATTTTAGACAAACTAAAACTTGCTTTTGAGGACTGTAATGAGGCTGGCATAAGAATAAGCTTCTATCATTGCTACCAAAAGCCAGAGGATGATATCCAGACCTATGCATGGAAGGACCACCGACCGTTACAGCTCCACAGGAGAACCCATCTGCCGATGCAGCAGCAAGACAGAGCACGATACTGTCCTTTAAATGAGCAGTCCCTGGGGCCAGGGCCGAACCCCAGGAGTAACTCAACAGACCCCAGCCAACTGGTATGATACCTACGTCAGACAGCGACCGTTCCTGTCTATCATACTAGATGGAATCTCGACACCTGCTTTATTGGACACCAGGTCACAAGTGACCACGATCCCTGCAATCCTTTACAAGCAATATTGGTCATGTAATGAACTTAAACCACTCAATATGAACCTTAACATTTATGCTTCTAATGGCGAACCACTTACTATAGTGGGGGTTAGGGAAGTACCCATAAAAGTGGGGAGGGTGGAGTTACAAGATCAGGGGATTATTTGGTAGATGAAATACCAATAACCGGGATCCATACATCATCCTGGGTACAAATGTTGTTAGCAATTGCATGGATGAAGTGTTGTTCTTGCTTCAATAGAATGCAGACACTGCCAAACCTGGGCAGAGGAAGGTTCTTCAGAGAGAGAGATAAGAGCCCTCATGCACCAGCAACAGGTAAAACTTACAGATGGTCAAATTGGTACAGCACAGGTAACTGACCTGCTTCCTATTGTAATACCTCCACTGAGTGAAATAATAGCTTGGTGTCAAGTAGCCATAGGTCTAAGAGGGAAGGACTATCAGGCAGTAGTGGAGCCCATTAGCTCAGAGCACAGGCCTACACTCTTGACAGCCAGGGGTAGTCGATGTACACAAGGAGAGAGTGCCAGTTTGCATCTTAAACTGTGGCAGTGATGAGGTTAAACTACCCAGGTATTCAACCATTGCTAAGCTGTACACTGTAAATAACAATGAGATACAAGCAGTGGGACCCTTACCTCTACTCAAAGAGGCAGAGGATAACAATGCTAAGGGGCAGCTAGAGGACTGGTGTCAACAGCTCCATGTAGGAACTGATTCCACTCCTATGTGTGGCACTCCAAGGGTTAATGTGCCACAGAAACATCAACACAGGTTTACTCCCCACACAACACTACACTAGAAAGTGGGAGGAGCTTAGGTGGCACCTGCACTAGTGGGAGGAGCTAATGTTGTTTACCACAGAGCAGGAGTGACAGTTAGAGAGTCTGCAGTTAGTCTGGAGCAGAGTCAAGTAGAAGTGGAGGTCCTGAGAGGTCTGAGGAAAGGAGACAGAGGAACAGAGGAACATACCCGGGATAAGGAGTTACCCCAAACTTAACCCCGGAGAGACGGATACCGGATCCGAGGCTGTGCCTGAGACAGACAGGACAGTAAATACTGGAATAGTGAAGGTCCACCATCTTCACTGTACCATAGCAAAGCAACACAGAGGGGTCAGTGACACAGAGGACTCAAGTTGCCCAGCAGATTGGTACCCGTGAGCAGAGACAGGGCCAGCAGTTCAGCTACAAGCAGCAGCAGGGCCACACACAGCGCATAATTAGGAAGCCAAGGACCAGTCAGGGTGGGAGCAATCCGGTACAGACTCCGTGGACAATACTGTGTTATACCATCTGCAAATAAAGACTTGGAAAACAACAGAAACCGTGAGTGTGTGTGATCCTTATGCTGAAGCCCCACTTGCCCTCATAAACTGCCATTGCCTCTACTCTCATCATCTCTACTGCTACCCCTACTCTCCTGCAGCATCAATAACCATCCTCACAGACTTTAACTACTATCACCACTGCCCCGGGGGAACCCAGTTCTACCCACTGGAACTATTCCATCCAAGCTGCTATCCCATCATCCCCGGAGGTTCTGCAGCAGCGGCGGCCCCATCACTGGCCGCATATAGTGGGTGGCTTCACGACTGACAAATCCCCTGTAAATAAACCCCATTTTATTGTGCGGGCCCGGGACACGGTCCGGACCAGGACCGCCGTGAGATCCCCCAGCAGCACCCCGGTCCGGCACCAAGTACCCCGTCCCAGTGGGCTCCACATATGCATAACAAGCAAGGTGTCTACCGGGTAGTCCAAGAATTTGAACAAGTATTTATTAAGCATCCACTCGATTTTGGTAGGATCAAAGGGGTTCAACATCACATCCCCACAGGTACACATCCACCAATCAAAGAGCGATACAGGCCTATTCCACCTGCACACTATCAAAAAGCAAAAGAGAAGCTATAGGACATGAAGGACCCAGGGGTCATAAGAGATAGTTCTAGTCCCTGAGCAGCTCCACTAGTCCTAGTCAGAAAAAAAGATGGTAGCATGAGAATGTGTGTAGGTTACAGGTAAATAAATCGCATGACACACAAGGATGCTTACCCGTTACCTCGCATAGAGGAATCACTAGCTGCATTGAAGTCTGTTAATTACTTTTCAACCCTAGATCTCACTAGCGGGTATTGGCAGGTCTCCGTTGCAGAAGAAGACCATGAGTAGATAGCATTTACCATGCCCATGGGCGTATGTGAATTCAACAGCATGCCCTTCGGACTATGTAATGCACCCGGAACGTTCCAGAGGCTGATGGAGTGTTGCCTGGGGCATAAGAACTTTGAAACGGTACTGCTTTACCTGGATGACGTTATTGTGTATTCAAAATCCTATGAAGAACACCTAACTCATCTAGCAGAGGTATTTGAAGCCTTGTCCAAGTACGGATGAAATTGAAACCATCCAAATGCCACCTGTTTAAGCCAAAAGTTCAGTACCTGGGACACATAGTCAGTTCCGAAGGAGTGGCCCCAGATCCAGACAAGGTCACTGTCATCAAGGAATGGCCGAAACCAAAGACCCTCAGGAAGTACATTAGTTCCTGGGATTGGTGGGATACTACAGGAGATTCATTAAGTAGAACACGAAGAAGGCTGCTCCCCTACAAAACCTCCTGGTAGGCCAACCCCAGAATGGCAAGTCCAGAGATCCTCCCTTGGAGTGGGGCAAGTAACAAGAAGAGTCTTTCCAACAGATAAAAGAGGCCCTAATAGGAGAAGAGATCCTGGCTTACCCTGACTACAACCTACCATTCCTGCTATACACCGATGCCAGTAACGTGGGGTTAGGAGCTGTACTCTCCCAGAAGCAAGAAGGCAAAGAACGAGTGATTGCCTATGCTAGCAGGAAGCTTCTCCCTACAGAAAGGAACCCTGACAACTACAACTACAGCTCATCCAAGTTGGAGTTCCTAGCCTTGGTCTGGGCCGTCACAGAAAGATTTAAGCATTACTTGTCATCGAACAAGTTTACTGCCTTCACGGATAATGATCCCTTGACCCACCTGGAAACTGCAAAATTGGGAGCCATAAATCAGAGATGGAGTACCGGCTAGATTATCCAATTACCAGTTCACCATCAAGTCCGGGCTGGGCATAACAACGGCAATGCAGATGCCTTATCCAGGATGACTCACTTAGCAGATATGGGACAGACGAGGATGAGCTGGAAGAGATAGAGCTACCCACCTTCCATCAGTTGAGGACATCCGAATGTCAATAGATCCACACAGAACTTCCTGAGAAAGTAGTGAACCCATTACCATACTTTGGTTGGAAGGAATCTCAAGATAGTGACCCGGCAATCAGTTTAGTAAAAGGACTGATAACTCAGGAGTCCGCAAAGCTACCTTCAAATCCTCCAACAGAAGCTAAACACCTAAACACCTGTGGAATGAAAGAAGTAAACTGTTTATCTACCAGGTGAAGCTCTGCCGAAGGTACATCAATCCTAGAACCCACAAAATGGTCTGGCAGATCATAGTAGCCCGAACAGAAGTCCAAATGGTACTGCATGCCTACCATAATCAAACTGGACACTTTGGGTGGAAAAAGCTGGAAATGTTGCTCAAGGACAGATTTTACTGGGTTGGCATGCGAGGATCCATAAAAAGATGGTGTGAAGACTGTGGACCATGTAACCTATGCAGAAAGGACCAGTAGAGTCAAAGAGCACGACTCCAACCTATCGAAACAACGCAACCACTCCAAATTGTAGCCTTAGACCATGTGAAATTGATTCCAAGCAGGACAGGCTACACTTATGCTTTGACAATGGTGGACCACTACTCCCGATTCCTGATGGTCGCGCCCGTAAAAGATCTAATAGCTGCAACAGCCGCAAAGACCTTCCAGAATGTCTTCTGTAGACCACTAGGCTATCCAGAACAAGTCTTAACAGACAGAGGTTCAGCATTCGTGGCAGAGATCTTTCAAGAGTTTTGTCATCTTTATGGGTGTAATCCCCAATCCAATGGGTTGTGCGAAAAGATGAACAACATCGGGATTGACATGCTCAAGATATTACTTCTTGAAGAGAGAAACCAATGGCCAGAAAAACTGCCTGATCTGGTATATATGTATAACCACATTCCAGTGAGCTCTACAAACTGTACACCCGCCTACCTTATGAGAGCCCGTACAGGAAGACTGCCTGTAGATCTGGAACTTTGAATTATCGAACCTAAAACAGATACTTCCAACTCTGACTGGAACACCAACTGTCTAACCAGTACAGACAAGTTCAAGCCTGTGTTGAAGAAAATTTGTAAAAGTCCAGGAAAAGACAAGAAAGAAACTTCAACAAAAGTGCATCAGCAGAACCAATACTACCAGGAAGTAACTGTCTTAAAAAGGAAAAGAAGAAGACACAATGGGAAAGAGAACCTTACACCATTTTGAATTCCAACTTTGACAACACTAAAGTTTGCCTCATAAGCAAAAGCGAAGGAAAAACAACCCAAACGGTATTCCGGGATCATTTAAAGAAATGTCCAGAAGAATGGAAAACTCAAAACCTTCTAGATTCTCCAAAAGAAAAAGAAAAAGAATCTATTGAAATCCCAATTCCAAGTCTAGAACCAAAAGAGAAAGTAATATCCACCATACTTGGCCACTTTCCAGAAGATTGGCCCCAACATGAAGGAGCAATCATAGTCCCAATGATAAACTTTTATCAACTGTAAGAAACCCAAGGAAGTCAGGAAGAAATACCTGTTGTCAGAGAATCAGATGATCCTGCAATCGGTACACCTGCTAGTCCTGTAGTGAGACTAAGGTAACGCAGATGTTTACCTGACATACCCACATCACCTGAGATAGCCACACCCGTAGTGCGTAGATCAAGTCGTAGCACATGTGGGCAAGCCCCATCTAGGTATGGAGATTGGGCACAATAATGTAACATAGAACCAAAGAAAGTAACATGTAAATAGCTACTCTTGTAAAAATGTAAATAGTAATGTACAAAAGCGTGAAGAATAGGCCAAAACAGGTACACAACATCCAAAGAGGGGTGAGTCAAGTTGGCGTAAGGAGATGTCTTGGGAGGGCAAAATCTTGGCCTATAGGTGACCCCAGGGTCAGGAGGCCTACAGCGCTTATGAGAGGTAGAGGCCCCTGTAGTACCTAGGACTCCTGCTCCGAAGGGCCTGTAGTAAATGTTGTTGTGTATTCTGAATTCTAAGCCTACAGAGACTTACCTGTAGACTTTGTTGAACTTTTGAAAAACATTATCCTTTTTTTCCCCAGAGCTTACAAAGACTACTGTAAAGACTCTTCTAAACAACCTTCTCCCTTGTTTTTCAACTTAAAAAGGACCATAGTCACAGGACTGGTGTGGCGCCCTGCTCGCACAGGTAACCACAGACTCACTTACAGCACGAATGGGTTTCCACAGTGGGTACATGGACACGAACAACACCTTCCACCGGCACAGTAGGGGGAGCTCAACTTGCTGCCCTTAGGCAAAATCCCCTATAAATACTGGTGCTGGGGGCGGAGATCGTTAGAGTGTGCAGACACTACAAGAGCTGTGAAGACGTACTGGTGATCGGTGCTGCGTTAGGCCCCAGCCAGTTACCCTGAACAGCCTTCGAGTAGTCCTGCAAGGCCCAAGAGTGTGGTCGTAAGGTGAGGAGAACAGAAAGAGCAAAGTGGGAACCGAGGACCCAGTGTTAGGTTTGCCCAAACAACACTCCCGACACCGGAGTCTGAGTCTACTGGAGAGCACCGGTATACCATGGAGACTTCAGTCTCCCGGCATCTGCGCAGTCACTCACCAGGGAGCCAGGCACCGCGGAGAAAGGAACAGCGGTAGTCCATCGAGGGTTTCCCGACGACAGCACAGGTGGAGAGAGAGAGCAGATGAGGCCAGCCAAGTTTCACATGGGGTAGGGGCTTCACACACATGGGGAAAGAGACAAGGAGACCTTATGCCACTCACTGTGGAGACCCAGAAGTGCATCCTGAACACCCAGCAGTGCTCTAGATGTTTTCCTGCATCAACACCAGTAAAAGGTAAAGAACAACCAAAAACTCAGGATTAGATTAGCATAGATTTACATAAGACAAAGCAAAACCTGATCTCAAACGCAGTAAAACCTTCCTGTGGGCACATACCCTATGGTCTGGTGAGATGAGTCCAAGATGTAAAGGTACCGTCACACGCGCCAATATTGCTAGGCAATTTCACTGGCAATTTGCTGGTTGCAGTGAAATCATGGACACATTTTTCTATTTGTATACAGAAATAATATAGAACAATGTGTCCATGATTTCACTGCCACCAGCAAATTGCCAGTGAAATTGCCTAGCAATATTGCCGCGGTAGTCTTTGGATGCCATAATACTCATGATTGGAGGTCAAGAGCCACCACATATCACCCAAAAAACATACTACAAACAGTGAGATTTGGAGGTTTGAAAATCATGGTGGGGGTCTGTTTTTCAGCATACAGCACTGGCAAACTTCATTGAAGGTAGGATGAATGGATAAATGTACCGAAATATTCTTGATAACAATCTGTTGCCATCTGGATGATAAAGCTGTAACCAGGGTGGACATTTCAGCAAGACAAAGATCCCAAACACACAGACAACACTACCCTAAATTGGTTTTATAGAAAAAATAGTGCTGCCAGAAATGCATAGGAAATCACCTGACCTGAATCCTATACAACATTTTTGGAAGGAGCATAAGGAACCATCTGGATCTAAAGAGTGTTTATGTGGAAGAATGAGCCAAAATCATACTGAGCAAAGTGTGTGGCTAGTTTCTCCACACAGGAGGCGTATTTAAGTTGTCATCATCACCAACAAAGGCTTTTATACGTAGTATTAAATGCATTTTAGTAGGCAACTTTAATACTTTTCGCTGTATAATTTCTCAATATTACACATCACTAACTTGAACTATGGTTCATTTCTTTCCCTGTGTGCATTGGATGGGTTGTTACCAACATCTGGTACACCTTTAGAAATATATTTACTTAGAAAATTGATCATGTTTTTAATACTTATAGCAAAAATTCAAGGATAAAGGTGCACTCACCCATGTCAGACTTTATGCACATAGACTTTTAATTAACGGTGGAAAGTTACATACCGCAGGGAGGGAGGAGAAGGAACAGACAATGAGACCTTTCGTGCTTTACTTAGCCCTTCCACTGGTCCAAGTAAAGCGCGAAACATCTCGTTGCCTGTTCCTTCTCCTCCCTCCTTGCTGTATGTAACTTTCCACCGTTAATCAAAAGCCTGTGTGCATAAAATTTGACACGGATGAGTGCACCATTTTCCCTGAATAATTGCTATATGATGTATCTTTAAAGGTAGCACCCCAGGACTATGATTTGCACTTGAATTATATGCCATTTGATTATAGTGAGACTACAGAGCTATTAGCCCTTATTGTGCAATTGGTGCTGTGAGGCAGCAACGGGGGAACCCGCTTGCAAAACGACAAGAACACGTGTTTATAAGTTAACCAATGTCTACCCGTTTATTTTCACATATAATAACAGAACCCGGGTAGCATGTTTGACACATAGCACATTGATTAACAACACTTTACATCATAAATACACCATACATTTACATTTAACATCACATAACACTTATATTGCACATAACGTTTTTATAGTAACCCGGGACCTGTAACCATCTCTGTCCCCATTGGAGCTCTACTAACAGCTCCCGGGTGGCTACGGCCTCCGGCCTACTTACTCTCTACATAAGTTACATTACGATGATGACCCTTCCGGGTTCATAACAGGGATTGGCAAACCCTAGTAACCCGTGGCTGCGGCCTCCGGCCTAACCACGCGTTACCCAGTACAGGAGCCCTTCTAACCCCTGCTTCTGACCTTCGTTACATACGCCTCAACGGGCCCTGTGGGTCCCAATGGCGGTACCTGCCGCCTGGCTTTAGTCACCCCAGCATGATGATATACATTCACCCGTAGTCAGGAATCCTGCCTGACCGGGACCTTACACACCGTATGTGATCCATCATTCAAACGTCCATGGATCACACACCTGCTCACAGCCCACATCCATGGACTGTGGCCCCTCCATGGCCCATTACAGGGACTGGCAAACCATAGTGCACGGGAACCTCTACATCCGTTACCTACTAGGAGCCCTATTACCCCTGTCTCTGGCACCACAGGTACACCCACACCATTAGAGGTCGTGGTTGAGGGATCAGGTACCCTCTGCATGCAGCAGGGCAAGCCTCCCTCTCGTCCCAAGGACGGAACGCCTCCAACATCATCCATACCAGCTGGGTCACTGTCTCTCCACATTATTATACATGGGTCTTACATAGGTCATCATCTCTCATTCAGGGCCATTACTTACGCCCTCATACACATAGTTCCTCGGGTCCCTTAACGGAGTACTCTGACTCGGACCCAAAGGCGGTCTATGCCCGCCTGGCATTGCTCACACACGGCTCACTCCGTTACACGGGAACTGCTGTCTTACCGGGCACGGATCCGGGTCTCGCTACCTGTATAACGGGTCCACCAAGCGTCCCCCAAGGCTCCTTTCCCGGACGTGGTTCCCTCCACGCCCGGACCAGTCTCCACCGGGTTCAGCCACGGCTTCCCCACCAGGTGCTCACGACCCCGGCCCTCGGCACCGGCATGGAGCTAGCATGCTCCCTTCACCATCTCAATCATGGCGGCATGTACTTGCAGTCACCAGTCCCTCACACAGACTGGCTCTGCTCAGCTCTCAGGCTGGTCTCAGCTTCCAGACTCTATCTCTGCTTCCAGCATCAATCTGAGCTTCCAGGATCTATCTGAGCTTCCAGCATTCATCTCTCATTCAATCAGGTGGCCGGCTCTTATCGTGCCAGCCACTCCCACATGGACACACCCCCTCAGCTGCTTGTAATCAGCCTGTCACACAGCTCAGGTTAACTCCCTGTGTTCCGGGTTGTCAGCACTCACTCATTACATCCTATTCCTCATGGACTCCTCGATCTCAGCCCACTCTCACTGCCGCTCATTAGGCTCATGACCTCATTGTGTTCAGGTTGGTTCACACAGTATTATCCTCACAGGAAAACCGGCCAGTGTGCACAGGATCATCCTCTGATCCTACATGTGATGTACCCCGGCCATGCGGATCATGCCGGCGGTGCCTCACATACCCCCCTCCTTGTTTACACCCGTGGGTAGGGGTTAAACACACGGCCCTGACAAGTCGGGTGACAGCGTCGCTCCTGGCTTGTGAATAAGGGTCACACACACTGCCGGCTTGTACACCTAGGACCCCGGTAAACCGTGTCCTAACCTCCCCCCTCCTTGTTCAGACCAGTGGGGGATGAACACACTGCCATAGGAGCCGGGCCACCACACAACACCTTGTGGCACCGCTCCCGGTTTGTATACCTGTGACTCCTGTCCAACCTCCCCCCTCCTTGCTTAAACCAGCAGGGGCCAACACAGTTCATAGAATCCGGATGTGGCGTTGTCTTGGCAACTTCGTGACCCCTCGGGCCACCGGAACCTTGATCACGTCGACTTTGACTTCGGGACCCCTAGGGCCGCCCGATACTTTGAGTACGACGTCTTCGTGACCTCGCCAGGTCACCGGCAAGAGGTTAGGGTGCGTCGTGCGGTTGCCCATAGCAACCAAGTCCATATAAAGTGCATCCACAGAAATGTCCATATAAGGTGCTCCGGCACCACAGCCCTCGGCTGTACCAACCCCCCTTTGTAACTGGGGTGCATTCCTCACCGGGCAACCTTGCCCGAATTCTCCACCATATGTGAGGCAGCAACCGGGGAACCCGCTTGCAAAACGACAAGAACACGTGTTTATAAGTTAACCAATGTCTACCCGTTTATTTTCACATATAATAACAGAACCCGGGTAGCATGTTTGACACATAGCACATTGATTAACAACACTTTACATCATAAATACACCATACATTTACATTTAACATCACATAACACTTATATTGCACATAACGTTTTTATAGTAACCCGGGACCTGTAACCATCTCTGTCCCCATTGGAGCTCTACTAACAGCTCCCGGGTGGCTACGGCCTCTGGCCTACTTACTCTCTACATAAGTTACATTACGATGATGACCCTTCCGGGTTCATAACAGGGATTGGCAAACCCTAGTAACCCGTGGCTGCGGCCTCCGGCCTAACCACGCGTTACCCAGTACGGGAGCCCTTCTAACCCCTGCTTCTGACCTTCGTTACATACGCCTCAACGGGCCCTGTGGGTCCCAATGGCGGTACCTGCCGCCTGGCTTTAGTCACCCCAGCATGATGATATACATTCACCCGTAGTCAGGAATCCTGCCTGACCGGGACCTTACACACCGTATGTGATCCATCATTCAAACGTCCATGGATCACACACCTGCTCACAGCCCACATCCATGGACTGTGGCCCCTCCATGGCCCATTACAGGGACTGGCAAACCATAGTGCACGGGAACCTCTACATCCGTTACCTACTAGGAGCCCTATTACCCCTGTCTCTGGCACCACAGGTACACCCACACCATTAGAGGTCGTGGTTGAGGGATCAGGTACCCTCTGCATGCAGCAGGGCAAGCCTCCCTCTCGTCCCAAGGACGGAACACCTCCAACATCATCCATACCAGCTGGGTCACTGTCTCTCCACATTATTATACATGGGTCTTACATAGGTCATCATCTCTCATTCAGGGCCATTACTTACGCCCTCATACACATAGTTCCTCGGGTCCCTTAACGGAGTACTCTGACTCGGACCCAAAGGCGGTCTATGCCCGCCTGGCATTGCTCACACACGGCTCACTCCGTTACACGGGAACTGCTGTCTTACCGGGCACGGATCCGGGTCTCGCTACCTGTATAACGGGTCCACCAAGCGTCCCCCAAGGCTCCTTTCCCGGACGTGGTTCCCTCCACGCCCGGACCAGTCTCCACCGGGTTCAGCCACGGCTTCCCCACCAGGTGCTCACGACCCCGGCCCTCGGCACCGGCATGGAGCTAGCATGCTCCCTTCACCATCTCAATCATGGCGGCATGTACTTGCAGTCACCAGTCCCTCACACAGACTGGCTCTGCTCAGCTCTCAGGCTGGTCTCAGCTTCCAGACTCTATCTCTGCTTCCAGCATCAATCTGAGCTTCCAGGATCTATCTGAGCTTCCAGCATTCATCTCTCATTCAATCAGGTGGCCGGCTCTTATCGTGCCAGCCACTCCCACATGGACACACCCCCTCAGCTGCTTGTAATCAGCCTGTCACACAGCTCAGGTTAACTCCCTGTGTTCCGGGTTGTCAGCACTCACTCATTACATCCTATTCCTCATGGACTCCTCGATCTCAGCCCACTCTCACTGCCGCTCATTAGGCTCATGACCTCATTGTGTTCAGGTTGGTTCACACAGTATTATCCTCACAGGAAAACCGGCCAGTGTGCACAGGATCATCCTCTGATCCTACATGTGATGTACCCCGGCCATGCGGATCATGCCGGCGGTGCCTCACAGTGCCCAGCTTTCTTGTTTATAATTATTTTTTAATACTTATTTTATCAGCTGTAAGTGTATAAATCAGGGGAATACATAGAAATTATGGAAACCCAAAGCAGTAGTTCTAATTGGGCCTCCTCTAATAACGCTTAGCATTAGAAGAGGCTGTCAGTCAGTGTGGGTGGGTGCTATGATGAAAATTAGAATGCTGCCTGAGGGAATATAGTTAATTTTCTCCAGGCAGCAGGGTTCAATGTGCAGATGCAGGGCAGCTTTCAGATGCTATTAGCCTGCAGATTAACTCCATTTCTACAGGTTAATAGCATTTTTTTTCACATTGCAGGTTCCTTTAAACGTATGCAAGACCCTCAAGAAATATTGTCTTCCTATACCTTTGTAATGGATGCCCCCTACACCTTTCGGGTGAGGCTGTCATCTTAATTGTCTGCCGCCAAATTGGATGCTTTGTCTGAGTGTGTGCACGTCACCTGAAAGAACCACGCTGACACACTTGTCAATGTAGAGCTTAATGACAAAGACCTTTATTAAGGGAGGGGGTTAGCAGTTTTATACTCTTATCATTAAAGGGGCGTTAAACGGGGTGTTACTAGATAATTGCATCATGTTATGCTGAATCTACATTTTATTCTGAAAAAATATTCAATTATATTCTGTGTGTTAATTAGTTTAAACTAGCATTGAATTGTACATCTAGTCCGAAGACATTCTGATAAGAACTTCTATACGGCTACCTCTAAATCAAAACATCATATAAAATCTGAGACACAGAAAACCCAAAGGTGGGAGGGAAGAAGGAGAGAGGGCTATAGGGAAAAGTGCAAGGCCTCTTTCCTACAAACAGGCCTCTAGCCTGTACTAAGAGATTTCTGAATGTCTTCTAAAAACTAATATAAATTATTAACTATTTATTGCCATAACATTCCCCCCTTTGGAGACATTCAAAATCTTACCCAAAATCTTTGCCCTTGGTGACAGAGGGGGAAAGGTAGAGGAGGGGAAAGGAGTCTTCACCAATATTGAGACAACCGTAACGTCTAACCGTAATGACAATCGTAACGCCTTTGTAGTTGGTCTTGCCGCACCCTAAACTGTTATCTAAGATGATGTCTCACCTCTCTATTTAATACTACTGAAATACATAGTAAAAGTTTTTCACACAAGAATATGGAGATTATATTTACTAAAATAGATTCTAAATATAATAAAAATGAATGCTGCTCCCACAGTTCCCTTCTCCCGTGGCAATGAGTGAATGCTCCAACCAAAGTGCATGCACACAGACCTACTCAGGTACATGCTTCTCCCCTAGTAGAAGGAGTCGGTCTTCCTACACCACTTCACCGGATGCCCCACATCGGTCTGCCCATTACACCATCGGATGGACACGAACACTCACAAACCATGACAAACAAGGAAACTATACGAATGCCGCAATCAAATACCGGTCATAATTATCACTCAATTGTTAGTCATCATTTTTGACATTCGCCATAAGTCGGTCCTCACTACGGTCTAATTCAGGAGGACATGGCCTCGTACCAAGTTAATGTTGCTGGTGGAAACTTCAGTCTTATCTAAAATAAGTCAGTCCCTGATATTCAAAAAATAAAGTTGTCCTAAGCGGTCAGTGTCCCTTGGGATGTTTATATCCATCACACATAGGCCAGCATCCATAGTAAGAGATATTCGGTAGTTCTCCTGGGGTTGTCTGCCTTGTAGTGCAGATCTTGGATCTAGTTGGGCTGCCATTTGAGCTCTTCAGCTGTCTCAGTCATCCGCAGAATTTCTGACGTTTCTTCTGACCATCACTCCTTCTCCAGGTTGTGGGAAGCGACTTCGGTCCATAGTAGCTGCATATTAAAGGGGGAGAGAAAGCTCAAAAATACATGTTAGACAAGCCCTTTATAAGTGTCAAAACATAAGAAAAACCCTATCTCGGGGAATCTATTATCTGGACAACATTTTCAACCATAATCTCATAACAATTTGTACCATTTTCATAACTATCAATGACATAGTAATACATTGCAACATAGAAACAAATCACAAAATTTTACTTATAACCTTAAGAATATAAGTCACCCCCCTTGAGCATCTTATCATCTAATATTACGTATACACACCACCTTTTAAGGAAAAAAATATAAAACGAACATGGTATCAGTTCTTGACTTACCTATAAATGAAAAACAATCATCTCTAAGAGAAGAGATATACAATATATATACAGGAAACATTACATTCTTTGGGTTCTTGAAAAACAAATCATCAATTCTAAATCATACAATTATGGTTCATGTCAAGTAACTTCTATATAAGGATCTTATAATCAAAAATCATTTTCTATTGATTAATATATCAACATAAATTGTCACCCAAGATAGCTCATAGAAACAAAAACATAAGATTTACACAATTTATAAATGATACACCCACTCCTAATAGTACCCTAGTAATGTCCTTAAAGCTGGAAATCTACCTAACCAGCGGAGGTCGGCACCCTCTTGAAACGCCTGTGGTGCCCCCGCTCCACGTCGACTCACCCTATCTGTTCTTAACCTATCCCTGATCTTATATACCTTTTTCAGTTTGTTTGTAAAGTGTTGTTTAGTCCATTACCTTCCATAAACATATACAGCAATTGCTCAGTCAACATATATATATGAGGGTCACTAGATACACTGTCAATAGTCCGTAATTGAAACAGGTCTCAGCAGGTCTGTCAGAGCACAAATAAAACAATATGATACAATGTAAAGTCAAACAAATATAACATATAGAATAACAATAGACAATATAATTACTGTATACTTATCATTAGTGGTCTCTCTGCTTTCCTGAAAAACAGGTCAAAAAGGTAACTGAATATCTGGGAAAACCTCCAATTATTTATTATACAACTACCTTATTCATATTTACATATATATGTTTACTCATTTACCTACTTACTCTGCTTCAGAACATTCTTAACCAATATATTAGACATCTTATGGTATTTTATATAGGAGAGAGAGATCCACACCTACTAGGACATGTTTATAACTTTTCTCTCCTTGTCCACACCCTATTTGCAATTCTTAAGGCTTGTGGAGCGGCTGCTGCTTCAAACTCTTACCTTTCTTAGTTGTGTTGTGCGTGAGAATAATGCAGGATTGTACACGAGGCCTTACCTGTAACCAGGAGCGAACCAGGAAGTATTCATCTGACTACAATCGTGACCGGTTGAGGTGTATGTGGGGCCAAGCAAAGACTATTCTAACTTTTGTTGAAGAGAGACGTCATCATGGCCTGTCCTTTTTCCCATCCTTCAGCACAACTCCCTTTTTGTTCCTTTAGTATTTATTTAGTTCTGTCCGGGCAGTCCGATACCGAAGGGGTGCTTAGGCAGCCAGACGTAACAAGGCTGGGATGGATAACCTCCCGCCATTTACCTAGGATAACTTTATTTTAACTTCAAATTGTACCTGGCCCTCTACCTCTAGGGGTCACCTGTAGTGATTGTCAGCGTGATTATACCATCCTAGACTGGCAACATGGTGTCTACCTCACCGTGATTTACCAATTCTGCATTCGATATGCTTACCGTTTTTGTAAGAATTGTACTTAGAAGATGCTCCACCTGCTCACAAAAGTGCAAAAACTCAGAATCAATTGCTCTGATTACCTTATGCGAGGATCCTACCAGTGTCCAGTGTAAGATCATCTCTCCTATACGTACATCTGAAATAAAACACTCAAGAATTCGTATTAGCTTCAAAAATCAGAAAAATACTTATTCTAACAAAATTCTTATTACAATTCTCTACTAATTATATATTGATAGCTAGGCAACAAATAATACAGCACTGCAAAATATATTGGCGCTATATTTATAAACTATAACTGTTTTGATGCTTAACCAAAAACCATTTAAATTCTTTTATAAATGTCTCCATATATGTCTCCATCCCCCCTTTGCATGAGGGAATAAGAAGATATCAGATCCCCCACCTGGAGCCAGCACCATAAAAAAAACAATGGGATTTAGAATCTGAAGATTTAACACACATATACTAAGTATTATTATCTGTTCTCTATGCCTCTTCTAAAAACTATTGTTCCTCCATAAAATTCAGACAGAAACATACAAAAATTATCCCAAATAGCTATCCTAGTGTCTAAAAAAATATTAACACAACACAAACAAGAAGACAGTGTGTCAGTATGACTCAATAAAATAGAATAATCCCTGTATGAAAATCAGTAAAACCTAATTCTGTAGGACTTCGAGCAGGAATGTACAAAAACTGTCCAAAATAACTATTATTGCGTCCAATAATAGGCAATATTACTAGCTTCCAACTAAATACACAGTAAACAATTATGATTCTTAATATTCACAGTCAAAAATGAAAGAAAATCCTGCATTCCACTCAGGATCTTAAACTAAGAGAGATGGGTGATTTTTCATTCCCGCATGTAAAATGAACACACTAGTGCAGACTCGCTCCTACCCCCTCCCCTCAGGTACTGAAGGGGAGGGGGAAGAGAAAATATCTGCGCACAATTCTAACCTTGGACGGAATGAATATTGGCAGAAAATTAATATTATGAATATGCCAAGGGGAACATACATACATTATAAGGTAGCGTTCTCCCTAGGGAATCGCTTGGCAGCATGTATAACCCAAAAAAAACATATACTAAAACCATATACTAATAATCAACCCTGACATTACATCTCACATCTCAGCAAACATACAGTATACACAGGGGCCCCGATTACAGCTTCATTCAACACTATGTGCACCATTCACAGCCTCCTATGGTGGTTATAGCCACCTAACGTTATACACACATAACCATATAGCATTACAGCACCCTCCTTCCCCTTTAACATCCTCATAGGCTTCTAATTACTTGTTTGCATTTTTAACATACTTTCTCCCTTCTCTTTCACGGACCATATTAATGGCTGTTTTTTTTTTTGTTTTTTTTCCTGCCGGAGGGAGACTGTGCTCTTCCTTGAAAAGACGCAACATCTTTAATCACTATTTACCGGTGTCTCTATCCCAGCAAATACTTATTCCACGGTACACCAGTCTTCCCTCCTTCTTGGAAAGGACGCCTGTCCTTACCTATACTGACAGCCTGCGTTCCCGTATTAAAGCTAATGCGTCCTAACAAATAATCATAAAACACAGTCTTCCCTCCCCTTCTTGCTACCTACTTCTTCCCTTTCTTTTCACATACTTTCTTTACTTTCCTCTCTGCCACAAGGACTCTTGGGGGTAACTTACTGAGGCTTTGACTGAGAAAAACCCGTATTATAGCTTAAACCCAAGTCTCTATGCTTCTATCTTGGCTATAACTGTCCACCCCTCAAGATTACCACTGTCAGCAGGGTTGTATAAAGGGGAGTCAACTGGGATACCTTCAGTGAGCCGGGCATTAAAGTTTATTCTGAACACTCTAAACCTTGGGAGGGGGAAGAGAAGTGAAATTGGTCTGTAACCAAGTCAGCAGAAATAGCAACATTATGGAAACCAGTCAGTGGTGTTCAGAAGGCAGTTAGTCAGAGTCCTGGAACTGGTTGCGTCACTGGAATCAGTCAGTCAGAGTCAGTCTGAGGACTGGAACTGGAATTGTTGTCACCAAACAGATAAAACAGATAAAACATCAAACTGTGTCGGCCCCTTCTACACCTCAGTGGGGCAACAACTGGGTCATATAACTTTCTTGCCTATACTTCTTGCAACAAGACTCCTTGCGGATTGACTATCGTTAGCTGGGCATGTATATTCTGTCTGAACACCTTGAGTACTCGAGAAGTGCCAGGGATTGCTATATAACCTGTTTCTTCCCGTGCATATGGCACGTCTGTAACACAATTTATTATCCAGCCAGCAGGCGTAATTGCTAGCTCTATACCTTGTCTACACAAGGGGCACGTCATCTGGAGAGAACGGAACAATCTCATCACTACCAAAATTTATGTAAATTACGTACCCGTCCACCACCGCAGCCAGGACTACACTCTGTCCTTAGCTTGCGCATGCGGGGTGAACGAACCACCAGCCGTATCAGAGGCTGGAGTACCAGTAGTGAAATAAACCATCGGCCCCCCTTACACCAGGGGCCGAAAAAACCATCAACCCTATTAGAGGTTGACAAACCATCAGCTCTATCCCCTGGGAATAGAGCTGAAGAACCAGGGAAACAGAATCTCCCCACTCAGCCCCGTCTCTTCGTCTCCATGCCTTTCTCTCTTTTCTTTCTATGTACTGAAACTGTAGCAATGATAGCACTGACATAAACACAGATAAACTCACTCAGGATCAGGTTGCAAGAACACAAATAAGGCAGACAATTAAGGAATTCTCAGGACCAGGTTGCAAGGGCTAGGACTTCTCAGATCCGGTCATCTATGTCCGAGTCTGACAGCCAGCTTCCTCCATCCCTGCACAGAAATACAGGAGGGTCTTAGTAAGATAATTTTCTTACCTCTTTGTAGCCTGTAGGTCTACCCCTCGTGTATGTGCCGTCCTGGGAATGAAGGATCAGTTGTGGCTGTCATCCCCCGGACGTCTCGTCCTAGCCCCACGTTGGGTGCCAACTGTAATGGATGCCCCCAACACCTTTCTGGTGAGGCTGTCATTTTAATTGTCTGCCGCCAAATTGGATGCTTTGTCTGAGTGTGTGCACGTCACCTGAAAGAACCACGCTGACACACTTGTCAATGTAGAGCTTAATGACAAAGACCTTTATTAAGAGAGGGGCTAGCAGTTTTGTACTCTTATCATTAAAGGGGTGTTACTAGATAATTGCATCATGTTATGCTGAATCTACATTTTATTCTGAAAAAACATTCAATTATATTCTGTGTGTTAATTAGTTTAAACTAGCATTGAATTGTATATCCAGTCTGAAGACATTCTGATAAGAACTTCTATACGGCTACCTCTAAATCAAAACATTATATAAAATCTGAGGCACAGAAAACCCAAAGGTGGGAGGGAAGAAGGAGAGAGGGCTATAGGGAAAAGTGCACGGCATCTTTCCTACAAACAGGCCTCTAGCCTGTACTAACAGATTTCTGAATGTCTTCTAAAAACTAATATAAATTATTAACTATTTATTGCCATAACATTTTCTCAAAATAATAATTGCCCTGTGCCTCCTTTAAAGCGAACCTGTCACCCCCTCCAGGCATCTAAAGATAACATAGCCATCTTCTGCAGCACTAAGGCTACAGTCTAAGAAGGTGTCTATAGCATTTATGCTCCCTTGATTCACTGAAATAAAGACTTTTATAAAATCTGTTTCAAACCAGATCCAAGACCGGGAGGCGGGTTTTCAAGTGTCTGTCTCCCTCCTCTGTGGTGTCAGTCATCCCTCTCTGCTCTCTGTGTGCCGCCTCCAGGGCCACCTCCCTGCATTACAGAGCTTTGTCAGCTCTGCTACAACATAGAGCTGCTGGTATAGGAGACCCCACAGTAGTAAATCTAGCAGGAGGATCGTGAGCAGAACAGCAGACAAAGCACTGCCTGCTACGTAGCAGCCCTTGAGCTGAGCAGTTTTCGCTTTCAGTTTCTTGTACCCAGCAGCATTGCTCCATCCTCAGCCCCTGATCTAAAGCACAAACTCAACTCTGCTGCACTGCTGACAGCTCAGCTCAAGGACTGCTATGTAGCAGGCAGTGCTTTGTCTGCTCAGGGACCTCCTGCAAGATTTACTACTGTGGGGTCTCCTATAACAGCAGCTCTATGTTGTAGCAGAGCTGACAAAGATCTGTAATGCAGGGAGGTAGCCCTGGAGGAGGTGCACAGAGAGCAGAGAGGGATGACTGACACACAGAGGAAGGAGATAGACGCTTGAAAACCCGCCTCCCGGTCTTGGGTCAGGTTTGAAACAGATCTTATAAAAGTCTTTATTTCAGTGAATCAAGGGAGCATAAATGCTATAGACACCTTGTCAGAATGCAGCCTTAGTGCTGCAGAAGGTGGCTATGTTATCTTTAGATGCCTGGAGGGGGTGACAGGTTCACTTTAATAATAAACCCTTCAATTCCTTAGACTTTTGGCCACAAACATATTTATAAAAATGTGAAAACTGGGAGATTCACTTAGGATACAGCAGGTTACAAACAGAAAATGAACCATTTTGTTTGTAATCAAGAAAAATATTTACTTAGAGGCTCAAGGAATATGGGAAGGATCAAGAATAATTATTGCCCAACACTCATCGCAAGTAATATGGACACACACCATTCAGTGTGTATAGAACCACACATTCTCAGAATATCCACAAAGACTGGCAATGAACTGGTCCCGTAGTAAATGGTCCACCTCCCAAAACACACCCATACTGGAGTATTGCATTAGGGACTAACATTCTTTCTGAGAGTGGTTAAACAAGAGGGACCAGAGCTACATCACTCTAGTGTGCCTCTCATGGTTTCCCTGTAGCAACACCAGAATCTTCTCTAGCGTGTCCCTCTTTGACTCTGGTCGCACCATAACCATCCACTTAGCATCCCCCTCTAAAGCATTCAGCGTCACTTTCGCCTGTAACACCAAAGCCAAATTACACATCATCAGAATACTCCACTTCCTCTCTGTCCAGTCCTGTAAGGTCATATTTTATTTGTCATACTTGGGCAGGTGCTGTAGGAGCACTCCCAAGACACATGTCCACTCGGAGCCGATGCAGCAATTGTGGTACTCACTGCCAGTAGTGGTGCTGCTGGCTCAGAGGGATCATTATCCTCTCCATTACTGTCTAAGACAACACTAAATTCTACCGACTATACCAAAAATGTGAGAACATTTCACTTTGGATACAGCAGGTCACAAACAGAGACGGAACCAGATGGTTACTAATCAATATGGGAATGATCAAGAATAATTACTGCCCAAGATTCACAGCATGAAATATATATATATCCATACATTATCTAAAGGACAGAGGTCACAATGCTGTCCCAAAGACTCCTTTCAGTGTGTCTGGAACCACAGGAACAATTTACCTCCCAAATGATTAATCAGGAACAGGAACATCTCTCCACTACTAAACAGATATAAATTAGTGAGTGTGCAACAGAGCGAGTCTTTGGAGAAATGATACTTGGGTATCTAGCTATTGGTACTGTAAAATCGTTTTTTAGTCCAACTCAGGCCTGTGAAAATCACCTCCAGTATATTACATCGCCTTTGGTGCCAAAACAAAATGTCCTCACTTTTACCCGTCAAAAAGTGCGTACGCGGACCCCAAGCTCGGGCACTTACTATTTTATTGTAACTCCAAGTAAAAATAGGTCCACCAAAGTTCTGTGATGCATGCTGGAGGACAGCAGTTTTCTTCAGCAACCAAATCACCTCAAGAAACCTCTTCACACACAGAGTGGATCATCCATCCTCTCACCTGAAACACCCAAGAAAGTCCCACTCCAAGCAATCCTCCCGCTGGTAGCACACTTCTGCTGCTTCTCATGTGAGGAATCATCACAGTCTGGTATACTTAACACACAGTGTCAATAATTCCTGCTAATTACGATCAATGAAAAGAGAGGCAACCACCACATGTCCACACATTAAAGGCTGACTGTCCTTTTTGCCTCAAGCATGCCCGGGTAGATCATTTTATCCAGTCTGTGCCAGAGCTCCCCTAGTCATCAGAGGAAGAGGTTGTGTTATCTGCACAATCTCACTATAATACAAACACTTCTGTGGATTCTTACAATAATAATAATGCCCCCTATGGCCTCTATGCTCTTCCTAAAATGATAATGACTTCCCAGTGAACCTTGTTATAATAATCTGGAGAAGAGGACACTGTACTTCTGGTATATATAGGTGCCAGAGTATGATCCAATCCCATACAAGTAAGTAGATAAACTTTGCAATCTTGTAATGTTTTAAAGGTTTTATCAGGAAACAGGAACAAATATTCAGCTGAATCTTTCCATTATAAACACAGCAAACACTGATGAAGGTCTGTATGACTGAAACATTTGTGCCTGTTTTCTAATAAAAAACATTAAAACTTTACAAGGGTCAAGTTTATCTAATTTCTTATAAATCACCCCCTCTGCTATTTCTCCTTATAATAATATCTCTAAGGAGGGGTGTACATAGAAATCAAGCGACCCATTTGCAAAAGTCACATCACAGCAAATAAGGGGAGTCATAGCAAATAAGTGCATGGACAAAAGTCTCCAAACTTTTATGACATGGAGAGGGATGTGTAATGCAGCACTTATAAAGTTATTTTGCCTCTACTGAAGCCCCTTATTGTTCTTGAGCCACTACAATATCCCATGCACAGCCCGCATAGATTATGATGCCCCAAGAAATGGCCCCATACAGAATGAAATTCCCACATTCCTCCATCTACACAGCATGCTGGCCCCACAAACCCCACACAGTAAGATGGTAACCTCAGCCCCCTACACTGTATGATGGTCACTCCAGCCACCCCCACAGTTCAACAATCACGCCAGCCCCCCCAAGCAGTAAGATGTTCACCATAGCCCCAACACAGTTTGATGATTACCACAGCCTCCCACTGCTATATAACATCAGCCACAGCCCTTCCCCCACACACATTATGATTGTCACCAGTGATCCCCATGCAGTATGATGTCCAACACAGCTTTCCATATAGTATGATGATTCCTTTCAGTATAATGGTTACCCCACAGTCTCCACAAAGTATTTTGGTCACCACACACAGTATAAGTATTCTCCACAGCCCGCTATATATATGATGGTCCTCCACAGCCCTAATACAGTTTCATGTTCCCCTCACAAAACTCATGTAGTATGATAGTCCAACACAGTATAATGATCCCCCCATGGCTTTCCATTTAGTTTGAAGCTCTGCTACAGCCCCAATACAGTATGATGGTCCCTCCACATTCTGCCACATAGTATGATGTCCCTCATAGCCCTCTATATAGTTTATGGACCACCTACACATTAAAATAGTCACCCACTGCTCCTCACACAGTATAAGTGTACTGCAATAGCTTAATGGTCTTCACAGTCCCCCATAAACACTATCATCAGCCCTCATATAGTATAATGCTCCCCACACAGCTCCCCATATAGTATGATGGATCTCCAAAGGCCCAATACAGTATGATGAGCCCTCATAGTATGATGCTCTCCCACTTGCCCCTGTATAGTTTGATGGTCCCCCATAGCCTCAATACAGAATGATGGAACCCCGATAGCCTTGGTTATAGTATGATGATTTCTCCTTGTTAGATGATGGTCATTTCACAGCCCCAAAACACCATAGCTCACAAAAAATAAAAATTATAACCACCTAATCCAGCTTTTTTCATCTGCTGTCTCTTCATTTCTGTCTTCAGTGGACTCGGGAGGCACGATGCATTAACATAATAGGACTGCACAATGTCACCTGCATGGCGCCAGCCTCCAGTAGGCTGCAGACCGGAATAATCCTGCAGCCTGCAGGAGTAACGGAGCACCGAGCATATGGTTCCTAGAGCAGTACCGGTGTCCAAAGGATGCTGATACCTTTAATGAAGTCGCACTTGATGCAGCCCATGGCCTTACCGGCTCATCTGTCATTTGCCAGGATTGCCAGATGGCCAGTCCAGCCCTGATGCCAAGGATGTATATTGTTCCTGTGATATGATCTGTGGGTACAAGCACACCTCATAACAGAAATTTTAAACAGACCTGCATACCCATACAAACACTTTACTGTACAGTTCACAGCAGTAAGGTGGTAGATAAAAATGTGTATGCAAAGCAACAAATAATGAATGAAGCAGTTTTATTTCTACTATGTATTTCAATAATAAAGATTACATCTTTCAGAAAATCTGTATATCATTTATTATATAAAACTGAAGAAGGTACTGATTTTTGCCACGTGCTCAGTAAGATGGGTTCCTGTGAACATACACAACTAAAAGTGACGGGAACTAACATTCATAAAATAGACCTGCAAGAAGCTGAAAAATCAGAAGTAGTTAAGTAGATAAAGGCACATGATTGCTGTTACAAATAGGTGGGCTGCAAAGAAACTGGGAATCATCATCTTATACTAGATGGTGGCCCGATTCTAATGCATCAGGTATTCTAGAATATGTATGTAGTTTATTTATGAAGATTTAAGAATAATGCAATGCAAAGCTGGGTTTAAACCCGCGCCAATTTGCGTCCGGACTGCGCTTGACGCTGATTGGTCGCGGGCGGCTGGCACGACCAATTAGCAAGCGGGATTTCCATTACAGACAAACAGACAGAATTAGACAATTATATAGTAGATACCTACAGCAGTGCCAGTGTTCAGTAATGTCGGTGCGGCGGTGTCTGTGTGCAGCAGTGTCGGTGTGCAGCGGTGTCGGTATTCAGCGGTGTCGGTGTGCAGCGGTGTTGTTGTGCAGCAGTGTACGGTGTTCAGCGTGTCAGTGTTCAGCGGTGTCGGTGTTCGGCGGTGTCAGTGTTCGGCTGTGTCTGTGTTGGCTGTGTCTGTGTCGGCTGTGTCTGTGTTCGGCGGTGTCAGTGTGCGGCGGTGTGTGTGTGCGGCAGTCTGTGTGTGCAGCGGTGTGTGTGTGCGGCAATGTCAGTGTTCAGTGGTGTCAGTGTGCGGCTGTGTGTGTGCAGCAGTGTATGTATGCGGCGGTGTCTGTGTGTGGCGGTGACTGTGTGCAGCCGTGTCTGTGTGCAGCCGCGTCGGTGTTTGGCGGTGTTGGTGTGCAACGGTGTGTGTGTGCGGCAGTGTGTGCGTGCACAGCGGTGTCTGTGTGTGGCAGTGTCGATGTTCAATGGTGTCAGTGTTTAGCGGTGTCTGTGTGCAGCGGATGTCTGTGTGCGGCGGTGTCTGTGCAGCGGTGTCGGTGTTCAGTGGTGTCAGTGTGGTTCACAGGTATGTGCTGGAGAGGCAGAGATCACAGGGATCTGGTAAGCAGAGATCACATAGATCACAGCAAAGGTCCTTGGAGCAGAGATCACAGCAGGTTTCCGGGGGCCTGGGAGTCTATTGCCCGATCATGCTTCTCCGGAGATGCTGCACCTTACACCCACTTGCCCTGGAGGGAGATCCCGGAATCTGTCAGTTCTTGGAGCTTGTTCCAGCTGATCCCAGATCCCCAGGAGTTTGTGTGCTCTCCATCCCAGTGCTGTGGCCCCGGCAGTTTAGCATGCAGGTGCCCCGTCCTCCGCTCTGCTCCTCATCTCCTTCTGCAAACACACAACTCTTCCCATTTGATAGTAAAAAGAATAGAGGGCTGGGTGTAGTGAGAATAGACAGAGCAGGATCAACGGAATAAGGGCAATTATATAGTAGATTAAATCACTTATAATATATACACTTAAGGGGAATTTTGGTTTTATTGAGAAATGCAGCTTTTGACACCCCGGTAACTTAAAGTAAAATGGAAGAACAAGAGGATTTGAAAAATATAACTTATTTCTTGAATTTTCCTTCTTTTAGCAGAGCACAGTGAGTTACACAAGAAAAATCTGAGCAAAAGAGTTGAAATTAAAATTTGTAGCATATCGAGATTATTAATCAGTGCATATTCTCTCCTCAGTGATAATTACTGTAGCTAGTGGCTCGGGAGGGCACCCACTCTGGTTTACCCAAATTATTATTTAGCCCAAATGAAAACAAGCTGGATCTATACTGAACCGGTTCTCCACATTTATTTTTATCAATTTGATATGAGGCTTGTCTTACGAGATAGATAATTTGATAGATTTTGTATTCATATATAATTTTTGTAAAACATATCTTTACAACGAGTGTTTTTAAACTGTGCTTTGGTGTTTTTCAACGCCCTTTTCCTTGGAGAATAAGTGTAGTAATGTACTTCACAGTCTGGGATCCCCGGAAGGTCTGATTTCTTATTCCCCAATCAAATACATCACAACAACCTATTTTTAGCATCAATTTTCCTGCACATCAAACCCAGAGACAGAGAGAGGAAATACCCAGCCAGCGAAAAAGATGACGAGGGGGGAGAGGAAAGGGGGATGGATGATGAGAGAGAATTGGAAGAGCAGGTGTGGTGGGGAGAGAGAGAGGAGAGAATAGTGGAACGAACCAAAGAAGGGCAGGAAAATATAACAAGGAGAGGAAGAACTGAAAAGTAAGTATGAAATAATGAAGCTGATATATCAGGACTGATGCATCAGTGGCATTCTAATGGTTAACAGAATGGGAAATACTGAATGCGATAGGAATAGAAGAAAGCTTGATCTTTCAGAAACACATTCAACCATTGTTGACATTTTTTCGGTATCCTCAAATATAATCTTTTAAAGAGTACAACATGACGATACTGCAAGTAGCCTTCTACTGACATAACTGGACTACTAGTTACTATCATTGTTATTGTTAATTAATGCAGCTTTCTGAAATGTGCAATGAGCTTGGATGGTAATGCATTTATTTTTATGGTCATATTTCCTAAAATCTAAAATAAGTCATTAAGGTATATGCATAAAATATGTAATTAGTAAGAAAAATCAATTGCAATGGGCAGTTGAATCTTAACCAGCTCATTGCTGAAGGCTTGTACACCATACGTGAGATATTGGTCACACCCAGCTCAGCATGACCTTGGTAAAATCCATTTTATACATACCTGTTATTGGAAATTAAGGCAGTCAACTGTGACAACACTGTGTGTCAGGAATAGATACGGTAACTTACATAGCAATGTGCAAATAGGCAGAAAATGCAGAAAGAAGGTGATGGATGGAAGCAATGGAATATAAACTGAAAGGTATACAGATAAACTGTATAGGTGATTAGGAGAATGAAACCAAAAGATATTGAAAATGACTAATTCAGCATATGGGCAGAGACGAATAATCTAAGTGATAATTTATTTACGTATAAAGAGATAGAGAAATGGATATACAGATAAAAGACATCATATATATAGTGTCAGACACAAGATCAGCACTGGTAATAAACAGCAACATTGTCTGCACCTTGGAATGGAGGTAGTCATGAGAATTACGTGCCAATAATATTCTTAATGTAATATCCACATTATACGTGCAAAAATGTAGTGTAATTCTCGAATCTGCTCTGAAAAAAATCGCAGTTGCCATTGAAGTAGCATCCACACAATCAAGTGCACAAGCAGGATACCAATCTATAGTCCAATAATTTAAGAATAACCCAGGGCTCCAGGGTAACATAAGTGAAAATAGATATTATGATACCGTACCTCGGTTTTTTCAATAATCCATCTGAAAACAGATCAGCCAAAAAACGAAAACGATCAAATCCAAGGCAATTAGTTCCATAGGAATCAATGTAAATACAATTAATTTGTTTTAGTCACTTCAAAATACATAACAAAAAACACAATTTATAGAAATAAAGTCAGTGTTTAATACTACAAATATTAAGAAAGTAATATAAAATGAATATAAAAGACTAATGTAAAGAAAAAAATGTTTGTACCGTGTTAGCCAGTAGATAAAAAAATATTAGAATCTGAGAGTCCTCAGTGGTTGATACCTTTTAATGGCTAACTGAAAAGATGATAAACATAGCAAGCTTTCAGGACCCTTCGTCAGGCAGATAATGACACAGATTCTGAAGACTTATACATAAGCAAATAAAAAAAGAATAAAAAAAACAGTCCATAATCCATCTATAATGACAACGGATAAGATAAGGATTCCTAGGACAGATCTGGACTATAAGATCCCAGGTAACTTCAGTTGCACCACAAACAATGTGGTATATTTAATTATATGTACCAAATGCCCAACAGGTGGCATCTACGTAGGGGAGACTGGGCAAAAATTCAGAACAAGAATGAATTCTCATCGCCACACAATAAAAGAAAAGCGTATGGATCTTCCTGTAGCTAAACATTTTTCCAGCCCTGACCACAGTGAAATCGATATGGGGCGGCTCATCTTAAAAAGTAACTTCAAATCACAGAGAGAGAGAAGAATTTGGGAATACAAATTGATAACAACCTTTGACACATTCAAAACAGGATTAAATATTTCACATGGATTCATGGAATTTTATATAAAATTAATGGGCATTTGGGGACATCACAGATTCATGCATTTTTATATAAATTGAAAAGATATTTGGGGATATGACATCTCCAACAGACTCCATTTTGAGGACAATGAACTTTTGACAATTCTTATGTGAACACCCTCGCTTCCTTTTATTGCTTTCCCCAACTCATTTAAGTATTTTCAGTTCTCCACAGACTTCTAATCATATAGCAATTATACAATTTGTTCCATTTATCTTAGAATTTTAGTTTCAATTCCCCAGCCCCTCTCTTGCCTCCCTAGCCTGACTCTGCTTTACATCACCTGTCGCATTTACTACAGCATCTAAGACTGTGGGGTTTGTTTTTGTTTCATTTGCTTATGTATATATGTATGTGTCTTCAGAATTTGTGTCTTTATCAGCCTGACAAAGGGGTCATAGTGTCCTGAAAGCTTGCTATGTTTACCATCTTTTTAGTTAGCCATTAAAAGGTATCAACCACTGAGGACTCTAATGTAAAGACTAAATAAACATTTAACGTGGAATTTATTTTTCTAAACACTTTTTGGTGTATGGAAGAATAAGAAGGGGAGAGGAACTGCAGATTTTATTGTTTAGAAGAGAAATCACGTGAGTCACCATTTTTTCTTGCAAAATTAGCAGTATGTCAAGTATGAACAACGAAAACTGAAACCGTTGATAACCGATGTCACCGAAACCGATGGTCAACCAGACATTCAACAGACATAACTGTATGTGGTTTCTACAGACTGATATGTTTGCGTTATTCTTGCTGGCACTGATTTCTTTTTATTCATATTGCTGTCAGTTAAAACTTTCTTTTCCTGGAATCTGACAAGCATATCAGTTTTCCCAGTAGCATTTTTCTCCGACTTTAGTAATCACATGTAAGCATGTCTGACAAAGGTCTGATTGACCGAAATATCACGTGTATATTTGAATTGCCTATCTATTAAAGCAAGGGTCAGGAACCTTTTTTGACTGAAAGATCCATGAACGCCACATATTTTAAAATGTAATCCTGTGAGAGCCATACAACATGTTTAAAACTAAATACAAGTAAATGTGTGCATTTTATGTAAGACCGAGTACAATAAGTCTCTGAATTCTTTTTAAAAACGTTGTTATGCTGTTGCCAACCAATAAATTAATCCGCTTGCAGCCCTTTGCAGCCCCCAATATGGTGCCCCCATCTTCCCCTTGCAACCCTCAATATTGTATCCCCATCATCCCCTTGCAGCCCCCAATATGGTACCCCCATCATCCCCTTGCAGCCCCCAATATGGTATCCTTATCATCACCTTGCAGCCCTTTGCAGCCCCCAGTATGGTACCCCCTCCATCCCCTTGCAGCCCTAAGATGGTATCCTCATCATCCCCTTGCAGCCCTTTGCAGCCCCCAGTATGCTACCCCCATCATCCCCTTGCAGCCCCAATATTGTATCCTCATCATCCCCTTGCAGCCGTTTACAGCCCCCAATATGGTACCCTCATCATCCCCTTGCAGCCCCCAATATGGTATTCCCATCATTCCCTTGCAGCCCTTTGCAGCCCTGCATATGGTACTCCCATCATCCCCTTGCAACCCACAATATGTTGCCCCCATCATTCCCTTACAGCCCCAATATGGTATCCACATCATCACCTTGCAGCCCCCAATATGGTATCTCCATCATCCCCTTGCAGCCCCAATATGGTATCCCCATCATTCCCTTGCAGCCCTTTGCAGCCCCCAATATGGTACCCGCATCATTCCCTTGCAGCTCCCAATATGGTATCCTCATCATCGCTTTGCAGCCCTTTGCAGCCTCCAATATGGTATCCCCATCATCCTCTTGCAGCCCTTTGCAGCCCCCACCATGGTGCCGGTAGCAGCAAAAGAAAAAAAAAACAAGCACACACAGACACACACATATACCTACCGATCCTCTGTGCTCCACGCTGTATGGTGTTCAAGGTGCCACTCTGTCCCTGCGGCCATACTCATACGTTAGCAATCAGAAGCCAGCAGCAGCTGGCCAATTAGATTCCCGCATATGATGTCATGCGCCATTAATTGGCCTGCAGCTGCTGGCCTCTAATTGGGCCGCAGCTGCTGACCACTGATTGGACCTCGGCTGCTGGCCTCTGATTGGCTTAATCTGTATGGGTAAGGCAGCAGGGACAGAGCGGCACCCGGAACACTGTACAGTGGTTGCGGGCACCAAACAAAGGTGTCAAAGTCGAGATGCATGGCAGATGCATGCCCTGGTCAACGGGCATGATTTTAAGAAATGGTTTTATATAGATTTGGCTGCAAGCCATATGCAGCCATCAAAAGAACCACATCTGGCTCGCGAGCCATAGGTTCACTACCCCTGTATTAAAGTATCTATTTTCACTAATACGATACCTTGGAGAGTCAGGTCATTCTTAGGCTGATATTGATGTAATTTAACAAAAAATTGCATGCAGCAATCCCAGTAACTAAGAGGATCCCGAAAAAGAAGATGCAGTGAATGATCGTTTATTAATAAAATTACTGATACAATGCATTCAGCTTGACAAAGTCTTCATCAGATAAAACTAGATAAAGATTTTCAGGGTATGTGTTTACGATCCAGAGGTGCTGGACCTCCGGACCTCCGGACCTGAAGGACCAATCTATGGTGTGTGCAGGTTGGCCTCTCCCTGCATGCAGCCGATGGTGACCATTTCCGACTCCGCAGCTTGAAATTACCATGCTGTGAAGATGCGGAAGAGCGGAAACCCACACCGCAGCTGAAAGAACGCTCCGGTGGGGAGAAGCTTAGTGGGCATGAGATTTCTACAAATCACATCCACTGTGCTGCTACTGTACAATACAGCGTTTTGGATGCAACGGCAAAACGCTGCGTCGCAATTACTGCTTTTACTGATCTTGAACACACAGCCTCATATATATTAAAAAGAACCAGTAGTCTCCTAAACGCCCCCAGGTTAAATGGACTGAGGTGGGTTAAAACAGATGAGAGGAGATAACTGAAATTCAAAACACCTAAAAGATTCCTTTAGAGATGATCAATTGTGCTAAAAATAAAAACTCTATCCCACATTCTAAAAAAAGGGATTTTATATATTTTCAACAAATATTAGAAATATTGCATTCATAAGATACTAAAGAACATATATCAAAAAAAACTTTTTTTATTTAATAAAAATGATGGCTATTTATGTAACTTGAATCTTGTGGACACCAAACCAAGCTCACTAATAGACCCCAAATTGGCAAGGTTCTCTAAAGTTACCTTTACACGCCGCAACCGCGGCGAGAAATCTGACTGGCAATCTGTTGCCCCGTCACCATCGCCGTGAAATTGCCTTGCAATTGGGGAAATTTTGCGGCGATAAAAAAGGTTGTGCCTGGTTCCGATTTCACAGCACTGCTCCAAAATCAGAGGCAATCATGAAGGCGACATTCCCAGCTTTTGGCGTGTGAAGGGGCGATAGGGATGGAATCTGCGTCGCCTATTGATTTCCCGTAGGCGTGCAACAGCGTGGTGGAGACCGCGCCCCGTCAGCGATGATTGGTGGTGGCTACTGTGTTTCCATTGGCTGTCACTTCACAGGGCAACATATTTGATCAGCTGTCCATTCACCACCACACAATGGCGTCATGTACTAGCCAACCCTCCAGAGCAGGCTGGCCAACCATAACGCTATTGCGTTGTCCAATGAGCGTGTTTGGGGCACGGTGTACAACAATTTGGCACGCCTATGTTCTCGCCGCGCTGAACATGTAGGCCCACATTCCTTTGGGCATTGTGGCGTGTGAAGCAGCGTCGAGAGTCTACCGGATGTTTCCCGCAGTTAGTGTAGGAACCTCCGGGACGACACATCGCCTTAGGTTGAGGGCGAAATTGCAGCGTGTAAAAGCGCCTTCAGCGTTCGGAGACAACCATGAAAAACGTGCAATGCGCACGTTAGATTGCCTTCTATCGCCGCCAAAAATTGCGGAGTGTAAAGGTACCCTAATAGTATTGTGTTCTCGTATGGGTCAAAGAGATCTAAAGTTCAATGCCTCGAACCCTATGTACCTACTATAGTTACACTCTGATTTCTGGGTGAAACTTTTGTAGTTTTAGTCTGTACTTGTTTTAATAAAATAAAAACCACTATTTTAACAATGGCTTTTTTCCCTGATCTATTCAATTGATTTCAGATGGAGCATTCCATTTTTCAGATTCATACATATAAATCTAATATATAAAGCTGAATGTGTGTATTATGTTCGGGATTGGCATCTACATCGTCGCAACTACAGCCCCAAAATTTGCACAGTCGCACATCTGGACCCCGAGAGCGTCATAGGCTATGTTGTGAGGCAAATTTTTAACCCTGCGCGTTCCAATTCACCAAAAATTTTGGCCCTATCTACATAATGGAGAGAAAGTGACAGTTACCAGTTGACAGTTGTGAATGATAGGAGCTTAATGACAGCACCAAAGACTAACAGCATATACCAGCATATAGTCACTAAGGTGGGGCCCTGACATGGAATATTCACGCACGGGAACATGTATACACACCACATGCACACAAAGAGTAACAGCTAAGGTGGAGCCCCAACGTTGGATACTCACCACGCACCCAAACACAAACACACACACCACAAAGAGACATAAATAAAACAGAGTCACACACCACACAGACACTCCCCCACAGGGACACACACACATACACACCCTATAGGGACACATGCACTCACCCCACAGGGAAACACACACACCACAGGGACATACACACATACACACCCCACAGGGACACAGAGACACACACACATACACCCTATAGGGACACATGCACTCACCCCACAGGGACACACACACACCACAGGGACATACACACATACACACCCCACAGGGACACAGAGACACACAAACCCCACAGGCACACACAAACCCCATAGGGATGGACACACACCACAGAGACAGCCCTCCCCCCACAAGGACACACACCACAGAGACATCCCTCCCCCCCAAAAGTACACACACCACAGAGACCCCCCACAGGTACTCACGCACACCACTGGGACACACACACACCCCAGGGACACACACACCCCAGGGACACACACACGCACAGACAGACACAGATGTGCACAAATCGCCTCACACTACTCCCTTCATACATCTGGTATCTTTAATTTCCAAAAATAAACATCTGATTAAAAACAGCCAATGTGCCATACATGTGCCATATAGGGAATTAAGGCAGATGTCAGTCCAAGAACTGTCTTTTATGTGTATGTGTGAGGTAACATATACTGGCCGGCCGGGGGGAGGGTTTACTGTTGGCTGGAGATTTATCAGGCTGCCTATAGCAATCAATCACAGCTCAGCTTCTATTTTCCTACAGGTCATTAATATGACATATTCAAATTCTATTTTGTTATAGCTAACAGCAGTTATTTATTAACCCGGGCGTAGCCGGTAGTACAGCTAGTGGGTAATAAAAGGGAAAGGGTAACAATTCACACAAAAGGGATTAAGACAGATTATTATGCATTAGAGCTGGCTAATTATATTGCTATATAGTACATAAAAAAAAAGAAAACAACCATAAATGACTAAATACTACAAGTACACATAAATATAATAAAGAAAAAAGAAAAGGTCATCTAAGCCTGTTTTACCTTGCAATAACTATTATGCTTACAATTAATTGTAAAGATTATTACATCTGACGTAGGTAACAAATTACAATTTGAAGGTTGCGTGAAAATATAAATAATAAAACTCCTAGTTCTCAGAATTGCTATGTGATGATGGTTGCAGCTTTGTTTAGACATTTTGTTTCTTTGTTTTCTCATTGAAGAACACTGTTCATTACATACATTATCATTGACTTGATAGTCCATATTTCACAATCCTATTATACCAGTGCAGCAAGCATAATCTTTGTGTTTTTTATTCCTGTATTATAGGAGTAACATCCTCTGATCAAAAACTACAAATACAATAATGGTGTCATAGTATAATTTTCTGTGTGTTTTCTAGAATCGCTGCATATTCCTAGATGTTAAAATCATTTTTTGAAGATATAAATTCAGCGATAAAGAGCTTTTAGTTTATATTATTTCTCATTTGTTGGTTAGAGGCAGCGGTTCTGCCTGTAACTTGATATTTAAGACATGACTTTCTAAGGGGTATTACGAAGGGGATTCCCATCTCATGCGTGTACGGCACAGCCACCGGAATTCCCATTGACCTCTTTAATGAAAACACTGACAATGAGAGCCCAGACCTCAAGATAAATGCAGGTCCCATTAGAGGGATCCACTTCCTATTTTTCTTTAAAGCAAAACATGAAGATATGCCAGAAATGTATGAGATGGAAATACCTCTTTATGTAAAAAAATATTGTAGCTTGTATTTACAGTATATATTATCAATTCTTTGTGGTTTTCAAGATCTCTGCTTTCAATCTTTAAATTTGTACAAGATCTTCAATTTCAGAAGCTCAATTGAGTTGTCGACACATCTGTTTCTAGATGATTCTGACAGATGTTATTCTATTGCAACTTTCCTATTGAATGATGGCAAGCCAAGATCTTGGGAACCTTATTAATTGTCGCAGAAAGTAAACTGGAGAATTGTATGTTTCATTATACAATGAGTAGCTTTTATTTAGGGAAAGAAGTCTACCTATTTTACACCATTAGAGTCTGTTCATATAAAGCTTATGACAATTACCATCAATTGTAAACAATTTGTCATCTTCGTAGACTGTGAGCCCTCACGGACAGGATTTCTCCCCTCTTGTATCTATACAACCGAATTGTCCACATTTATTGTTACTTGTATTGTTACTATGTTACTTGTCCTAGTCTGCCCCTTTTAGCATGTAAAGCGCCATGGAATACAATGGCGCTATATAAATAATAATAATAATAATGATAATCTTTCAAAATCAGAGATGTTGATGTCAAGGTACATAATAATTTTTATACACATACCTAGTACTTACTAAATACAACTATGCGTACTAATAATACTTTACTAAATTATTGCTAATATGTATGTTAAACATTAAACAAAAAATATATAGTATATTAAAAATGAATGAAACTGTGATTTTGTGTGACATCTGTATTTCTAATGTACTGGAACTCCATAGGGCAGGTCCTTTCAATCTTTTTCTACCAGGGTCTCATGAGATATACTAAAGTAGTGCCCAGACCTAAACAGACACACCAAGGTGATCAACATCTGTAATTCATGCTAAAATAAAAAAAATTCTCCACATTCCAATATTTGACTCCTAAACCCAATATGAAAAATAAGGAATGAGTCAATTCTGTTGTGAAACTAGAAATTACTGAGCCATAGAAACGATTGTTCAGCATTTAGGCATCACTGTGAAATCTCCACTTCACTAACAGCTAGCTGCAGCTTCATTGATGGGGTTATCCTCACAGTCTAAAAATCATGTGTGTTAAGAGCCAATATACAATGGCATAACCCTTTAACAGACGATGTATGTGTGTGCAACATTTGTGTGACCTTGTGTAGAGAGCATTCACAGTTCAGTAAACGCTCATCCCTCTGAGCTGTATAGTAAGCATTGCCTTCTTTTAGTTGGGTGTCATATACATATACAGGGGCAGACCCATGATCTAATGAGGGCTTGGGGCACTGGTAGCACTAGTCAACACTAGGTCCTCCTGCAGTGCTGTCTGCTGTCTTTATGAGTGGAAGAAAGTGGTAGGCATTGACATGGGGTCCTGGCACTTCTAGTTATGCTCCTGTGTTACATATATGTACGTACATATTAGCATATACATAGCAGAAAATATATAGTGTTTGATCACATGGTGAGGCAGGACAATAGAAGCTGGAGAACAAAATGAAAAAAGGAGAATAGAGGTGTGCACGGTTACTGGGGGTGATGAGGATGGAGAGATAAGTGAAAAAATGGAGATTGAATCAAGGGTTGAGGCCAAAAGAAATAGAGAACAGAGCAGAGCTGATAAGGAGCAAATGAATGAAAGCACACAGTAAAAGGGAAAGCTGGATGACAAGGAAGGTACAAAGGCAAGCTTGTGAGTAACCAAGACTGACAGGGAAGAGATAAAGTCAATGAGAGAATATGGTCTACAATAAAAGAGATGTGTTTTTATTCATGCACAGCTTCTACATAGAAATTACAAACCAGACTAAATATAACACTCAAACTAAAGGCTGAGAGAAATTGCAAGAAATTGCAAGAGAGGGTTAAAGCTATTGCAGTTCCCAACCCTCCCCCTTCATCGCCCGCAGACTCAGGGAATCCCCTCTCTAGTCCTCCCTCCCTCAGCATCCCTTTTTTCCACATCAAAGACTGTGCTCAGGCTCCATGGTTGCCATGGCAATTGGCCATCTTCCCTCCATCAGCTTGTATGCCAAAGTCTGTCAGGTATTTTGTCAATAAAGCTTTGTAATATTATTTAACCCTTAATATCAAAGAGAGGCCATAGAGAAAGATTTGCAGCGTAATGAGAGGCAACAAAGGAAAACCTAGTGGTGATATAACATGAGACAAAGAGCAGGTGACAAGAAGAAATGTAGAAATGTAAAATCTTCTAACGCTTTCTGTATGTCATGGCGTAGGAAAACATACACCTTAAGAGATTTAACAAAGATGCTCATCTATCTTTTAAAGCATTAAGAGTTAATGGTGCACATATCTGTGCCAGGATGCAAACACGCCATCCAGCGCAAAAACTCCAGTTAGCATCACAGTTTATATTTTATTCTTCTCCCCTGTTCCCCATTTCCTTGCCTCGCCAGTGTGATGCGGTAAACTAATTAATCCTCTATAGCAGCTGCTGAGATACTGAAATGCCCCATTTATCTGCAGTTTAAAGGTTAATTACTAGTTAAGCTCCAGAGAATTGCTGATCTTCGGCCCACTCCTCGATCAAGCCTCACCCCTTTCACTGCCAGACATGTCTGTCACACATTGCACTGCAGTACAGAATGGCACAATATGAGCAATCATAACCTTTGGAAGAATGATACAACACATTTGCTTTCTAATTTTCTGTCTAGTTGGACAATCTAATTATAGACCAGTATAATACACCAACATAGAAACGGACAGAACTGTGAGAGTACAGGACCTAAATTATTTTGTAGGGTCTTTGGCCAGAAAAGAAGTCATATATCTGTAAGGTCATGGCAGATAACTGCAAGTATATTCTAAGTGCCTACTGTACTACAGGACTGTTGTAGTCTACAACTTCTGACCGTAACTGACCTCCAGCTTTATTGTGCGCTCAGCCCACTCAACATGTCTCTGGCTCGTATCAGGAACCTGTAACTGGATTTTTGTTGCCTAGACCACATGCAGCTTGAATTAGAACCTGACTGCCCATAGTCTGTGAGAAATGTCTTGATGTTGCAGAGAAAATATAGTTTGAACAGTCGAAAATCATACAGATGGAAGTGTGACTAATCCAGCACCACCCCAAGTTAGCATTTCCCAGCAATGCACTAGGTGATTGACAGGTCTCTTCCATGTTTTTACTTAGCGAGGGACCTGTCAATTATCTGGAACTCTTCAATCCATTTTTCTCAAATGCCACAAACCAGGGGCTGGCTGTCTACTTCTTCCAGCCTGAGCCCGAGTGAGGACCGGTGGGGGGGAGATGGGCGGGTGCTATCAGAGCAAGCCGGGTGGAAAGCAGGGGGGGTGCTGTCAGTGAAAAGTGGGGAGGTGCTTCACTCACCGGCCTCCACCATGCTGCCTGCCGCAGCCCGCCGCCTTCTTCCCGGGTCCCGCTGTCATTGCAGCGGCCCCTATCATTACAGGGGGTGGCCCTAAACTAGGGCAATACCACTGGCCTGGGGAGCAAATGCCTCCCTGTCACCTGGGCCGTCCGCCCCTGCCACAAACCATAATATACCTGACTACAATCGTGCAGCCAGGCTTTGATTCATGCTGCTTGCGTTTGGACAGATTCTCTTTAACGGGGTTATCCAGGAATAAAAGATAAAAATAAATGCTAAAAATCTAGGACAGGTTTTTTGTGAAATTAAAAAGGCGGACAAAACTTTTGTGATTTGCTAAATTAAATGTATTCTTAAATTGATTTATAATGCAATTTCCTTTAGTTAGTTTTTTTTTCTATTCTTGGAGTACCCCTTTAACAATAAATCTAGGTGGTGGCATTTGGAATAGCAGATAATGCTTAAGTCAGGCAGCACTATGCAGAGCAAAATTATTTAAGGGTATCTGCTAGTCATTAATATCTGAACTCATGGGATTACAAATGTCTATCAATACTTAAATATAAATAGAATTAAAATCGTACGAAAGGAACAAAACTACTATTTAGTGCACAAACAAGGCTGCTTTGCTTTATTATGGGTTATTTAATAAATTCATACTCAGTAAATTATTAATCATAATTATTAAATAGATATTAAATAAATAATAAGCCAAGATAGGTCTCGGTCCTTAACTTGACTCGATACGCTTAAAACTATTTTTGATCTTTCATACCACCCAGATGGAATTCTGGTGTCATCTCCACTGGCCGAGACGGCAAAGCTGACTGGGCCCTCCCCCCACACAAAGTGGCTTCCATCATATTACGCAATTTTAAGTTACAATATCCAGACCAATCTCAGAGAGATGAATCAAATCATCCCTATATAAACCAGGAGTAAAGCCCTCAAGGTCTATGTACCTATAAGATAATATATGTATAGAATTGATAAATTTGGAAATCAATCTATTAACTCTTCAGCAAATCTTGTCAAGAATATTAAATTGTTGATATGCCCATAGCAGTCTTGGAATAATTTCTGAAAATACAATCTGAGCTTTTAGGAACAAAGCATAACCATACAGTATAGTATTCTTCATGTCTTCTATCAAATTGCGAGTTCTTAGCAACCTAAATCATTCCCGCTGCATGTAAGATAATAAGATCTGGAGAGGAAAGAAGCAAACTAGCTTTCAAAAGTTTCTTACTTAATTCACACCACTTCAAACCTCTAACTCCAATCCAACAAACTGTTACATTCCCAATATTTAACCCCAAATTATTCCCATCTTTGCTTCTCTTGACTCTTCTTTCTGCCCAATGGGTAAATGAGTGTCCCAGAATCCATATAATTAAATGAGGACTAATGGAAATACTAAACCTTTTGGACTCACATCTATCCAATTCCTTTACAGAATTTTCATTCAAACTGCATCTAACTGCATCCCTGGCAGAGCCAAAGTGGAGTAAATGAGCAGAAAAATTAAAATGATCCACATTTTAAAAGTTTCAAAGCTCTATTTAAAATATAATTAAATTGAAATTTGGGCATAAGTGACTTATCGCTGTGTATAAATAAAGGACAAGAAGAACTTGGCCGAGCAACCACATATTTTGAAAAAGCCTTACATAGGCAAAGAGGGTGATCAATCAAGAACATTTGAAATCAAGTACCCCTACCCTTCTGGTCTATTTTCAATTTTGTAATTTTTAAACAAAAAAAGGTCTCACACAAAACAACATCCTCAAAGAAAATACCCAACCAAAACTAACTTACTAGCAGAGACCACTTCCTTGATCATAAGTGCCGAGAAAAAGGAAAGCAAAAATAGAGCTTCAAATAAGACCATTTCAAACTGAGAAAAACAGATTTCTGAGAAAGTTCCAATAATCCTGCCTAGCAATGAAAAAGTAATTGGATGACTACCAGAAGACCAAGAGTCCTTATGAAATTCCTTCAAGACCCGGTTAACTTGAAGTATACTATTAATGAGTCTGAAATCTCAAATGTTTTTGAAAAAACGCTATGCCTTGCAATAAATGAACTATTGCATAAGGAGAATTAGGTTACTTACAAAAGAAGTAGCAGTTTCAGAGTTTTTAATAAGAGGATCCCTACCTGAAGAACGACAAAAATTACATTAAAAATAATTTATAGGAAAATACGGCACTTCATACCAATCGATATAAAATTTCAAAGTGCTTGTTTATTAATCCATGATTAAATGATGGAATACAGCCACATTATGCAAAGACAACTGACGTTTCTGGCGCTACTGCACTTTTAATCCTAGAAACGTTAATAAACATGCAGTGTGGTGAGCTTTTTCTTTCTTCATTTTCAAAAATTACATTGCTACAACCAATAACCCTGACAGGCCTTGCACATTTTATCACACACCGACCTTTTAATAAAATGACATGCTAATCCATTATCAGGTCCCATAAGTGCTTGGGGCAGGATGTCTCGACTGGATTTGTGCCTTGAGCCCACCCCTGAAAAGCACACCATTGGAAATGCGAAAGGGATTCCGCCAATAAGTTCCTTGAGCCAGGAAAAACATTTGCTTTCAACCATATGTTAAAATGTAAACAACAAAAAGCCAGATGTATAAGTTAATCAACAACTATTCTACTCTTAAGGCCGGGTTACATGTAACGATATCTCTAACGATATCGTTGCAATGTCACCGTTTTTGTGATGTTGCAGCGACCTCGTAGCAAAGCCTCTGCGTGTGACATGTACTAACGACCAACGATCAGCTCGCTGATCGCTGATCGTTGGTAAATGGCCAGGGCCGTTTTTTGATCGTTGGTCTCCCGCTAGGCGGCCAGCATCGGCGTGTGTGACAGTGGAAGACCAACGATCAAAAACCTCCCAACAGATGCCCAGCGCTGCACAGTATGCGCTGGAACATGGTAACAAGGGTAAACATCAGGTAAGTGAGTGCAGTGCTGCACTTAGTTACCCGATGTGTACCCTGGTTACCAGCGTTCTCGCTGATCGCTAGTGAGTCTGCCTGTGTGACAGCTCACCAACGATTAGATAGCGATGTCCCAGCGATCCCGATCGTTGCTCTGATCGCTAAGACATCACAGGGCGTAACGGGGCCTTTAGAGTTGAGACAATTAACTGCAAATATCACTACTTGACTGTCCAAATGCAGACAAATTCTCTTGTTCCTCAAAAAAACTACCCCAAATTGCAATTGACACCACCACACGAAACAAATCCAATAAAACTGAGTTGGACAGTATACACTCATACTGCCAAGAAGGCGGTCAAGCTTCTGCATACCAATGACCATTGAAAAAGTAACCAAAACCACACAATTTTTTAGAATCCATAAAATAGAATCAAGAAACATTAGAAACAATTGTCTTCAACTGGATTTCTCCCATTAAAACCAATCAAAAAAGAAAAATCACATACACAAATCAACTTTTAGATTGTTTATCAACCATAAATGTGATCTTCGAGACAAAAGATCCCTTGTCGCAAAATAAAGACATCTCGAAAAAATTTTTGGGATTATTGGGATTATTCGAAGAGTCAATGCGAAATTGCCTAAGAGACTTTGCTAGTCCTTCAATAAAACCTTTTTGCATCTAAGAATTACAGCAATCGCACCAATTACCGTATATACTCGCGTATAAGCCGAGTTTTTCAGCCCAAAATTTGGGCTGAAAAGTCCCCCCTCGGCTTATACGCGAGTATACAGTATACAGCAGCAGCCCCCGGAGGTATACAGGCCCCCCCATCATGATCCAGGGCCCCCCCCCCTTGCGCGGCACACCTGTAAAGTAAAATCATACTTATCACTGTCCCGCGCTGTCCCGCCGCTTGCCGACATGACGATCCCGGGCTTCATCCGCGTCTTCCGCCTTCCTGTGGTCGCGGGCAATGACGTCATTGCCCGCGACCACAGGAAGCCGGAAGACGCGGAATGAAGCCGGGATCGTCATGTCGGCAAGCGGCGGGACAGCGTGGGACAGTGAAGTATGATTTTACTTTACAGGTGTGCCGCGCAAGGGGGGGGGCCTGGATCATGATGGGGGCGCCTGTATACCTCCGGGGGCTGCTGCTGTATACAGCCCTGGGGCTGCTGCTATATACACCCCTGGGGCTGCTGCTGTATTCACCCCTGGGGCTGCTGCTGTATACAGCCCTGGGGCTGCTGCTGTATACAGCCCTGGGGCTGCTGCTGTATACACCCCTGAGGCTGCTGCTGTATACACCACTGGGGCTGCTGCATACTACCTAAGGGCTGCTGTATATACCTCTGGGGCTGCTGTATACACCACTAGATCTGCTGTATATACCTCTGGGGCTGTATATACCTCTGGGGCTGCTGTATACTACCTCTGGGGCTGCTGTATACTACCACTGGGGCTGCTTTATACTACCACTGGGGTTGCTGTATACTACCACTGGGGCTGCTGTATAGTACCACTGGGGCTGTATACACCTCTGGGGCTGCTGTATACTAACCACTGGGGCTGCTGCTGTATATACCACTGGGGCTGCTGTATATACCTCTGGGGCTGCTGTATACCACACTGCTGGGGCTGTATACCTGTGCTGGGGTCCACCCTCGGCTTATACACGAGTCAATAGGTTTTCCCAGATTTTGGGGGCAAAAGTAGGGGGGTCGGCTTATACATGGGTCGGCTTATACACGAGTATATACGGTATACACTCAATTTTTTCAAAAGGAATCCTAGCTTCCATGGCAACAGAATCTAATTCAATACCTATGAACACAAGGATGGTTGACGGAAAAGTGTTTTTTTAATTGCAAGTGGAAAACCAAACTTCCTTGACATCGACGTTAAAAACTGTAATAACCTCAAACGAACATCTGAACCCTCCGGTCCAAAAAACTAAAAATTTTCCAGATAGTGGATGACACCCCCTAACCCAACACTGTACAACACACACCAGTGTAAAAAGGTAGCAGAATCTTCAAAATACAAACAAGATAAAGGGCAGCCCATAGGCAAAAATTTGTTGAAGCAAAAATAATCGTCAAACCAGAGCCCTAACGATGAAAAAATAGAGGGAGAAACTGGTGTAGGAGTATTGTGGCCTAAAACTGGACATATTAATACAAAAGTCTTGGGAACATATGGAATGTAAAGAATTTTAAGTGGGCACATATATAAGCCCAAAGATTCAACATGGGAGAGTCAGTGCCCACAATGTGTAAACTTGCAAGAGAACACATAGGAAATTACAGGGTGTACATTTCTTGACAAAAAGATTATTTATTGATGTAAAAATAGTACATTAAAGAGGATCAATCTTGGTCGATCTTTACAAGGAGGCCTACAGAAGGTGATTCAACTTTAGAAGGGTTGACATACCACGTAGGTGAAAAAAATAAACTGTTAGTGCAGGGTTTAATAGAGGTAAACAAGTATTCCTTGAAACTGCCACAAATCAGGAAGCATGAGTTGATCAATTGTCTCCAATAGAGTAATAGTTACAGATGAAAATACATCATAGTGGTGATCTAAAACCAGAACATCATATTGTAGTTAGAAGAAAACGTTTTGGTACCGTGTTATCAAGTTGAGAAAATGTTGATTGCTCTCAGTGGGAGAAACAAAATAATAATCATTGCCTCACTCAGGGGGTAGTGTCATACCTGAGAGCAACTGAGGGTATCCACACCAGGCAAACCAAAGCACACAACACCTTTCTGACTCCAGGCCTGAAGGGGGAGCTCTTAAGCCCAAGTTCAGGGTAGCTCTCCTATAAATTCTGGACTGGGGTGGAGTTAGTCAGTTCAGTTCCTAGGAGGACTGAGGAAGACATCCTGTGGACTGGAGCAGTGCTAAGCTCGTCCCAGGATAGCTGAACCTAGCTTGAGAGACCTAAGGCAAGGGTCTGAGGAAGTCGAGGAGAGGCTGGGGAGTGGAGCGGTATCAAGCTCACCCCAATGTTGAGAGAGCCAAGAACCGGACACCGTGGTCCAATGCTGTGCAGAGACTAACATCCCGGCAGCCAACACTGGAGGGTGGGAGATTCCAAGTCCCCCAACCACACCAAAGTTCCCGCAGGCAAAGCAGCGTGAAGAGCCCAGAGCTGCCACCAGAGAAATCATGCTGGATAAGGACTCGAGCTGCCTGTCATACCAGCACCAAGCAGGAGAGAGAAGGCCACAGCTCAGCTTAAAGCAGCAGGGACCAGTAGAGGAAGCACAAAAGGGAGGCCTCAGAACTTGCCAGGTGAGGAGAACCCCGAGTTGCTCCCAGGTTGTATGGACTCCCAGTAACATCACCTGTCCTTGCATCAGTGCCACCAGTAAAGGATCTGAGGAACCAACAAATCGTGAGTCTGTCTGATCTTTCGCACCCTCCATCCCGCTCTACCCGCGGGGAGCCACTCCATCCCAGCTGCCCATCCGTCATCCCCAGAGGTTCTGCGGCAGCAGCCGCTACCTATAGACGCAAACCACGGGTGGCGTCATGACCTTTATCCCTAGAACATTTCCCCCGTATTTTTAGTGACTGCACAGAGCCACGGAAGCTGGGTCTCAGCCCCCGTGTCTCCCCCAAGAGACCAAACCAGCCCACTTCTGAGTACCCCACACCCCTGGGGGCGAGTCATCTTCTGGCATCACGAACAGGATCTCGTAGCCCAGTACCACCGGGCCCTGTGTGGCGTAATTTTCTTGAACTCTGTTTTGGACTGTCGCCTTTACTGTAACGCAAGGCGCTCTGGAAGCTGAGGGGGCGTATTGTCATGGGCGGCACCCTACAAAGAGCGCGAGGAAAAGTCCAGCCTATGCTCTGACGACATCTGGTGGGGACGGAAGTGAGGGACCGGAGGGCTAAGGTTCACTAGGGGGAGGGACATGTCAGAGCTGGATGGAGATGAGCTTGCAAGAGGGGTGGTCGCAGCCCAGCCCATAGCTCCGGGTGCAGCACCTGTACCAGCTGAAGCCCCAGCCACCGCCGCGGTACCAGCTATAGCTATAATGCTGTTCCTGATGCCGTATACACCAGGGTGGCGTGGTTGCCGCAATACTCAGGGGAATCATATATCCTGACAAACTTCAGGGAGAGACTGGAAAATTTATATAAAGTGTACCCCCTGATAGAAAACCAGCAATATTAATTGGACAGTTAATTGGTGCAGCCCAGCGGGAGGTAAAGTCCTGACCAGACACTGATAAAGACACTGTTGAACATCTTATGGCCAGACTGAAAGTCACCTTTGACACCCGTACTGCTGCAGAAATAAAAATAAGATTCTTTAGGTGTAAACAGAGGGTGCAGGACAGAATAAGAGACTTTGCCTTAAACCTCTAGGAAACGCTGAGGACAATGAAACAGACAGACCCTACTGGTGTACCAGAATAGAACAAGTTGTTAATTGAACAGTTTATTTAGGGGCTCTTGTCTCTTGCCCACAGAAGTCAACTGCATATGATGGCCATACAGAACCCTGACCTAGACTTAGCACAATTTAAAGACAGGGCCATCCGGATATTACAAGATACAACATCCAGTAGCCCAGAACCTGCACAACGCCTGGCAATAACATACCACCAAGAGGGGGCGCAAACCCCACAAGCTACAGTAGGGCCAGTACACACTCTTGAACCTATTACTACTGAAGCCCTACACTTGCAAGTCCAGGCACCAACAAAGGGCATGGCTGAGATGGCCAAAGCTATTCAAGCAATGCAAGGATCCAAGCCGGCGGGAAAGATTGAGTTAGCTTCCAGTCAAGATGATGTCCCATGGATGTGACAGAGGAGGAACCCACCGATCAGAGGACGACCCAGTGATTGCAATGACCCTGAAGGAAATCCCATCTGACGCCGCTGCGGCAGACCAGGCCATATTACAAGACTGTACTTTAAACGAGAGTGCCCTGGGGCAGAGGGCTACCCTTCAGGAATGAGAAAACCTGGCCCACCGAACTGGCATGAAAGGTATGTGGGAGGACCCCCCGTCCTGCCTGTTGTGCTAGATGGATTCCCATGTATGCTTTACTGGACACCAGCTCGCAGGTGACATCAATACCGTATATCCTTTACAAGAGATACTGGGCAGTGTGAGGTAGCAGTGTTAGTTAAGCACGACGGGAGGCAGTGACCCAGGCTATTATTCACACCACACACAGTTTATTTGCCAGTCCAGGTGATTACAGACCTCAGGTTAAGGGATGCAGCCAGTACAGCCCTGAACACGCTTGTATAAGTCCAAAAGCCAAGGCCACATGGCTGGACTGTGTTTTCCTGCACAAAGCCCCTGTCTCACAGCCCCTGCTGCATTGCCTCCTTGGCTTCAACTGAGACCACACCCTGTGTTGCAGTCCAGGTTTAAACACGTGCCTGGACATGGGGATTCTCAAAGACTTGGAGTGGAGGAGATCTTATAGGGATATGGAGCACATTCTGGGAGACACATAACGGTCATTGTATATCACCCCGGTCACTGCCTCACAGCAGACTCTGACATTTTACACCGCCCAAATAAAAGTTTTACTATTTTTGCTAGTAATTGTCAGCCTGTGCCACAGATAGGATTCATTAAGGAACAATACAGAAATGGTGGTATTTAGAATATGAGCGCTACACAAGGACACTGCACTGATCAGTATTACCTTTAGATCTTTATTGAATATTGACAAATGTGAGTCCTCGCCACAACATGTTTCGACACCAATGCGTCTTCCTCAAGTGGATAAGGACCTCTATTTTTCCTCCTTCTTTTATTCACAAAGAGCCTACAACTCATTGGAGGAGGGTGTGCAAAAAACTATTAACCATTTCATTACTTCATAGATAAAAGCAATCCAATATTAAAACATCATATAAAACAATATAAAATTACTATACAAAAAGTATTACAAAGAAAAAAAAAAAAAAAAAATGCCTCCTATGAATTACACATGATTAAAAATTGGTGTTAATATAAAAAATGCTCTCATATATCATACACTTCTATATCTTTATCATAGCAGCGTTCAATCACCTATAGTTAAATTTAACCCTTCAGGGGAAAGGGTCCCCATTTTAAAGATCCAGTAAGATTCCTTTTTGCAGAGTTTATCAAACCTATCAGGAATTCCCTCATTTATTTGATCTATAATAACTAATCGCAAACTAGATGGATCACTTCCATGCATTTGGGCATAATGCCTAGATACACTATGCAGCAGGAAACTTTTTCTTATATTTGGTCTATGTTTATTTAACCTGGCCTGCATACTCTGTACAGTTCTACCAATATATTGCTGCCTGCATGGGCATTCCAGAAGATAAATAATAAACCTCGATCGACAGTTAAATCTATGTTTTATATTAAATATTTCTTTTGTAGTGTTTGAGATAAACGTGGTACATCCATGTACAATGGATGCACAACACTTACACTTCCCCGACCCGCATTTGTAACAGCCTTTCTCATCACACATATCATTATGATTATGTTCATTATCCATGTCTTTCGGTAGTTCTTTTATTCTATTTGGGGCTATTATACTCTGCAAATTTCGTCCTTTTCTAAAAATAATTCTAGGGTTCATAGGGATAGTTTGAGAGAGTACAGGATCATTTTGTAGGATGAACCAATATTTTTTCATTATTACATAAATATTCTTGTGAGATTTATTAAAAGTAGTGACCAGGTTACATCCATATTTGATATCCTTCTTATTCTCTTTTTTCTGTCTATCATCGGCTCTATCTTCAATTTTTTTAATGCAATCCTCTTGTGTATAATTCTTGCATTTTTTAAAAGCATCAGATAAAAGTTTCTTGGGATATCCTTTTTCTCTAAATCTATATTTTAACACATTGGCTTCTTTCTTAAAATCCATGTTAAAAGTACAATTTTTCCTGACACGCAAGTATTGCCCATAGGGGATATTTTTGATCCATGCCGGAAGATGACTACTGCCGAACTTTAAATAACTATTTACGTCCACTTTCTTAAAATAGGTGGACGTACTCATTTTCCCTTGTTCATCAATGTTGATTTCAAGATCCAAATATTGAATTGCATGGTCAGACATATTAACTGTAAACTTTAGCCCCCATTCATTACAATTAAATTCTTCCACAAATACCAAGGCCTCCTCCTTACTGCCAGACCATATTATAATGAGGTCATCTATGAAAATAATAATAATAGCATAGAAATAATGGATACCACGGAATCACCCACATCACCCACACTTTTGTCAACTTCTGTACACACTGCACAAAAAACTGATGAAAAAGTAAAAGAGAAAGGAAAAGAAAATAGGGAATCAAATAAGGAAAAAATAATAAAAAGTAAAAGGGATAATAATAATAACAAAAAGAAAGATGAAGAATATTCAAAAGAGGTGAAAGAAATATTAAAAACAAATGAACAGAGGGAAAGGTATGAAACACATAAAAAAACCTTAATAAATAGGGGAATGATTGAAATTAAGACTAGTAATATCGAGGTAGAAGAAGAAAAAGAAAAAACAGAGAAAAAAGAAAAAACAAGAGATAAATTTGAGAAAGGTTCTGATAAAATAACAGTAGTAATAAAAAGAATAAACAAGACAATAAAAATCTGCAAAAAAATTCCCAAAAAAATCCCCAGAGCGACATCCAAAAAAATGCCTGTAAAAATTCTTCTGGAAATTCTCCAAAAAATACCTTAAAAAATACTTTGAATAAAAAAGAAGGTAAAAAAATTATTGAAGAAACTTCTCATCTAGATAATGTGAATCAGAGTGAGAAATCTGATATAACCACTAATGAAATAGAACAAACTCCCTTAATAGAACTATTTGATCCAAATGAAGTTGAGAATCTAACATTAGGGAATAGAGAACAGAAAGAGATCACCAGTAATTTCACTAATAAATCATTTGAATTATTCACGATACACAGTAATACTTTTTCACAGAAATGAATTACACAGAATCAGGGAATTAATGATTTAGATGACACTTTGTACCAAAAACTTCCTAATTCACCAGAAATAATAATTGACACTGAAACCTTTCTGAGTTCATCATTAGGGGATAACAATGTTACTCAAAATGGACATAATGGTAATTTAATTTGGGATCTCGATAAACCTGAGAGACAATCCACACAAAAAGATACAGCCGACAATATGAGTAAAAATGATAAAGATAAAATGGATGATCATATTGATAAATCTGGAAATGTGAAAATAACACATTTTTTTCGACCAGCAGTGGGCAGAAAATCAAAAAGAAAAAGAGGAATAGAGGGTGTAGAGGAAAAGGGACACAATATAACCTTACCTTCCCCAGAAATAGGAACAATAAAGAGCAAAAAAACAAAAATAGATTAAGAATAGTAGAAAACGAAGAAAAAGATAGTACTAATGACAAAAGTAAAAGTGAGACAGTAGGAATTTTTAATATTTCAGATATTGAATTAACAGAAGATGAAATCATTTTACTGAAACGAGGCCTTTCTTTCTGCCCTAAAGCCAAATTAGATCCATTTACATTGTATGTTGATTTTAATGATTATATTCGTAAACTGACAGTCCAGAGACATTTTTTGTTGGAACAAATACAAGGTAAAGATTATATAACAAATATGAAAACAGGAAATGAAGAGGAAGTGAAAGAGGAGAATGATTTCTTGCATGTGAATGTATTCACTAAAAGTAATTTTTACCCCATGTATCATCAGGGACCTTATTTAGGAACACTCCATCATTTAATACTAAAGGAAATTAGAAAGACTCAGGATTAGTGATGAGCGAGCATGCTCGCCACTACTCGGTACTCGCACGAGTATCACTGGACTCGGGCGACTCGCCGAGCACCGAGTAATCTCGCGATACTCGTGCTGTGCTCGTGGTCGTCATCTCTCCATGTTGGCGCTCTTTTGAGAGCCAGCCCACGTGCAGGGATTGGCTGACAGACCACTGCAATGCCACAGCCCTGTTAGTTGTGACATAGCAGTGATTGGCCGCCCTGCACAGCGTCACCGAGCCTTTATAACTCCCGGCGCGCTGTGCTCGGCACACAGCCATCCAGACAGTGAGTGTAGGGAGAGTGTCTGCTGCTGATTAGGGACAGATTTGCGGCCCTCATAGGTAGATCCGGATCAGGGCTGCAAACTGCTGCTGACCACAACAGTCCTTCTCAGGACTAATGTAGGAGGACATAGGCAGGGTGATCCAGATCGGAGTCCAAGATTTCCAGTGACCAGAACAGTCCTTCTCAGGACTAATGTAGGAGGATATAGGCAGGGTGATACAGATTGGAATCCAAGCTTTTCAGTGACCATTAGAGTCACCACACTCTTGTACTTAGTACCTTAATACAGGTTAGGGACTAAAATCCTCTCTTCAAACCATTACAGTCACCAGACAGGTGTACGTACTACCTTAATACAGGTTAGGGAACTAAAATCCTAACTCTTGTCATCAAAACAGTCACCAGACAGGTGTACGTACTACCTTAATACAGGTTAGGGACTAAAATCCTCTCTTCAAACCATTACAGTCACCAGACAGGTGTACGTACTACCTTAATACAGGTTAGGGAACTAAAATCCTAACTCTTGTCATCAAAACAGTCACCAGACAGGTGTACGTACTACCTTAATACAGGTTAGGGACTAAAATCCACTCTTCAAACCATTACAGTCACCAGACAGGTGTACGTACTACCTTAATACAGGTTAGGGACTAAAATCCTCTCTTCAAACCATTACAGTCACCAGACAGGTGTACGTACTACCTTAATACAGGTTAGGGACTAAAATCCTCTCTTCAAACCATTAGTGTCACCAGACAGGTGTACGTACTACCTTAATACAGGTTAGGGACTAAAATCCTCTCTTCAAACCATTACAGTCACCAGACAGGTGTACGTACTACCTTAATACAGGTTAGGGAACTAAAATCCTCTCTTCAAACCATTACAGTCACCACACTGTTGTACGTCATACGTTTATACAGGTTAGGGAACTAAAATCCTAACTCTTGTCATCTCAACAGTCACCACACTCTTGTACGTCATACGTTCATACAGGTTAGGGAACTAAAATCCTAACTCTTGTCATCTCAACAGTCACCACACTGTTGTACGTCATACCTTTCTACAGGTTAGGGAACTAAAATCCTAACTCTTGTCATCTCAACAGTCACCACACTGTTGTACGTCATACGTTTATACAGGTTAGGGAACTAAAATCCTAACTCTTGTCATCTCAACAGTCACACACACTGTTGTACGTCATACGTTCATACAGGTTAGGGAACTAAAATCCTAACTCTTGTCATCTCAACAGTCACCACACAGTTGTACGTCATACGTTTATACAGGTTAGGGAACTAAAATCCTAACTCTTGTCATCTCAACAGTCACCACACTGTTGTACGTCATACGTTCATACAGGTTAGGGAACTAAAATCCTAACTCTTGTCATCTCAACAATCACCACACTGTTGTACGTCATACGTTCATACAGGTTAGGGAACTAAAATCCTAACTCTTGTCATCTCAACAGTCACCACACTGTTGTACGTCATACGTTCATACAGGTTAGGGAACTAAAATCCTAACTCTTGTCATCTCAACAGTCACCACACTGTTGTACGTCATACCTTTCTACAGGTTAGGGAACTAAAATCCTAACTCTTGTCATCTCAACAGTCACCACACTGTTGTACGTCATACGTTCATACAGGTTAGGGAACTAAAATCCTAACTTGTCATCTCAACAGTCACCACACTGTTGTACGTCATACGTTCATACAGGTTAGGGAACTAAAATCCTAACTCTTGTCATCTCAACAGTCACCACACTGTTGTACGTCATACGTTCATACAGGTTAGGGAACTAAAATCCTAACTCTTGTCATCTCAACAGTCACCACACTGTTGTACGTCATACGTTCATACAGGTTAGGGAACTAAAATCCTAACTCTTGTCATCTCAACAGTCACCACACTGTTGTACGTCATACCTTTCTACAGGTTAGGGAACTAAAATCCTAATCTACTGTGACCTCCACAGTCACCAGACAGTTGTCGCTCTATACAGGCAAAATGCGCAAAGGCGTTGGCAAGGGCGTTGGCAAGGAACAAGGAAGTGGACGTGATGGTGGTGCAGGCAGAGGCCGAGGTCGTGTGCAAGCACTCATTTCGCAACAACAAAGGGCCACATCTCCTCGCTCGCACGTCCTGTCCCAAATTCTTGGGGCCCGCAGCAGTACACCACTGTTGAACCAAGACCAGTGTCAACAGGTTGTTACTTGGATAGCGGATAATGCTTCAAGTCAAATGGGCACCTCCACAAACACCCTGTCTTCCGCACGGTCAACTGTCAGTAGCCGTGATACTGCACCGCACATTTCCCAACCTGATCCTCCTTCCTACCACCTGGCCGAGTACACGTCCACGGACATTTCAGATCCCACACTAGGACACTCGGAAGAGCTGTTCACGTATCCATTCGCAGAATCTGGCCTGTCGCCACCTCCTCTTGAAGTGGGTCATGAGGAGATGGTATGTACAGATGCCCAAATATTTGAGCAGCCGCGTTATGATGAACGGAACGTTGTCAAAGTGTCTCAACAAGGGGTGGACGATGATGAGACAATTGCCAGGAAGTCAGGAGGAGGATCAGGGTGCGGAAGAGGAAGACGACGTGGTGGATGATCCAGTAGCTGACCCTACATGGCAGGAGGATATGCAGAGCGAGGACAGCAGTGCACAGGGGGAGGGAGGCGTAGCATCCCAACAGCCAGTACGAAGCAGGGTTGCGTCCGCAGGCAGAAGGCAGGCAACCGTTCCCCGGAACAACAACACGACTCAAGGTGCCTGTGCAAATGTTCGGTCTTCCCGAGTCTGGGAGTTTTTTAAGTTGGCTCCAGAAGACTCTAAAAAGGCCATTTGCCACACCTGCCATGCCACTATCAGCAGGGGTACGAAAACTAGCAGCCTGACCACCACCAGCATGATCAGGCACATGTCAGCCAAGCACCCGACTTTGTGGGAAGTACCACAGAGTCGAGGAGTGGTGCGTGCTGATGTCACTGCTACGTCTTCGGCTGTTGTGCATGCAAGCCAATCCCCTGTCCATGCTGGCCACGAACAAGCCTCCGGTCCAGCACCTGAAGTTGCTGAAGCACAAATTACACCACCATCAAGCACGTCCTTGTCCCAGCGCAGCGTTCAATTATCCATTCAGCAAACATTTGAACGCAGGCGCAAATACGCTGCCAATGCCCCACATGCCACAGTCCTCAATGCTCACATTTCGCGACTCATAGCGCTAGAAATGTTGCCTTTCCGGCTGGTGGAGACGGACGCATTCCGCGACCTGATGGCGGCTGCTGTCCCACGTTACTCGGTCCCCAACCGACACTATTTCTCCAGATGTGCCGTCCCCGCATTGCATAACCACGTGTCCAACAGCATCACACGTGCCCTGAACAATGCTGTTTCAGCCAAAGTCCACCTAACCACTGACACGTGGACAAGTGCTTGTGGGCAAGGCCGCTACATCTCCTTGACGGCACACTGGATTAATATTGTGGAGGCTGGGACCCAGTCTGAGCGAGGGACGGAACACGTCCTTCCCACACCAAGGATAGCAGGCCCTACCTCTGTCATGGTTTCACCGACACTCTACAGCTCCGGAATGTCATGCTCTTCAGCCTCCTCCTCCTCCACCTGCGCATCCTCATCCACTGTACCCTCCACACCAGTCCCAAGCTGGAAGCACTGCAGCACTGCTTCTGCAAAGCGTCAACAGGCTGTGCTGAAGCTAGTCTGCATAGGTGACAAACCACACAATGCAGAAGAGGTGTGGACAGCTCTGAAACAGCAGGCAAATCACTGGCTCACACCTCTGAACCTAAAGCCAGGAAAGGTCGTGTGTGACAATGGCCGGAACCTGGTGGCAGCTTTGAGGCGAGGGCAGCTGACGCATGTTCCATGCGTGGCCCATGTGCTCAACCTGGTGGTTCAGAGGTTTGTGAAGTCATACCCGGAGGTGTCTGACCTGCTGGTAAAAGTTCGGCGTCTGTCAGCACATTTTCGCAAGTCACCTGCTGCTTCAGCCGGCCTTGCCAGCTTTCAGCGCCGTTTGCGTCTTCCGGCCCACAGACTGGTGTGTGATGTCCCCACGCGTTGGAATTCAACGCTGCACATGTTGGTCAGGATATGTGAGCAGAAGAGGGCAGTTGTGGACTACCTGCATCACCTAAGCCGCCGGGAAATTGGTCAAACTCCACACATAACACCTGAGGAGTGGAGATGGATGTCGGACCTATGCACCGTCCTCCAAAACTTTGAGGACTCCACCAAGATGGTGAGCGGCGATGACGCCATTATTAGCGTCACCATACCACTACTCTGCCTTCTAAAACGGTCTCTGCTGAAAATAAAAGAGGATGCATTGCAGGCCGAGCGCGATGACTTAGAGCAAGAAACTGTAGTGGGTGTGGGTGAAAACACACAGCCCAGCCTCATGTCATCACAACGTGTAGTGGAGGACTATGACGAGGAGGAGGAGGACGATGAAGACATGGAGCAACTCTCAGGCCAAATTGGGGATATGACATGCACACCAGTCATACCCTCGATTCAGCGTGGCTGGCCAGAGGACAGGGGAGATGAGGAGGAGGAGGAGGAGGAGGAGGACAGCATGTTCAGTCATCGTGTTGGTCTGGATACTGAAGTGATGGCTGTTAAGAGTCTGGCGCACATGGCTGACTTTATGGTAAGCTGCCTGTCTCGTGACCCTCGCGTTCAAACATCTTGGTCGACAATCAGTACTGGTTGGCAACACTCTTAGACCCACGCTACAAGGAGAACTTTATGTCTCTCATTCCTGAGGCGGAGAGGTCAGCCAAAATGCTGCAGTTCCAGAGGGCCATAGTCACGGAAGTTGTGAAATCCTTCCCCTCACAAAACGCTAGCGGCATAGGTCAGGATTCGATGGACAACCAAGGTGTACGGCCGAGAGGGGCACAAGTCCAATCCGCCAGAGGCAGGGGAACTGTCTTTACGATGTGGGACAGTTTTCTCAGCCCCTCACGTACCACAGCCCCTGAGGTGCGGGGTAGTGCCACCAGAAATGCTAAGTTTGGGCAGATACTGAAGGAGTACCTTGCAGATCGAACAACTGTACTGCGAGATTCATCGGTGCCTTTCAATTATTGGGTCTCCAAGCTCGACACGTGGCATGAATTGGTTCTCTACGCCTTGGAAGTCCTGGCCTGCCCTGCCGCTAGCGTTTTATCAGAGCGTGTTTTCAGTGCAGCAGGTGGAATAATCACTGATAAACGCACCCGCCTGTCAACTGAAAATGCGGACAGGCTCACTCTGATCAAGATGAACAAGGGTTGGATTGGGCCAGACTTCACCCCACCACCAGCAAATGACAACTGAATTTAATCTTGTTATTTGAATTTGACATGTACCTCCACTCACCCATGGGTACACACTTCCGTACTTTGGATAATCGCTGGACTGCTACTCCTTCTCCTCATGTGACACCATGATGAGTGTTAGAATAGTTAGGCTCTTGTTTGAGGTATACCCGCAGTGGTAAATTTTTTAGCCCATTCTGTTAGAATGGGCATTACAACGACAGGAGACCAGCTCCTTTTCAATGGGAAAAATGTTTTTAGGCACTCCTACACGTCTCTATCCAGGGACAAAGAGGAGCCTCCCAATTTTTGGCTGCCCTGACAAAAGGGCTATACTACAATACACCCTGTTCTTCTTAACAGGCCCTCCTGCACGTCTCTATCCAGGGACAAAGAGGAGCCTCCCAATTTTTGGCTGCCCTGACCAAAGGGCTATACTATAATACACCCATTTGAGGGTTACAGGCCCTACTACATGTCTGTAAGCATGGGTCATTGTTGAACCTCCCCATTTTTGGCTGCCCTGACCAAAGGGCTATAGTAAAATACACCCACTTCAGGGTTACAGGCCCTACTACATGTCTGTAAGCATGGGTCATTGTTGAACCTCCCAATTTGTGGCTGCCCTGACAAAAGGGCTATACTACAATGCACCCAGTTCTTAACAGGCCCTCCTGCACGTCTCTATCCAGGGACAAAGAGGAGCCTCCCAATTTTTGGCTGCCCTGACAAAAGGGCTATACTACAATACACCCTGTTCTTCTTAACAGGCCCTCCTGCACGTCTCAATCCAGGGACAAAGAGGAGCCTCCCAATTTTTGGCTGCCCTGACAAAAGGGCTATACTACAATACACCCAGTTCTTAACAGGCCCTCCTGCACGTCTCTATCCAGGGACAAAGAGGAGCCTCCCAATTTTTGGCTGCCCTGACCAAAGGGCTATACTATAATACACCCACTTGAGGGTTACAGGCCCTACTACATGTCTGTAAGCATGGGTCATTGTTGAACCTCCCCATTTTTGGCTACCCTGACCAAAGGGCTATAGTAAAATACACCCACTTCAGGGTTACAGGCCCTACTACATGTCTGTAAGCATGGGTCATTGTTGAACCTCCCAATTTTTGGCTGCCCTGACCAAAGGGCTATACTAAAATACACCCACTTGAGGGTTACAGGCCCTCCTGCACATCTCTATCCAGGGACAAAGAGGAGCCTCCCAATTTTTGGCTGCCCTGACCAAAGGGCTATACTAAAATACACCCAGTTCTTGTTTACAGGCCATCCTGCATGTCTGTATCCAGGGGCATTGGTGAGCCTCCCAATTTTTGACTACCCTTGCAAAGGAAGATACTACAATAGACCCAGTTCCTCAAAATGGGCACTTTATTTCTAGACAGGGCTTCATGTACGTCTCTTGTCAGGGTCATCGGAGTGTCGCACAATGTTTTCACGTAAAATCTTTTATGTAATCACAAAAAGTGACATACAACAGCTGTATCTCACTATTGGGTATGTGCCCTTAACATTTCCAACCTAAATATTCATTTTGGTGTTATTTTGGAAGGTTTCCTGGAGACTCCGTAAAATTGGCGTGAAACTCGGACAACATTGTTCAGAGCTGTGACTTTTGAGTGAGAAATGCTTCCAGGGGTCTTCCCCATGGTGTTGCCATGTCATTTCAGCACTCTTCTGAGACTTTTGTGACATTTTTAGGGTTTTTCCAGGCAGCCGGCAGTCATTTCATAAAAATACTCGTGTCTCCCATAGGATAACATTGGGCTCGTTACTCGGGCCGAGTACACGAGTATCTCGGGATGCTCGGCCCGAGCTTCGAGCACCCGAGCATTTTAGTACTCGCTCATCACTACTCAGGATATTAAACAACAGGACAATTTAACAAAAAATGAGAGAATAGCGTTAAAGAGATTAAAGGAAAATAAAAATATAGTAGTGAAAAAAGCCGATAAAGGGGGTGTAATAGTGGTTATGGGGTATAATTGGTATGTAAATAAGAGTGAGGAAATTTTAGCTGATAAAGGATACTATGAAGAATTAACGGTAGATCCTTCAAATAGTCTTTTAAATAGATACAAAATAACTATTAAGTCAGCTTGGAAAAGTGGTATACTCAGTGGGAAAGAGTATAAATTTTTGAACATCATAAGATATAAACTAGCACATTTTTATTTTTTGCCAAAAATACATAAAGACAGGATTAACCCACCAGGTCGCCCCATAATAGCGGGAATCGGATCTTTAACAAATAACTTATCACACTACATTGACCTTTTTTTACAAAAATATAATTTAAAGCTAGATACATATATAAGGGATTCATCACAATTAATTAGTTTGATTACCAAACTTCCTCCTCTTCCAGGATGTCTTTTAATAACGTTAGATGTAAGTGCCTTGTATTCGAGCATTCCACATCACTTAGGGTTAAAAATGATTGATCAAATTCTATCTAAGGATAAGGATATGCAGGATGCACAAAAAGAATTCTTGAAATGGGGTATATATTATATACTGAATAATAACATCTTTTAATTTCAGAAAAAGATATTTAGACAGGTGAGGGGCTGTGCGATGGGCACGAGATTCGCACCCAGTTATGCAGGTTTATATATGGGGGCTTTTGAATCTGTGTCCATCGCCGGCTCCCCGCTAGGGAAGGCACATATAAGGTTTTTTTAAACGTTTCATAGATGACCTCATTATAATATGGTCTGGCAGTAAGGAGGAGGCCTTGGTATTTGTGGAAGAATTGAATTGTAATGAATGGGGGCTAAAGTTTACAGTTAATATGTCTGACCATGCAATTCAATATTTGGATCTTGAAATCAACATTGATGAACAAGGGAAAATGAGTACGTCCACCTATTTTAAGAAAGTGGACGTAAATAGTTATTTAAAGTTCGGCAGTAGTCATCTTCCGGCATGGATCAAAAATATCCCCTATGGGCAATACTTGCGTGTCAGGAAAAATTGTACTTTTAACATGGATTTTAAGAAAGAAGCCAATGTATTAAAATATAGATTTAGAGAAAAAGGATATCCCAAGAAACTTTTATCTGATGCTTTTAAAAAATGCAAGAATTATACACAAGAGAATTGCATTAAAAAGATTGAAGATAGAGCCGATGATAGACAGAAAAAAGAGAATAAGAAGGATACCAAATATGGATGTAACCTGGTCACTACTTTTAATAAATCTCACAAGAATATTTATGTAATAATGAAAAAATATTGGTTCATCCTACAAAATGATCCTGTACTCTCTCAAACTATCCCTATGAACCCTAGAATTATTTTTAGAAAAGGACGAAATTTGCAGAGTATAATAGCCCCAAATAGAATAAAAGAACTACCGAAAGACATGGATAATGAACATAATCATAATGATATGTGTGATGAGAAAGGCTGTTACAAATGCGGGTCGGGGAAGTGTAAGTGTTGTGCATCCATTGTACATGGATGTACCACGTTTATCTCAAACACTACAAAAGAAATATTTAATATAAAACATAGATTTAACTGTCGGTCGAGGTTTATTATTTATCTTCTGGAATGCCCGTGCAGGCAGCAATATATTGGTAGAACCGTACAGAGTATGCAGGCCAGGTTAAATAAACATAGATCAAATATAAGAAAAAGTTTCCTGCTGCATAGTGTATCTAGGCATTATGCCCAAATGCATGGAAGTGATCCATCTAGTTTGCGATTAGTTATTATAGATCAAATAAATGAGGGAATTCCTGATAGGTTTGATAAACTCTGCAAAAAGGAATCTTACTGGATCTTTAAAATGGGGACCCTTTCCCCTGAAGAGTTAAATTTAACTATAGGTGATTGAACGCTGCTATGATAAAGATATAGAAGTGTATGATATATGAGAGCATTTTTTATATTAACACCAATTTTTTAATCATGTGTAATTTGTAGTAGGCATTATTTTTTTTTTTTTCTTTGTAATACTTTTTGTATAGTAATTTTATATTGTTTTATATGATGTTTTAATATTGGATTGCTTTTATCTATGAAGTAATGAAATGGTTAATAGTTTTTTGCACACCCTCCTCCAATGAGTTGTAGGCTCTTTGTGAATAAAAGGAGGAGGAGAAATAGAGGTCCTTATCCACTTGAGGAAGACGCATTGGTGTCGAAACATGTTGTGGCGAGGACTCACATTTGTTAATATCCAATAAAGATCTAAAGGTAATACTGATCAGTGCAGTGTCCTTGTGTAACGCTCATATTCTAAATACCACCATTTCTGTATTGTTCCTTAATTTATCCTCCCTTTTGGGAGTGTGGTGGAAGAGAGCAGCTTTGCACACAAGGACCTGGCTGGTAAAACAGACACGTGATTAATCTCGGGACCCGGAGAAGCGAGTTGGAGCTGGACAATTAGTTTGGAACCAGGAACCGGCGAGTAAAGGTCTCGGATCCCTTCCTCACCACTGAGCCTACAATCTGGTTGTGCAGAGACGGCACAACCAGTTAAGGTGAGTGAGGAATCAGTGTAACGGAGAATTTAATCTGCCTTTAGTAAACCGAAAAATTTCTGCTTTATTATACAGATAGGATTCAAAGAGGTGACCATAAAGGTGGGGTGGGAGTAATTGAAAACCCAGGGATTGATAATTGTTGATGTTGATCGATGAGAAAGTAACCCAATGATAACCTTTGGCACTAATGTGATTGAGAATTGTCTAGAGGAGATTATTGTGCTGTTACAACAGGTTGCTGAAACTGTCAACCTCGGACAACAGAAAGTCCTGCAGAAAGAAATAAAGTCCCTGATGCTGAGGCAGCAGGTGGAGCTGTCTGGAGGAGAAGCCGGCAGTGTAAGAGTAAGTGATCCGGTACCCATTGTAATACCCCCACAGAGTGAAATGTTTAACTGGTGTAGGGCAGCAATAGGCCGTAGAGGGCAAGATTACCAAGCCTTGGTGAAGCCCGTGTACTCAGACAGTAGGCCCAATGTCCTGATAGCCAGCGGGGTAGTTGATGTCCGCAAGGGGAGGGTACCTGTACGTGTCTTAAACTGCAGTGAATAAGAGGTCAAACTGCCTAGGTATACTACCATTGCTAAGTTGTACACTGTCAATAACACCTCCATCACGGCAGGAGAGCTCTTGAATCCGTCTGACAAGGCGGAGGACAATGGCTCTGAGGGAAAGCCAGAGGATTGGTGCCAGAAGTTACATGTAGGCACTGCCTCCACCCTTTCACACCAAAAGCATGGAGTTTACTGGGTAGTGCAGGAATATGAACAAGTCTTTAGTAAACATCATTTAGACTTTAGGCAGGTAAAAGGAGTTCAACATCATAGTCCCACAGGTGACCATCCGCCCATTACAGAGAGATACAGGCCTGTACCGCCAGCTCACTATCAATGTGCCAAAGAGATGTTACAGGAGATGAAGGAAGCTGGGGTGATAAAAGATAGTTGTAGCCCCTGGGCAGCTCCTCTAGTCCTGGTAAGAAAGAAAGATGGGACAATGAGAATGAGTGTAGATTACAGGCAGATTAACCGCATTACACATAAGGATGCTTACCCATTATCCAGAATTGAAGAGTGACTGGCTGCATTGAGAACTGCTAACTACTTTTCCACCTTACATCTCACCAGTGGGTATTGGCAGGTTTTTGTGGCAGAAGCGAACCGAGAGAACAGCATTTGCCACGCCAATAGTCCTCTGTGAGTTCAACTGCATGCCATCCGGACTCTGTAATGCACCAGGAACACTCCAAAGGGTGATGAAGTGCTGCCTGGGGAACAAGAACTTTGAAACTATCTTACTGTAATTAGATGACGTCATAGTCTACTCCAAGACATATGAAGACTATCTGGAGCACTTGTCTGAAGTGTTTGAAGCGTTGTCCAGTTATGGCATGAAAGTGAAGCCATCCAAGTGTCACCAGTTGAAGTCTAAGGTACAGTACCTCGGCCATGTTGTCAGTGCTGAAGGTGTAGCACCAGATGCTGAGAAAGTCACTGTCATTAGGGACTGGCCAAAACCAACCATTATCAAGAAAGTGAGTCAGTTCCTGGGGCTGGTAGGGTACTACTGGAGGTTCATCAAGGAGTTCACAAAGATGGCAGCACTCCTGCAAGACCTCCTGGTAGGCCAGTCCAAGAAGACTAAGAACCCAAGTCCACCGTTCTAGCAGCAGAGAAGAAGACTCCTTCAATCAATTGAAGTGGGCCCTGACGGGGGAGGAAATCCTAGCCTATTCTGACTATGGCCAGCTGTTTGTGTTGTATACGGATGCTAGCAATGTATTATTGGGAGTAGTATTGTCCCAAGTACAAAGAGGCAGAAAAAGATTGATTGCCAGTGTGGTGCCCCGCAACGAGTGCATCACAAGAGGGTATTGCAGCCCAGACCGCAGATGCAATATTCTCTGACTAAGTTATGACATGGTTAAAACTCAGAGCTCCATACCCTACATGCACATCAGAATAGAAGGCCAATAAGGTCCTGGTGGGCGGAGTGTAGGAGTAGTGTGTTAGAGGAGAATGTAGGAGAAGAAGAAGAAGGAAGTGGTCGGGAGGAACGTAGGAGAGGGGGCTCTGCACAGTGCCGTGCAGCCCCTAGACCAATTTGTTTGGCGCCATTACCTGGTGCCATTATTAGGTGCCATTACCTGGTGCCTAATAACCGGAACTTGGGCGAACATCCACGGGTCAAAATACACCTGCGCCCATCTACAACCGGATCACTGGTTCCGAAGCAAGCAAGTTGTTCAGCACTGCATAGAAAACCAGGAGTGGAGGGACCGCTCTACAGGAGTACCCCACCGCTGCCGCAAACAGAGCCATCTTGCTAGCGGAGTACCCACCAAAAGGACCCAGGCTCCCCTCACACCGGAACGTACACACCGGCAGGGAAATTGAAGTAGCCCCTTGTACCCGAACTTGGCACACTAAGGCGACATCGGCAACTCACCTAGAACAAGCTTAGATTGGAGGAACACCGCGGAGCTCTGAGATAATACCGGTCATTGCTACGTCCACCCAGTCCGTTACCCGTTACCTGTATACCATGTATCACCTGCTGGTTACAGTAAAATACCCGTTACAGAAACTATCAGTGTCCGTGTTTCTTCAGAACTGTTTAATCCCGCGTACTAAGAGTAACTAAGCTGCTTCACAACATCTTGTGCAGCGTCTGGCTCCGGGGACTCCCGCTCGTCCTATGGGGAGTGTCCCATCTTGCTGCATTCCATCCCCCGGAGGCACAAGCAGCGCCGGTGAAATCACTGGAATTCCCGCAGGTGGCGTCACGACAAGAAACTTAACCTTTATCCGTTCAGCCAACCTTATTGATCTGGACTACCGGGCCCACACAGCCTTGGGCGCGGTACCGTGACAGGGAGCAGCGACAGCCCGAGACGTGCATACCCCGGCTACGGTGAGTCACCTATGCTGGCAGGAAGCTCCGTCCTACAGAAAGGAACCCAGAGAACTACAGCTCGTTCAAGTTAGAGTTCCTAGCCATAGTCAGGGTGGTCACAGAACGTTTCAAGCATTATCTGGCTGCAGAAAAATTTACCATCTTCACAGACAACAATCCGTTGACTCACTTGCAGATAGCGAAGTTAGGTGCGCTGGAGCAGCGATGGATGACCAGGCTGTCCAATTACAACTTTACCATCCAGTACCGGGCAGGTGACAAGAACTCCAAAGCTAATGCATTGTCCAGGAAGCCCCATATACAAGATGCGGGAGAAGACCCGGAGGAGCTGGAAGAGATAGAGCTACCGGCTTTTCACCGCCCTCATGTGTTACAGTGTGTTCATTATGTGAATGACAAACGTCAAGAGGCTACATTGAATCAGTTACCTCACCATGGATGGGCAGAAACACAAGACAGTGACCCAGCTGTTCACTTAGTGAAGCAGCTGTTGAAAGAGGCAGATTCACATCCTGGTCCAGATGCTCCACCTGAAACACAACAGCTGTGGAAAGAGAAAAGCAAATTGTTCATTTATGGAGGTAAGCTGTGCAGGCGTTACATTAATCCAAAAACCCATGAACATGTCTGGCAGATAGTAGTTCCAAGGAGGGATAATCCAGATGGTACTTGAGGCGTATCATAATGGTGCAGGGCATTTCAGATGGAAAAAGTTGGAGGTTCTGCTGAAAGAAAGATTCTACTGGGTTGGCATGAGAAAAGCCATTGAAAACTGGTGCAGAGACTGTGGACCATGCAACCTGAGAAGGAAGGATCAAGATAACCAGAGAGCCCCACTACAGTCAATTGTCACCAAACAACCACTTGAATGTATGGCCTTAGATCATGTGAAACTGACTCCAAGTAGATCAGGCCATGTCTACGCCCTCAACATTGTAGATCACTACTCTTGTAGTAGTACCTGTAAAGGACTTAACAGCCAAAACAGCGGCCAGAGCCTTACAAGCCCACTTTTGTAGATCCCATGGTTATCCAGAACAAGTGTTAACAGATCAAGGACCAGCCTTTGAAGTAGAGATATTTCAAGAATTCTGTAACATATATGGGTGTAAGAAGATAAGAACTACACTGTATCACGCACAAACAAATGGAATGTGTGAGAAAATGAATCAGGTAGTTATAGACCTGTTGAAAACATAGCCATTAGAAGAAAGAAACCTGTGGCCAGAAAAGTTGCCAGATTTAGTGGACTTATATAATCACGTCCCTGTGAGTTCCACCAATTGTACACCTGCGTACTTAATGAGAGCATGACCTGGCAAATTGCGCATTGACATGGATATGGGAAAAGTGAAGCTAGATGTAGATTCGGCAGATTATAATTGGGATACATAACGCCAGCAACAGTATCGTAAAGTACAAGAATGCGTAGAGAGGAGTTTGTCCCAAGCCAAAGAAAGACAAGAGAAATCCTATAACAAGTATGCTACTACAGTTCCTTTAAAACCAGGTGAGCAAGTCCTCAAGAGAAAGAGACGTACCAACAAACTAGATGCCTTCAAATTTTGACAATACCAAAGTGTGCCTTGTTAGTAAGGACAAAGGAAAGACATCAGCAGCAGTTTCCAGAGACTATTTGAAGGTATGTCCAAATTGTAGCTCGCAGAAATAGTTTCAGAAGTACCCTTATCTGTGAAACTAAAAGAATAAGAAATGATCCATACAGTACTTGGAGACTTTCCTAAGACATGGACACAGTACAATGGAGCAATAGTTGCCCCTATGTTAGCCTTTCCCAAAACAGTGGTGCTTGAACCAGTAAGACGTGAAGAACCACAAGTGGAAGAATCATTCGCCATACCTTCAGAGGAACAGGAAGAACAAACCCCTGCTAACATTGAATCTGTCATACCCATGGTGAGTCTAAGAAGTCGCAGAAAGCTACCTAGCCTACCTGTAACACATAGTCCTACTTACAGTACAGACACTAGTGGGATACCAACAGACACATTAGACTAGGCTAGGTCATCATTAGAAGCATCCATGCTACAAAGATACTAGCGCAGTACCCAAGGTCAAATCCCAGTTACATACCAAGATTAATAGTGCAGTTCAGCTAGGTTAAAAATGTAAATATGTTTTTCTTGTTTTTATGAAAAAATGTAAATATGTAACTAAACAACCACCAAGCGTACGTGCCTACAGGACTTACTGTATGAGCTTTTGAGCTTTCTTGAACTTTTATCTTTAAACATGGACAAATATGCCACTGGACTGGTTGCGGTAAAGACATTTTTGTATATAAATTCATGATCAGTCAACGGTGGAAAGACTAAGCGCCGTAGTGACTGCTTATTTTAAATTTTCTTGGATTTTGTAATTTTTTGATTTTTTAGGCTTTGTACACTTTTCAACTGTTATTTACTTATTGTTATGTTTACAAAAAGGTTTCTCAGTCTGGAAGTACTGCTAAGCTCATACCAGGATAGCTGAACTAAGCTTGAGAGACCTAAGGCAAGGGTCTGAGGAAACCGAGGAGTGCCTGAGGAGTGGAGCGGCATCGAGTTCACCCCAGTGTAGAGAGTGTCAAGAACCGGACACTGGGGTCCAAGGCTGTGCAGGGCCTAATGCCCCAGTAGCCAACACCGGAGGGTGGGGGATTCTAAGTCCCCCAGCCACACCAACGTTCCCGCAGGCAAAGCAGCGTGAAGAGCCCAGGAGCAGCCGCCAAAGAAGTGGGGCTGGAGAAGGACTAGAGCTGCCTGTCATACCGACACCAAGCTGGAGAGAGAGAGGGCCGCAGCTCAGCTTAAAGCAGCAGCAGGGACCCATAGCGGAAGCTCAGCAGGGAGGCCTCAGAACTTGCCAGGTGAGGAGAACCCTGAGTTGCTCCCATGTTGCACAGACTCTCAGTAACATCACCTGTCCTTGCATCAGTGCCACCAGTAAAGGATCTGAGGAACCAACAAACCGTGATTCTGCCTGTTACTTTGCACCCTCCATCCTGCACCCTACAACCTTCCAACATCCACTACCCTGGGGACCCGCTCCACCCATAGGGAGCCACTCCATCCCAGCTGCCCATCCATCATCCCCAGAGGTTCTGCAGCAGCGGCCGCTACCCATAGCTGCAACCCACGGGTGACGTCATGACCTTTATCCCTAGAAGATTTCCCCATATTTTTAGTGACTCCACAGGGCCACTGAAGCCAGGTCTCAGGCCCCGAGCGTACCCCAAGAGACCGAACCAGCCCAGACCCGAGTACCCCATGGCCCTGGGGCAAGTCATATACAATTTTGGGAGGTAATTTCAAATCATAAAAACATTGAAGTGTCTGTGAGTCCAAATTCACTAGAACTCTTGATTGCATCCAGAAAGGGCTAAACCTAACTGATGAATTTATGGCTCATTTTAACATCTGAAGAACTGTTTTCAAAGACACTAAAGTCTTAAGATACCAGGTCTTCATATAAATTAGAGTCATAAAAACGTAGATATCACTAAGCCTGGCTGATTGATGATCCTCTCCAGGCTTTGTTTTGTTTATTTAGTTAAATAACTATTCATTATACCTTGCATCTGCTCTAGTTGTTCATGTATATATTTTGAGCTTCTTTCAATAATTTGTCATACCATACCTGATGAAGGGACCTGAGATGTCTCGAAAGCTCGCATTGTAACATTACTTATTTTTGTTAGCCATTAAAAGGTATTACAACTACAAGAATATTATCTTGTTTCTCCCACTGAGAGGAATCATCATATTGTAGTAAAACTGCCAATTGAAGGCTATCACCACTAAAAGTGTAATAGTCCACAATAGTGAGTCAATACCGATGGTTAAATCTATTAATGTCATGCAGTAGCAACATTGGATTCATTAGATTCAATTAAGTAATAGTGGCAATGCCCATTCATCCAAATTGCTGCAGCACAATCATTCTCCCAGCTCCCATGAGTGGGCAATCCTAATGTATGATTTAGCTACAGCTGCTCACCCATTCACCTTGTCACTCAAGTGTGGATGTCCCCAGGGGGTAGGAAACGCGCCTATGCGTTTCGCTTATGAGCTTCCTCTGGGGCATGTACTATTTGTAAATCATTAAATAATCTTTTTGTCAAAAAATGTACACCCTGTAATTTCCTATGTGTTTGCAATAAAAATATGTTTAAAATACATGTGTGTGTTGGATGGGGGTCATTAATATAGGATGGGAACATTACTACACGTAGGGACCAGTGAGGAACATTACTTCAAGAAGGGGACCAGGATGGGGACATTACTACAAGACGGGGACCAGTTTGGGGGACATTAATATACAATGGGGACCAGTATGGGGACATTACTACATAAAGAAGATTAGGGTGGGGACATTCCTACAAGAAGATCAGGATTTGTACTTTACTAGATTGAGCAAAAAATTCTGGTATTGCTAAAATGTCACTAAGGGTACCGTTACACGTCACAGCATTGCATGCAGTTTCACAGGCAATTTGCTGGTTGCAGTGAAATCATGGACACATTGTTACATTTGTACAAAATATAACAATGTGTCCATGATGTCACTGCAACCAGCAAATTGCCAGTGAAATTGCATGCAATATTGCGATGTGTAACGGTACCCTTAGTCCTACAAGCAATGCGGCCCCCTGATATCAATTTTTTTCTACGTGCGGCCCACCAACCCAGCCGAGTTTGAGACCCCTGCTCTAGCAGAAGGCAATAAGGACAACAAATCAATAAATTCATGATTCCATATTTTTTCTTTTGTAGCCATGGATAGATGGTAACCCAGTGGGGACATTATGCATGGCATTGACTCTTTCAATAATGCAACATTGACACTTGTGCGTCTATTAACTACTTCAACCTCCATAACAGGCATATTCGTACGAGATCCACATACAGAGGTAACAGGCAACTTAGGATCCTTGAGGACAGATTTTGCAAACGTGCAGACCATAAACTTTTAAAAAAATCTTGCAACATAGAATATGTAAGATCATATACAAGGATAGAAGGTGGTGTCTCATCCTGTTCTGCTCCACTTGCTGGCATGGAAGGCACCTTTGCTGGACTTCACTTTGAGTGCAGCAGAACCTGGCAGCTGGTCCCAGCCAGCTTGCCTTCTGGCTGCATGGCGACCAGGAAGTTCTTCTGTAGGCACATTGTATAAGGGGCTTTGAGATACTCTGTTATCCGCTTCCATGTGTGCTAATTCCCAAAGTGGTGACTGCCTCCCTGCAGCTCCTAGCCTGCTATTTCCAAGGCTTCTGCTGTACCTCAGAGATGGCTGCTATGATCTACCCCTTGACATGGAGTGACATCTGTGCTCCACCTCTGGCGCCCTCCAAGCAGCTGATCTCACTCCCAGGTGGACTATTATCTTCTTCTGATAATGTCTCTCAGCTACTGGTGGTAAAAAGGACTTCACTGGTCTCCTATGTCTGACAGGCAAACGGCAGAATTGCCCGCTTCTTCCTTTGGTAACATGTCTTCCTGTCCTGAGAGCTGAGACACACCGCATGCTGCACCACTACCACTGGACTAACCTTGGTTTCCGTCTAGAACGCGACACAGCTATTCTTAGCCTCTTTCTGCTCTCACCTTCTCCATTAGCTGCACCAACAGGTCCTCCTTCTTGAAATCTTCAGAAATTAAATTAGCTGCCTACAGTTTGTGGGTGGGGATTAAATAGGGTTTTGTAACCTAACCACTAGTCGTGCTGTCCAATCCCAAACATCCATAACTTCTCCTGACCAATGGCTAGAGATCAAAAGTTTTGCCTGGATATGGTCCATCCTGCCAAAAATCTTGACATACTTAATCCTTTGATCTCCAAACAGAAAAAGAAGCCAGTGCTGCTTGTGGTTAGGACGCAATACAAAAAGTGCATATGCACATATTAATTTCTAACTGTACTTTAAGCCAAGAAATTTAGCAAACAATTGATCAATTCTTTTAGCTACCCCGCCACGTCACAGCATTCTGAGATGGGGCAGTCCTACTGTACGTTTTTTATATACGCTGTGCCATTACGGCCTCCTGAATGCATTAAAAGCAGGACCACATTAAATGCACACGTACCTGAAGCATTTCTAAACTATTTCCACCACACCAGAAGGGCAAGCGCAGCTAAAGGCAAGCCAGGTCCTGACATGACATCCGTACATTATCAGATCTGATCCCCACACTGCCAGACCAGCATCCATGGATGAGGGTAGAACAGACCCAAACACATGTGCAACAATTAAGCAGAGCCTATGGTCAGGGTGTGTTCGCTGTATGTGTATACAGCAGCCTAGATCAATCACAATAAAGACAGATAGAATGGCTTGCATAACCAAGCATGCACGGCAAAACGTGGTGGTCAACCACATATCAATAACAAAAAAAAAAGCCAGGAAGCCAGCACGCAATACAAAAAGTGCATATGCACATATTAATTTCTAACTGTACTTTAAGCTGAGACATTTAGCAAACAGTTGATCAATTCTTTGAGCTCCCCCACCACGTCACGGCATTCTCAGATGGGGCAGTCCTACTCTACATTTTTTATATACGCTGTGCTATTACGGCCTCCTGAATGCATTAAAAGCAGGACCACATTAAATGCACACGTACGTGAAGCATTACTGAACTCCTCCCACAGCGCCAGAAGGGCAAGCATAGCTAAAGGCAGACCAGGTCTGGACATTATCAGATCTGACCAAGTATAACACACTGTATAATAAATATAATTGAGAGATACACAAGAACTGTACATAGCATTAACGGGAAAAAAATGACTCAGCTTAAAAATGGCTGCTGTACCAGAGAAAGCAGTACAAAACAAGAAACAATTAAAATACACTACACATTATTAAGTATCAACAGATAGAACAGCACCATCTACTGACACTGCAATGTAACTCCTCCAAGATATAAGTCTGTAGCGTGTTGCTTGTATTCCAGTTATTGATGGTATAAGTATAGTTAAAATTATGCTATTCAACCAACCACTAAAGGTTTCACTGATATCATAAAACATAATCCAGTCCTATATTTAGCACTTAGACGTAACTGCAATTTTTTAAATCACACGTTTTTTTCAAACAGTGCAATAATTTGTAAGTTGCATTTCAGTTAAAGGGAACCTGTCACCTGTATCTAAGCCCCTACACTATCACTACCTGTCCCTGCACCTTCCTAGCTGCTCCCTATCTATCCCTCTTTGAGCTAAATCCGCCCTAAAAAACTGCAGAAAAATAACTTCTAACTTACAGAAGTCCCTGAGGCTGGGGACTGAGAAGGCGGCGCCAGGCTCCATTCTGCCCCTCCTCGATGCAGCAGCGCACGCCCCACTGGGCGGCGTTATTCTTTCTTCATCGCCGCCTCCTCCATTTGGAATCTCTGCTTTACACCTATCATGTTGTGGTGATGCGACCTCGATGTGTCCCCTGACTGGGACACAGCATATGGGAGATTGTATCTTCTGCTCGATAGCAGCACACACAGGGTTAGCTGCTACTGGAGCTAAGTGCTGATTGAAAGCACTGACACCCAGGTGTGCGGGTGAATAGGAGAAGATATGAGCTGCCCTGGGCTGTGGGGAGGGGGTGGAGTGTGTCAGGACAGCAGCAGGAGCTGCTGTGTAGAGAGCTATGTGAAGATTTAACACAGCCTGTGAGCTCTCTCAGAGTGGACATTCATGAGGCTAATGAGCGGACGGTGAGGAGAGAAAGGTTGTGTACTGACCTAACACAGCCTACCCGGGGGAAGGTACAGAGCTTCTATATCAGCTGTTGGGATTGTATGAGTTTGTACTCGGCTGCACCCCGGTGTAACAGGCCAGACTAACCCCCCAACCAGAATATACCTGGGGTTAAAGTGGCCTAGTCCAGATTATACCCCTCCGTATACCACAGCAGCTGTAGATCAGGGCCCCAAGCCGTGCACAGGGCCCCAAGCAACACATGGGGGCCCGAGGCAGCACAAAGTGGCCCCAGGCAGCAGAAAGTGGCCCTACGCAACATACAGGGGCCCCAGGCAGTGCTAGGGGCCCCAGGCAGTGCATGGGGGCCCCAGGCAGCACACAGGGGCCCCAGGCTACACACAGGATCCCAGGCTACACACAGGGGCCCCAGCCAGCATACAAGGGCCCCAGGCAGTGCACGGGGCCCCAGGCAGCACAAAGTGGCCCCAGGCAACATACAGGGGCCCCAGGCAGTACTAGGGGCCCCAGGCTACACACAAGATCCCAGTTGACACACAGGGGCCCCATGCAGCACACAAGGGCCCCAGGCAGCACACAGGGGCCCCAGGCAGCACACAGGGGCCCCAGGCAGCACACAGGGGCCCCAGGCAGCACAAAGTGGCCCCAGGTGGCCCACTGCCTGGGGCCCCTGTATGCTGGCTGGGGCCCCTGTGTGTAGGCTGGGATCCTGTGTGTAGCCTCGGGCCCCCATGTGCTGCCTGGGGCCCCTAGCACTGCCTGGGGCCCTAGCACTGCCTGGGGCCCCTGTATGTTGCGAAGGGCCACTTTCTGCTGCCTGGGGCCACTTTGCGCTGCCACGGGCCCTCATGCGTTGCTTGGGACCCTGTGCACGGCTTGGGGCCCTGATCTACAGCTGCTGTGGTATACGGAGAGTTATAATCTGGCCTAGGCCTGTTTATACCCCCGGGCCAGGTATATTCTGGCCCAGGGGGGTATATTCTGGGCTAGCCCAGTTTATACCCCGGGGTATAAACTGGGCTAGGCCAGACTATACCCGGGGTATAATCTGGGCTAGGCCACTTTAACCCCAGATATATTCTGGTCAGGGGGTTAGTCTGGCCTGTTACACTGGAACCATGGAGGTCTGTGAATACCTGAACTGTGCCATTAAACTGTGTGCTGTGTGAGTAAATACCTGAGTCACTGCCTTCTGTCGTGCTGATCCTAACTGCTACCTTACAGTGTAAAGTGGGTGGGAGATTCCAAATGGAGGAGGCGGTGATGAAGAATAACGCTGCCCAGTGGGGGCGTGTGCTGCTGCATCGAGGAGGGGCAGAATGGAGCCTGGCGCCGCCTTCTCAGTCCCCAGCCTCAGGGACTTCTGTAAGTTATAAGTTATTTTTCTCCAGTTTTATAGAGCGGATTTAGCTCAGAGAGGGATAGATAGGGAGCAGCTAGGAAGGTGCAGGGACAGGTAGTGATAGTGTAGGGGCTTAGATCCAGGTGACAGGTTCCCTTTAAGGGAAAAGAAACAACTGTTTAATTCATCTTCCATTGCAAGTGTGAACAAGCTTGTGAGTGTGAGCTGGATTGAGTGTGAGACTTGTGATTCAGTGACTTTGGATTCAGAGAGTTTAGAAGGGAGGAATCTGTACTAATGGCCGTTTGTATTTATTTGTCTACTTACTTAACATTTGTATTTGGTGCAATCCCTATTATGAAAATGTGCTCCATTATTGGCAATATCAACCAGTGTACATGTTGTCTTATGAACAGCCGTTTGAGGGGGCATACTGCTGTGCATGATGTGAGCAGGTTGTGCATTTGAAAGTTTAGGTACCTGATCTAAAGGAACACCTGGCAACACTAAGATCCATAGACAATATGGGAAGGAGTTTGCTGCTCATTGAGCAACTGTTCACTGGGGTAGATATGAGGGGATCATAGTATGGAGCTGCAGGACAGTAAGGCAGCTAACTGGGTGACAGTAAGAAGGCGGGATAGAGGGAAGAGTGCCAAGAAGGCTAGTCCTGATCTGGCACACCCCAACAAGTTTGCTAAGTTGGCAGATGAGGGGAGTGTAATTACAAGGGTAGCACTGTGGCAGTAAGATGCGTCCTCTAAATGCCTAAGGAGCATCTGCTCCAGAAAGAGGGGAAATATAGTGCTGTGCAAACTAAATGGGAAAAGGCAAAAAAACACATATTTTTGAATATTTAATAATAAAATGTTATAATGCACTGTTACATACTAATTTTAGTAAGAAATATGTCCTACTTTTTCTTCCACATTTCCCTTTTCGTTTTGAAGAAAACTATCCAGTTTCATTGTGTGCGCAAATTATTCTTGAAACTGTAGATTTTCCAATACCAATGGTGGAAGCGATTTCTCTTACAGTCAGACTTGTATGTTCATTAAGAGTAATAATTCTAGACCTCTTCCGTGGAGTAACATCCATTTTTACAGGCATGAATCACACAGAGAAAAAGCACACTAAACCACTCCTCACAGAAACAAGTTCTCAACTGAAGCTGAGGGGGCAGCTAGCTGTTATTTTCTGACTAAAACCAGTCAAACCACATTTTGTTACTCAAGGTTGTACACTCACACCTGTTCAAAGCAGTTAAAACTGGTTTGAATCAATGACTGGTAACCCCAACTTACGATTTTACGATTTAAAAAAATGCTTTCTCCCAATTAATTTGCACAGCACTGTAGAAGAGCAGGGCAGGTCAAACAGGTGCTGGTAGTGGGGGACTCAATTATTAGGGTAACAGATAGGGTAATCTGTCACAAAGACAGGGCTCGCTGAACAGTGTGTTGTCTTCATGGCCCTCGAGTTCAGCACATCGCTGATCGGGTAGACAGATTACTGGGAGGGGCTTGTGTGGATCTAGCAGTCATGGTTCACAATGGCAAAAATGATAAAGGCAATTAAGCTGTAAGCTTAAATCAAGGATCTCCACAGTGGTATTTTCTGAAAACTAGTCTGATTGCTGTATGTGGAGTCAGGAAGGAAATTTTCGCCCAATGTGGAGCGTAGTGTTTGCTACATGGTTTTTTTTTTTGCTTTCCACTGGATCAATATGTTTGGCTATGGGTTGAACTAGATGGACTGTGCTCACGATGTGTTGTTTGATACTTTTTAGGCAGATTTCAAGAATCTGCATCAAAATCTGCATGACTATCCTGAAGCCAGCAGAGTTTATGAGGGTGCAGAAATACTGTGCTCACGTTGCTATTTTTTTATTGCAGATTTGGTGCATATTTCTACACCAAATCTGCAAGAAAAAAAAACGTTGGCACAGCACTTTTGCACCCTCATAAACTTTACTGGCTTAGGCTAGGGTCACACATGCATATTTTACTTGCTTTTTTTGAGACCTGCGTTTTATAAAAACGCATGTAAAAACGCACCCATAGGCCCCCATGCAAAAAAACGCATGCCCAATGGCAAAAACACATGCCCCATTAGCAAAAACACATGCCTAAAGTGCCATGCGTTTTTGCACTTAAGTGAGGAGCTGCCTTGAAAAACGCATGCAAAAACTCATGGTACCATTTAGTGCCATATAAAAACGCATGCATTTCCCATAGGGCCCCATGTTAAAAAAACGAATTCTGCAGACACTGTCCCTGGTTACCCGATGTGTATCGTGGTAACCAGTTCATACAGCAGGCTACCTAGCGTCCGCTTATCCCGAGCGCACAGGGAAACGCTGCTAGCAGCCTTTCCCTGTGCGCTCGGGATAAGCGGTGACTAGGCAGCCTGCTGTATGAACTGGTTACCACAATACACATCGGGTAACCAGGGACAGCGTCTGCAGAAAGCGGCCGCACACACACACCTGCGCTTCTCTGCAAAAATCTAAGTATTTAGCGCAGAAGCCCTAAATACTGAGAGCGCAGGTGTGTGGACAAGGCCATAGACATTCAGATTTTAATAGAGATTCTAAAAATCTGCATTGAAAAAGGCATCAAACAATGCAACGTGGGCACAGGGCCTTAAAATCTACCTTCAACCTGAAAAACTATGAAAAACTATGAAACCTCTTCTGAAATTGCTGGTAATTCCTAAGTGATCATTTTATGCATCCAGGTCTAATTTCAGCTTTCCTGCTGACCAAAAAATGTAAACGATGCCTTTCTTGCATTGAAATATAAGGCTGGGGTTGTTCTGTTAGGCCATGTGCAAATAAACAATAAGCAAATCCTTATTCCAGCAGAAATCCTGAAGTTCTATGCACATGTTTTATTTTTATTTTACAGAATTGGTACATAAATAAATCTGCATCGTGTCAATTCATTCAGTTTTTGCAGCTTTTTTACACCCCAGAAAGCAAGAAAAACGCATGTAAAAGACACACCTAGAACGCACTGAAAACTTGTCAAAAATGCATGTTTTTTTCTGTCAAGAGATACAGTTTTGGTGCAGAGTTTCTGCAACCAAACACTTAACGTGCACACATCCCCTTACACTGTGTTTATATAGGGACATTTTTCTGCATTTTTTTTCTACAGCAAAACCTCATCTCTTGGCAGTGAAAAAGCTCTATTTTATGCTCCATTTTGCAGCAAAAATGCATGAAAAATTGTACCAAAAAACACAGCTGTGCTTTTTGTTCTTCATTGCTTTCAATGGTTAAAAAAGCAGCAAAGAATTGACATACTACTCATTTTAAAAATGAAGCAAAAAAAGAACGGACCACATCTGAATTCGAAAAATAAAATCTTTTTATTTGCTCGCAAGAGAAACACACAGCAGGTCAACAAAAATGTCCACAAAAATCTTTGAGTCAATATAACAAGGCCAGTTTTAAATAACAGTAAAGAGACGGGTTTTAGAATTCTCTTCTTCAATATCAGTAACTTTGTTATTCACATTTTAGCAAAATATCCTAACAAAAATGTTTCCTTCCTCTGTGACAACTATGTGAATACTTTAGGAATCTGATAGCATGTAACTAGACAAGACAAAGACGAGGTTTCGAGTTCAGGTCTGTATTACACACATGAGTAAACAAGTTCAGGTGCAACAAACAGGGGTGCAAGGCAAAATGATGAGTGGCTGGTCAGATTAAGGAACTCAGGCACAGCCGTCACCAGAATACAAGACTGGAGACTACCAGAACACGGAGGAGGAGCCCATCCAGGAATACGAGTGGGTCTGACTCAGAAACATGGACTGGATGACCAGGACCTTGGACTGGACATCTGTACACAGGCAGGAGATTCAGGACACAGGCAGGACATCCAGGATACAGGCATGACATCAGGGACACAAGCAGGACATCAGGGACACAGGAAGGACATCTGGGACACTAGAAAGACATCTGAAACACTGGCAGGATGTCTAGGACATTGATCATCGTGCTCCAGGCACCAGGCAGCGGTCTTGAGGCTCAGGACATTGGACATGGGCTCCAGGCACCAGGCACAGTCATCAGCTCTGGACAATGGACAAGGGCTACAGGTACCAGGCAGCGGTCATCAGGCTATGGACATCAGACAAGGGCTACAGGCACTAGGCAGCAGTCATCAGACTCCAGACACCAGACACTGACTGGAAAGAAACCCAAGCAAGATTGTGCAAGCATTGCAGGAGCAGGCCAGAGCTGCATGACATGGGCTCTACAGGAGTGGATGAGAGATAAGTAGTGAGAGCACAGCAGAACAGTGCAAGAACAACAAGCATGGACACTTTGAATGACACAACACTGCAGGAGCGGACTGAGCTACGGTTCGAGAATAGCACAGCTAGGCAGCTCAGCAGGAAGCACCGACTCAAGCTTCAAAAGATGAACAGAGTTTTATTCACATGGACAACAAGGTCACAGGAAACTCACAGTTTTTAGGTTCAGCGGCAAAAAAAAGAAGATTGTATAGTCAAGGCAGGAGACCGCATGACATGGTCTAAGGTGACAAGAAGTATGAACACAGCAGACAGTGCAGAAAACAGATGACCACTTGAATACACAGCACTAGGCGGCTGCCAGGTGGCAGGGGGCAGGTGCCCCTGGGCTGGTGTATAGCCACATTCGGGCGCTCCTACAGAAACGGGCCGCCGGAGTCGGGATGGCCCGCGGCTAGCACAGACGCTGGGGTCGGATAGTAAAGGCTGACAGCACCCCCCCCCCCGTCTCAAGTCAGGCGACAGACCCCCCCGTCCAAGTCAGGCTGACGACCCCTCGTCTCCTCAATCAGGCTGACGACACACCCCCCCCCCCCGTCTCAGTCAGCTGACAGCACCAACCCCCCCGTCTCAAGTCAGCTGACGCACCCCCCCCCCCCGCTCCTCAGAGGGCGCATGGAAATCTGCACCAGGTATAGAGGCTCAGCCAGCCTGCAAGATGCAGAGCGACTGAGTGACGGTTCGAAATAGCACAGCAGCTAAGCACAGATAGTAGTCACAGGAACACCGAACTCAATTCAAGATGAACAGAGTTTTTTTACATGACACAGTCAGGAAACTCACAGTTTTGTCGGGCAAAAAAAAAGAAGATTTATAGTCAAGGCAGCAGGGAGCTCATACCATAGGAAACACAGACAGGACAGTTTCAAGGACAAAGAAAGAGAGTCATTAGATAACACAGGACTGATTACAGTCAGAACTGGAGCTGGAACACAGGCTGACCAGGAGCAGCGAGCTGGACCAACTCACTTGGATAGATTTACAAACCTAATGCAAAACTCTGGCGATTCCCAACAGGGAAGGGGAACTTTAAATAGGACATGCTGCTTATCAATAGGCTGGGGAAAGAGTCAATTATGACTTTAAGGATTGCTACCCTTATTGGGTGGCATTAGAGTTTCTCACTTCCTCACTGAAGTGACAATTTGCACATTTCCCAAAGGAGCATTCCGGCTATAAGACTCCTTATCAGCTTAATATAAAAGGGGGGGGACAAGAGGCGCAATAGTGCCCTATCACTAGTGACACTAGTGTAATATGGTGGTGCTGTGGAGCCACTCACCTGGTCCAGTTGTGATCCCCACAACTGGTTTGAAGGCGTTTAGGAAACAATGTTCCAAGCTGCTGCAGGACCTCCACCTACCACTGGACAGTGGTATGTTCCAAGAGAGATGATGGGAGTGATGGTGTGTCACGGTCCGCGCTGCTCTGGGTTCAAAAAAACTCACCAAGGAGCCAGACAACTTTTCATCCTGATTTATTCCTCCTACGCGTTTCAACGCCACACCCGGCGCCTTCCTCAGGGAGTATCTCTCTCCTTATGGTGGCAGGCAGATTCCTCTCCATAAGGTAGAAAGCTAGCTCCCCAGACCTCGTCTCAGTCTCTCATACAGCCAGATCAGAACTCCCACACACTGCACTGATGAGGGGCAGTCACCCAAAATGCAGCATCTGCCGTTTGGGGTTCTGATATGGCACAAATTCTAAGTCATATTAAAAGGCTTGTTAAAGAGTCGATTATGACTTTAAGGATTGCTACCCTTATTGGGTGGCATTAGAGTTTCTCACTTCCACACTGAAGTGACAATTTGCATATTTCCCAGAGGAGCATTGCGGCTATAAGACTCCTTATCAGCTTATCCCTCTCCTTATGATGACAGGCAGATTCCTCTCCATAAGGTAGAAAGCTAGTTCCCTAGACCTCGACTCAGCCTCTCATACAGCCAGATCAGAACTCCAACACACTGCACTGATGAGGGGCAGTCACCCCGAAACGCAGTCTGCAGTTTTGGGTTCTGATTTGGCACTAAGTGATATTAAAAGGCTTGTTAAAGAGTCGATTATGACTTTAAGGATTGCTAACCTTATTGGTTGGCATTAGAGTTTCTCATTTCCTCACTGAAGTGACAATTTGCATAGGCTGGGGACAGCAATTCAAGGCGTAGACCATCCCTAATAAAAGCGGGGAAGGTGTGGCTGCGTGCACTCCAGGCACAAATAGGAACCCAGCATACCTAGCACAGGAACTGAGGCCTAGGGCACTTGGCAGTGGCTGCAAGCCTGAACACACGTGGAAAGTCATGCACCACACCAGAGGACCACAAATCCTGTGGATAGCTTCCACAGCAGAACAGCCAGGGACCACACACGTGGTTGGCCTGCAGTTCAACAGAGGACCTCACATAATGCATATGGCCACGCAGTGGATCAAGGAACCGAGCAGCATCCTTAAAAGGTAACAGACAACAGTATCCCAGCTGGTTAAGGGGAAAGAGCATAGGGTAAGAGCACAGACACTATTATTATCATCATTTATTTATATAGCACCATTTATTCCATGGTACTGTACATGAGAAGGGGTTACATACAAAATTATAGATATAGTTTATAGTAAACAACTTAACAACGACAGACTGATACAGAAGGGAGAGGACCCTGTCCTTGTGGACTTACATTCTACAGGATAATGGGGAGTAACCGCAATAGTGATGTCACGGCCGATCCCGCCTATTTGCTGCATTGCAGCGGATCGCTCGCTGGGTTGATCTTGCCGTGTGACGGCTAGGCTGCAACGTCGGAAGCAATCGCGCACCCGCAGCATCGCTTCCGACATTGCAGCCGATGTTGTAAGATGTGACGGTACCTTTTTACCCATAGTCTCGGCTTGTGGTTGTCCATGCTGCTTTATACCCGTCATCATGCGTTTGATTCTCCCTTCTATTTACACTTATGACGCAAACATTCTTTTTTTAACCTGTTAGTATGGCTGCTTGTTTCTTATCTCCACATCCTTTATATAGCTGGCAGAAGTATACTAGAACGGTAGCATCTTGCCTAGCTTCAAAAGTGAGATTTAAAGAGGACCTGTCACCCCCCTGGTGCTATGCTAATTGAATGCAGTACTGAATGCAGCGTGTCTGCTGCATTCAGGGAAGGGGTCCCCCATGTCTCTTGCCCCCCTGTATGCTGTAAAAAAAGACATTATAAAGTTTAAGTATAAGGAGTTCGGAGGGACTTACTCAGTAATGAGTCATTGCTGTTGTATAGAGTCCTCCTCACCACCAGCCCTCTCTTGTTTAGCCTCCTGTATGTGTCATCACTGCTGCTGGTGTCCTCCCCGCCTCCAGCCCTCTCTGGTCCACCTCCAGCCCTCTCTTGTTCAGCCTCCTTTATGTATCTCCTCTCCACAGAGCGGGCGGGGGGGAGTGGTCGCTGCAGCTGAAACATCTCCTGTCAGTGACATCAGCGCCGGAGCCCACTCTGCTCCAGATTAAGTATGTACACCAGGGCCCTTTTTATAATTATTTTGTGAATTTGATGACATAATTAAAAAAAAGACGGTTGCTTCACTGTATTTTTGGTTTCCAACCAGGTACAACTAGGCAGCTAGGGGTTGGAATCCTCAGTGCAGAGTGGCCCTCTGCTGCAAATTACAGCCAGCAGCCACTTCAGAAAATAACGCATTCATAGAAACACCATTTTCTGGAGCTGTACCCTAACTCTATCAGCAGCACTGATGACGGTGGCACACTAGGTAGTAAAGGGGTTAATGCCAGCATTGTATTGCCAGCTGACACTAAGCCCGATATTCATAGTGTCAGGCCAATATTAGACCCGACCACAATGAATTTCTAGTAAACAGTAGAAAAAAACAGAACACCAAGAATAAATTATTTTAATTGAAATAAAACTCAAAATACATCCCTGGCTCCCCTCGTACACAACCAAAAAACAAACCCTCCAATGATAAACCCACAGGCAAATATCTTCAGCTCTGCTGCTTCTCCGTGAGCAGGCATGTCTGCTCACAGCGACTAGAGGGCTCAGACTGACACCCGGCTGTGAGAGAGGTCATAATGACGGCACAAGGTAAACAGCCATAAGTGAGCGAGAGAGGTGCTAACGTCATGGCTGGGGATGCATGTGGAATGTGATGCAGTTCATGAGGTCATCTGAGTCATCTAATTTCATTTTCATTAAGAAAGGTCATCTAATTTCACCCCTGAGCCGCATCAGGCTCGTGCCTGATGCGGCTCAGGGGTGAAATTAGATGACCTTTCTCATGGGCGAGTGTTAGGGATGAGCGAGTACACTCGTTACTATTCGTTACTCGGCGAATAGTACGGTACTCACTCTACTCGTTACTCTGCGAGTATCCTAGTGATTACTCGCACAGTAACGAGTACAATGTAAATGAAGGGAAATGTAATTCCTCTGCTGCTGGACCCTATAAGGTCTGGCAGCAGAGGAAAAACCTGCAATTTCCCATTTCATTGGTTAAAAGCCAGCGGTAAAAAGCCACCGGCTTTTAAACAATGCTGACAGCCCCTGACAGCTTCCCTACCGCCTGACAGCGGGATCCTCCGCTCCCCCCACCGCCTCCCCACGCTATCCTAACTTAGGATCGGGTGGGGAGGCTGCGGGGGGAGAGGAGGATCCCGCTGTCAGCAGTGACTGTCACTATTGTGCGGGGGGGGGGGGCGGCAGTTCACTCACCGGCCTCCGCGGCGGCCGTCTTCTTCTGTGTATTTGCTGCTTTGCGACAGCAGCCGCACAGAATGGTGGCGACCACAAAGCATGGCCGCTGTCACGGCATTAAGTAAGAACCGGATTCTCCCGGATTGTCCCGATCCGGAGCAATCCGGGACCATAGAGTCCCATGTAATGGGGCGCCTGATTGCACCGGACCGGTACAATCCGGCAGAATCCGGTTTTCAAAACCGGATTCTCTTGGATTGTACCGGTCCGGTGCAATCCGGCACCCCATAACATGGGGCTCTATGGTCCCGGATTGCACCGGATCGGGGCAATCCGGTTTGCAATCTGGTTTTCTATTTTTGATCTTCCCGCCTGGATTTTCAAATGAATAGCTGACTCAGGTCAGCTGTTCATTTGAAGTAGCAGTGCTGGCAGGGTTCATGTGAGTTCATGCTTGCCTGCATGAACTCACATGAACTTTCCCATGCCAGTGTGCACAGCTCTGCTACATCTCTGGTGGAGCTGCCTAGCTGGACCTGGCTGGACATAGAAATCGAACGGAGCCCAACGCATTTTTTTTTATTATTTCATGAAATTCATCACCATGTGTCTGCTCACAGAGATGCAGTAGAGATGAAGATGTTTACCTATGGATTTATCATTGGAAGATTTGTTTTTTTTGGTTATTAAAGAGGTAAACCAGGAATGTGTTTTGTGTTTTATTTCAATTAAAATGTTTTTTTCTCTTTGATGTGTTTTTCTTTTTACTGTTTACTAGAAATTCATAGTGGCCGGGTCTGCTATTGGCAGGGCTCAGAAGGAAAGGAGCGCAATTTGACTTTTGGAGCTAATTTCCCATTCAAAAAGTCAAATGGCCCTCCTTCCCTTCTGAGCCCTGCTGTGTGCCCAAACAGTGGTTTATGACCACATATGAGGTATCGGTGTACTCAGGAGAAATTGCCCAACAATTTTTAGGATCCATTTTATCCTGTTCCCCATGTGAAAATGAAAAAATGTAGGTTAAAAGAAAATTTTGGTGAAAAAAAAGTACTTTTTCATTTTTACGGATGAATTTGTGAAGCACCTGGGGGTTCAAAATGCTCACCACCCATCTAGAAAAGTTCCCTGGGGGCTCTAGTTTCCAAAAAGGGGTCACTTGTGGGGGAGCTCCAATGTTTAGGCACACAGGGGCTCTCCAAACGCGACATGGTCCGCTAACAATTTGAGCTGATTTTTCAGACAAATTATTAGCGGACACCATGTCGCGTATGGGGAGCCCCTGTGTGACTAAACATTAGAGCTACCCCACAAGTGACCCCATTTTGGAAACTAGACCCCCCAAGGAACGTATCTAGATGCATAGTGAGCACTTTGAACCCCAGGTGCTTTACAAATTGATCCGTAAAAGTGAAAAAACAATTTTTGTTGAAAAAAAAGTACTTTTTTTATTTTTATGGATCAATTTGTGAAGCACTTGGGGGGTTCAGAGTGCTCACTATGCATCTAGATACTTCCTTGGGGGGTCAGTTTCCAAAATTGGGTCACCTGTGAGGTAGCTTCAATGTTTAGGCACACAGGGGCTCTCCATACGCGACTTGGTGTCCGCTAACAATTGGAGCTAATTTTCCATTCAACTTGTTAGCAGACACCATGTCGCATATGGAGAGCTCCTGTATGCCACCAGCATTGCCACCAGCACAAGGGCAACTGGAAGAGTTGGGATACACCAGAAAATGGCGCCTCTAATTAATGTGCTATTTTCTGGGGTGGCTGTGGGTTGCAATTTGCAGCGTGGGGGGGCCACATCTGGGTCTCTCCATGATGAGAATTGCAGCCACCCAACAGCCAAGTTGTGCCTGGCTGGCAATCAAAAATACGGCAAAGATCCATGTCATTTTATTGGTAGAAATAATTTAAAAAAATGATGTTGGGCTTCGCCATATTTTTGGTCCAGCCAGGTACAACTTGGCAGCTACGGACTGCCACCAACCCCCAGCTGCCTCGTTGTACCTGGCTGGCAACCAAAAATACAGAGAAGCCCATTTTTATTTTTTTTCTAGGACTAATTCTAGAAAAAAAATGGTGTGGGGCTCTGCCATATTTTTGGTCCAGCCAGGTACAACTAGACAGTTGGGGGCTGGAATCCGCAGCATGGAGAGGCACCAGCGTTCAGGGCCCCCCATGCTGCAAATTGCAGCCCGCAGCCGCCCAGAAAATGGCGCATTCATTGAAGACCCATTTTCTGGCACTGTACCCAGACTCTTGCAGCTGCCCTGGTGCCGGTGGCAAACTGATTAATAAAGGGGTTAATGACAGCTTTTTTATTGGCAGCTGGCACTAAGCCCGAGATGCATAATGTCGGGCCAATGTTAGACCCGGCCATTAGGAATCTCTAGTAAATAGTCAAAAAAATTCACCAGAGAAAAATCTTTTTATTTGAAAAAAAAACACAAACAAAATTCGAACTCCATCTTTATTATAAAGATCCGACGTAGTCCATAATGAAGGTTCCATGACGCTCAATCTCCTCCGACGTAGTACACAACGAAGGTCCCACGACGCTCGATCGCCTCTGCTCAATCCATAGACTAGAGCAAGGGATCAAGTGTCATTTTCCTACAGTCTCTGTGGTCAGAGTTATAGTGCACTGTATGACAATAATCTGTCATACAGTGCACCATGACTACGATCCCAGAGGCTACAACAAGAGGACACTTGATCCCTTGTTGCACCCATCCATCCACCCATGCACCCATCATCCACGTACGCACAAATCCACGCATGCACATTCACATTCACGCACGCTGACATCCACGCACGCACATTCACGCACGCACACATCCATGCACGCTGACATCCACGCACGCACATCCACGCACGCACACATCCATGCACGCTGACATCCACGCACGCACATCCACATACGCATCCACGCACACATCCACACACGCTGACATCCACGCACGCACACATCCATGCACACACATCCATGTTCACACACTGTGACATCCGTGAGCGGTGACATCCGCGCATGAAGACATCTGTGCAAGGTTTCATCCACGCACACATCCATGCACGCACACATCCATGCACGCTGACATCCACGCACGCACATCCACATATGCATCCAAGCACACATCCACGCACGCTGACATCCACTCATTCACGCAGATCCACGTATGCACACATGCACACACATCCACATCCACACACGCTGACATCCACGCACGCACTCATCCACGCACGCACACATCCATGCATGCACTTATCCATGCACGCACTCATCCACGCACACACATCCATGCACACACACATCCACGCACATATCCACGCACACACATCCACATACGCATCCACGTACGCACACATCCATGCACGCTGACATCCATGCATGCACTCATCCATGCACATACTCATCCATGCACGCACACATCCACGCATGCACATATCCACGCACACACATCCACATATGCATCCACGCACGCACACATCCATGCACGCTGAGATCCACGCATGCACACATCCACGCACGCTGATATCCACGCACGCTGACATCCACGCATGCTGACATCCACGCACACACATACACGCACGCACACATCCACGCACGCACACATCAATCCATGCATGCATGCACCCATGTATGCACCATCCATCCATTCATTCATTCATTCATTGATTTATTAATTCATACTCAACAATGAGGAGGAGGAGGGGCCACACCGGAGGCCGACGGGCGGGTGCACCGGCGCCTGCCGAAATAGGTGAGTGGGGCCACACATAGGGGATCTAGGCAGGGAGAAGGAGGGAGGGAGATGAGCAGAAGGGGGGGCGAATGAGCAAAAGGTGGGGGTTGTGCAGGCTGACCGGCGGGCGCATGAGCTCGCCGGCAGATGCATGACAGTAGGAGGAGGGCGGGTGGATGGCGGGGATGGCGGGGGGCGGGAAGCCAGACACAGTGGGGGCTTCAGGGAGGGACAGGACACATGGGTGGCTAAAGGAGGAAGGGGGTGGGGGCACAGAAAGGGATGACCAGCGGGTGCACCGGCAGTGCAGCCCATCAGCGCAGCCCGCCGGCAAATAGCTATGATCGGAGGGGCAGGGGAGGAGCGGAAGGGAGAGAAGGGGGGGTCTGCAGGGAGGAAGGACAGGACACAGGGGTGGTTGGAGGTGGAAGGGGATGGGGGCATAGAGAAGGATGATCGGCGGGTGCACCGGCAGTGCAACCCGCCGGCAGTCACATATGATCGGAGAGGTGGGGGGGCAGATGGGAGAGAAGGGGGGCCCTGATAAGTTTCGGAGCTTGAGGAGGCTGAGGAGGGAGAGTGCACCCACCGATCCGCTCCTCCAGATATGATTGGAGAGCTCCAATCAGATCTGGAGGGGTGAATCCCTATGATTCGCTCCGATGGCAGTTTCACTTTTACACTGCCAATCGGAGGGGCCCTGAGCACGGGGGGGTTAATCCACCCCCCATGGGGTCAACTACAGGTTGTCACTGTGCAGTAGCAACAGTGACACCTGAGTGACCCCGCTCACACACGCCGCAGGAGCCCGATCATTGCGTGGCCCACCCCCTGGGCCATAGGTCGGGAACGCACCGACTTTCATGGCCCAAACGGTGGGTCATAGGTTGGGAAGGGGCTAAAGAGTTTTACCTGAGATAACAGAAAAGGTCTCCCATATAAAACTTCAAAGGGGGTAGGCCCCACAGATATTGGTGTTACATACATGTTGAGTACTATGAATAGAAGACAGTACAGCCAATTTCACCCTTTTTCCTGCATGGTTTTTCTCAACTTGTTTTTCAGGATTCCATTATGTCTCTCAACCAGTCTGGTAGACTGGGGGTGGTAGAAACAATGATTTTTTAATTCAGTAGGCAGTGTTTTAGCTAACAGTGATTTTATTTGGTTTACAATATGTGGACCATTGTCATTACATATTTTCTCTGGAATCCCAAATCTGGGTATGAGTTCTTTTAAGAGGGCCTTAGCTACTGTCAATACATCAGGATGGATAGTTGGAAAAACTTCAATCCACCTGCTAAGGGCAACGACAATAACAAGGCAGTACTTCTTTCCTTACATTTGTTTGGTTCAATAAAATCCATACAAATGTGTTGGAATGGGTATTCAGTGTGTGGGAATTGTCCTGTCTTTGGGCTCAGGTTCCCTTGGGAATTGTTTTTTTACACAAGTAATACAGTTTATAACAATTTTTAATAGTTAGTAAAGGATATGATCTCTACCATGCCTCCTGTTGATTCTTGGACAAAGTGCCTCAGTGTCCGCGCTGCTGCTCCGAGACCAAAGAAACACAGACACGGGAATTTCTGGATCAGCTACAGCCTTTATTTTCCAACGCGTTTCGGAGCCTCCTCCCGAGCTCCTTCCTCAGGGAACAGCTCGGGAGGAGGCTCAGAAACGCGTTGGAAAATAAAGGCTGTAGCTGATCCAGACATTCCCATGTCTGTGTTTCTTTGGTCTCGGAGCAGCAGCGCGGACACTGAGGCACTTTGTCCAAGAATCTGCATTACGACCACGGTCACCATTGAGAGTGCGGTCCCTGCAGCAGCTGCTTGTACGCTATTCTACCAGTTGTGGGTTTCACAACTGCTAAAGGTGAGCAATTACACATCATATAGTGAAAGTGTCATCTGAGATAAGACCCTATATGCGCATTCTTTTTTTACACATGCCTCCTGTTGAGACATGGCTAATGTTGTGACTCAATACTGCAGCATACCTAAAAATGTTACTGGGCAATATGTATTTATTTTCTGTAGATACATAAGGCTATCTTTTAAGATAGCTCCTTTTGTTACCCATTTAGTCTGTTCAGATTTTGGAGATGCTTACTGCATTTCTTTGAGGATTTGTAAGTCAGTGAATTCTAGACTGGTCTGATGTAATGTTAATATGTTTGCGGTAGCCTTTTGTTTTGCCGCCATATTTGCCTTTTCATTTCCCGTAGAGATGGGGTCATCTTTATGTGTATGTGTTGCACATTTACATATAGCTATTTTCTTGAGAAGCTGTACTGACTGACAAGAATAAAATGTGTTTTTTGTGATTTATTTCTTTACATGTGAAAGTAACCAAACTCTATTCTTCCACTGTTGTGCAAACATGTGTATGGTAGAAAAAGTGTCTTGACTATCAGTTTATATAGTCACAATTTTGTTTTTGGCAAGTTTACAAGCTTTTGCGAGTTCTCCAAAATCTGCTGCTTGTGCTGATAGGTGTTTTGGGAGTGCTTTGGCGATAAGAACATTATCCTGTGTTACCACTGCATATCCTGTAGCATGTGTACCATGTGTACCATTTGGCTTCTTTTTGCAGGATACATCTAAAAATAGCAGTAGGTCACTGTCTGGAATTGGTGTATCTTTAATGGTACATTTACACGCCGCTACCGAAAGGTAGAAACCGGCAGGTGTCGGAGACAATTGTCTCTTTGGATACCTGTCTTTCAGCCGTGCTGAAAAACAAGCAGGTATAAACCCTATGATAGCGGTGTGTAATCGGGGCACAGGTACGGTATTTGAGTTCCCTGGGGCGTCCTTGAGCGTCATGTATACCACGCCCCATCAGCTATCATTGGTGGGGACTACTGTGTACCCATTGGCTGTCCGTGCACAGGGCGGCATATTTATCGATCTGACCAGTCACACTACACATTTGCTATAGCGTCATGTATTAGCCAGCCTCCCGTGCGCTGGCTGGCCAATCATGATGTTATTGCATTGTCCAATCACCGTAACGAGCGCCGCTAATACACTACTCTGTCACGCCTATGTAGTTACAGCGCACAATATGTACGCCCAGATTCCCTTGTGGTAGCGGCGTGTAAATCAGGGAAGGTGCTCCACAGAAGGTAACCTGCGGCACCCATCGGCACTTCCAGGGACCGAAAATACCTTCTGTGGAGCACCTTGTGGCGGCGTGTAATTGCGGTATCAGGTACTGTTAGCAACCATTGAAAACGCGCGCATGCACGTGCGGTGCCTACCTGTTGCTACATTCGGTAGCGGCGTGTAAAGGTACCATTAGATGTGCTATAGGCAGTATCCTTTCTGAGTCTATGCAGGTAGAGTTGAAACCAAAAGTTTACATACACTATATAATATGCATGTTTCTCACACTATCTGATATGAAATCAGAATAAATGTTTCCCATTTTAGGTCAATTAGGATTACCATAATTATTTATATTTACCAAATACCAAAATAATGAGTAAGAGAGAAAGTTTTAAAGCATTTTTATTGCATTCTGCAAAGTTACAAGTTGACATACACTAAGAGTACCTTTACACGCGGCTACATTTCTAGGGTGGCTACAGGTAACTTACTGGTTGCAGTGAAATCATGGAGAGATTATTCCATTTGTACACAGCAACAAGATAGAACCTTGTCTCCATGATTTCACTGCAACCAGTAAGTTACCTGTAGCCACCCTAGAAATGTAGCGCGTGTAAAGGTACCCTAAGAGTACTATGCCTTTAAACAATTTGGGACAGCCCATATGATGATGGCATGTGTTTGGAAGCTTCTGATAGAATTACTGGCAACATCTGAGTTAATTACAGACAAATCTGTAGATGTATGCACAACTGAAACACACTGCTTCCTTGTGTTGCATCATGGAAAAGTCTAAAGAAATCAGCCAAAATATCAGGAAGAGAATTGTGGACTTGCACAAGTGTGGTTCATCCTTGGGTGCAATTTCCAAACACCGAAGGTACCTTGTTAATCTGTAAAATCAATTATATGTAAGTACGAACAAGATGGGAATGTCTAGCCATTATACCACTTAGGAAGGAGACGGGTTCTGTTTCCACTTAGCAACATCACGTGATCCTACCACATTTGAGACTCTATGTGCTAAAACAGCCAAACCCACTAAAATCCTCTCCACGATCTACAAAGAAATGCTATGCAAGGACCTATGCCTAAAGAGAGCTTATATCTCCTGCTGGGAGAAAGACTTGGGATACCAATTTACTAAATCACAAATACAACATATATATATCCACTCATATGGCCCGACAAAATGTGTAAAGACCCAGGAAAACTCCTTTAAAATAGTTACACGACGGTATACCACACCTCAACAAACTAGCTTATGGCACTCAGGCTCACATTCGAACTGTTCAAATTGCTGGAGATGTGGGAGTGGCAGTGGGGACTACCTCCACCTATGGTGGCATTGTCTAATGTTAAAGCCCTTTTGGAACACAACAGAGGAATTGATCCACGAGGTAACAAACCACAGAATTATGTTAACCCCAGAAATAGTGCTCCTGAATCTCCCCGTAGGACTGCACTATAAAAAGTTCTCTTGCATAATTTACAATATTATAGTCGCAGCTAAGCTACTCATTACAACTCTCTGGAGATCAACCCAAATACCTAACCTCCAACAACTCATCGACAAAACTAACCAACTTTATAATATGGCTGAATTAATAGCTGACGTAAACCATACCCGAACAGCCTTTAGAGGCCAATGGTTAACCTGGTCACAGTTCAGAAGTAAACTCAACACTCAACATGTTCAACCTCCTGCTTAAAATACATTTGTATAACCTCGCTAACGCACTCCCAACTCCTTCCCTCCCCCCCATCCTCTTCTTTCTAGTTGAAACCTATACATAACCTCTTTACAAAACTTTTTTTCCTCTACCTCTATTCTTTTCTATGTTCCAATTCTACTATTTTTCATATATGTTTCTTTACTACATTAAATTACTTATTGGTACCTCAACCTCGTTTATGGAATTTAGAGGCTCACCACACTCTATGGACTTACAAACCGAAATACTAACGCCTCTATTGTATCTTTTCAGTATGCCTTTGTACTCCTCTTTTACATGTTTTCTTTTATCCAGAATGGACATACTGTATTTGTACCAATTCATTTTGCTGAATTTCAATAAAAAGAATTTTTGAAATGAAATGAAAGGAAGGAGACGGGTTCTGTGTCCCAGAAATGAATGTGGTTTACTCCCGCATGTGCATATCAGCCCAAGAACAAAAGCAAAATACCTTGTGAAGATGATGGCAGAAGTTGGTAAGATTATGTCATTATCCACAGTGAAACCAGTACTGTATCACCAAGTGCTTGTAAGGACACTCTGCTGGGAAAAAGCCATTATTCCATAAAAAAGCCAGATTATTTTGCAAATGCACACAGGAACAAAGACCTACATTTTTGGAGGCATATCTTTTGGGCTGCCAAAACTAAAATTAAACATTTAGGTCATAATAACCATTGTTACTTTTGGAGGAAAAAGGGAGAAGCTTGGAAGCCTAAGAACACCATCCCAACTGTGAAACATCAGGGTGGCAGTATCATGTTGTGGGGTTGTTTTGCTGCAGGAGGGACTGATGCACTTCACAAAATAGATGTCATCCTGAGGAAAGAAGATTGTGGCAATACGGAAGCAACATCTCAAGACATTAGCCAGGAAGTTAAAGCTTGGGCGAAATGGGTTTTTCAGATGGACAATGACCAAAACTATACTGTCAAACTGGTTACAAAAGGGCTTAAGGGTAACAAAGTCAATGTTTTGGAGTATGCATTACAAAGCCCTGATCTTAATCCTATTAAAAATTAATGGTCACAGCTGAGAAGCAGGTGCGAGCAAGGTGACCTACAAACATGGCTCAGTTATATCAGTTCTGTCAGGAGCTATGGGCCCAAATTCCTACCAACTATTTTTAAATACTTGAAGAGTTGCATAATTAATTTGATGAAATAAATGAAATGACAACTTGGAACATATTATGTTTTTATTGCTATCCCTGAAAAAAATGAAAATGAAGAAAGAATTATATCATATTAAAACAAACGTACATTAATTTGGGAGAATAATGTTATCTCAGATAAAATATGATTAATGTACATACTCATAAACAATGATAAAAATATACTTTTTGTATTTCCTTTTTATGTATATATATGCTTTTTTAAATGCTTTATATGTATTTTTATTATGTATTTTAATTGTTCAAAATAATTGTACATGTAACAACGAAATGAACAAAGGTTAAGGTCTTAGCCTGGCTTCACACTGCAGTTTTTCACTGATCAGTGTCCATCAGTGTTTGGGTGCCAAAACCAGGAGTGTCTCCAAAACTCAGAACAGGTGTCAATCTTTCAATTATAGTTTTTCTCTGCAAGTTCCTTTCCTGGTTCCTCTCCTGGTTTTGGCACTCAAACACTGATGGACACTGATCAGTGAAAAACTGCAGTGTGAAGCCAGCCTTATACTGAAATTTACCAAACAGTAATTAAGCCTAATGAATAGCAATCAAGACTTAAACAATTAACATAATTAACATTTTCAGGTGGGTCTATATAGACCATATAACATCAACAGCCTGTAAAACAAGATCATACCTGAGGAATGCTATTTTGTGCAAACATATAGCCGAAACGCGTTGTTCTATGTACTATTTGACTCATGAATTTTTAAATTGAATAAATTACCGAAGATCAATAATAGCTCTGGTGCTTGTTACTTGGGAGCACTGAACAAACCGGATATTTTTACTGAATCTCTACCAACTATTGTGAGAAGCTTGTGGAAGGATATCCAAAACATTTGACCCAAGTCATACAGTTTAAGGGCAATGGTACCAAATACTAATGAAATGTATATAAACTTATGATTTTGTTGAAAGGAAAAAAAATGCCTTAAAATATTCTGTCTCATTATTCTGGCATTTGGGAAATATAAATTATTATGCTAATCCTAATTGACGTAAAATGGGAAAGGTTTATTCTGATTTCATGTCAGATCGTGAGAAACACATGCATATGTGTCTTTTTATATAGCATATATAAACTTCTGGTTTCAACTGAAGTTATTGGGTCTCTCTGTGTCATTTTTGTCTGCTGGGGCATTCTCGGAGACAGTGTCCAGTCTTCTCACAATGCTAGTAGGATGGTTTGTTTCCGATTCTCGTACCTCTCCCCTACTTCTCCCTCCACTCCTGTATCCATGTCATAACAGGAGCCTTCAAATACAAAGTTTGATGCAGCTAACATAAATAATGATGCAGAAATTATTAACATGTCAGAAATCATACTTATATATGAACACATTCATGCATGTTATCTGACAAATTATGACTTGCTACATCTGTAAAGGATTAGAACCACCTTCAATGTGTGAAAACATGACCAGAATCACCATCAGTTCATGAATACAGAACTGCCATTAACAATCAGTACATGAATGCACCACCAGAAACATCAGTATATGATGATCATCATAGCATCAGCACTATCACTATACATTAATTCAACACTAAAATCATCATAAGTATTTGAGAATAGCACTAGAACCATCATCAGTATATGAATAAAGGCACAAAAACCCCATGAGTACATTAATACATCACTAGAACCACCATCAGTACATGAATACATTACCATTGGCATTATCATTACATGAATAGAGCACCAGAACTACTATTATATGAATATAACATCAGAATAACCATTAGTACATGAATACAACACCAGAAACAGCATCAGTACATTAATACATCTCAAGATCCACTATCAGTCTCTGAATATACAAGAATACAGAACCATACTTGCAATACCATCAGGGAGGCATCTGATCTGCTTCAAATTTATTTTGTGTTGCGAAAACGACCCCAATGTACAATGTCATTAATAACAATCTTAACCAGGGTGGATTTGATTTAAATCGAACTGATTTAAATCACGATTTAAATCACGATTTAAATCACTAGTCAGTAAGGCTTGATTTAAATCAGTGATTTAAATCAAAGTTTCTACCTAAACTAGTTCTTGCTACTTTAACATGCAAGTAGATGAGATTTTTAGAATCACTTTTTATATTACTTTTTTCTCCCCAGTTTAATGGGTTAATCATTCATATTTGGACACCACTGTTCTGTTGTACTTAGGAAGGAGAAAAATAATCCTGACCTTAATAACAATTTAAATAGATTTATTCAACTCAAACAATAACAACATTACAGCATAAGTTATTTGCATAAACAAACATCCATGTTTGTTAACTAATTTGGCTATACAAAATATATATATATATATTTTAAGAAACTTAGACTGTCAGCCCAGCTGACACATGAAAAACTTAAATGCTACTGTCCCTGCTGTCTGAAACTGTAGAACAGGATGATGGTGATCTTGGAGGTGGATAGTTTCCAGAATCCATGAATTCCCCTAAACAAAAAAAGTCAATGCTGTTATTTTATTGTTTATTATACAATTTCTGCTTATTGTACACAACACATCACTGCCCCTGCCCCAAAAGGAATATTTGTTTTTCTTCATAACTGTACCAAATGACAGTAACATGCAGTAATAATAAGAAATATAATTTTTCTCACACATGACAGTTCAGTCTTTAGAAATAGGTTTCAATAAAAATGTTTACCAACCTGAAGACCCTGCCTGTTCAGAAGTGTTTCTTTGGTCATCTTCATCACCGCACTTCTCATGATGTTGCCTCATTCGCACCACCAGGCCTTGCATCTCTTTGTTGCATCGTTTGTATTTTGCACGCATGCCTTCCTTACCGATAGGCAAAGGAGCTTCATTAAAATATTCCCAAACTGGGTCTCTTTTACGGCCTGCTGCCATTATAAGGAAAGAATGTAATAAACCTCAGATCGTACACACAAACAGATCCAGACTTGTCTGTCTGTGGCTATGCTGTAGTATGGTGCTCAAAGTTTCACTTTCATTTTCTTGTCTGCTTGCCCTTCCTCCTCCTCACACTTAGATTCACATTCTTCTTGTGTTGTGCAGATCTATTCCACTCCAAACAATCAGAAACATATTGTCTAACTTCTTGGACTTGGCACTGAAGGGGTTGATTCTGTATTCATAGGTTTGTAGAACAATAGGATTAAGGTCTTTTTCTCAACTCTGTTCATGTTGTAACATTTTTGCCGTGAAGAAGAGGCTGGGACCTCTGCGGAGTCAAATTCAGTTTTGAGAACTGCGTAAGTAAAGCGAGCGTCTGTGATAATATAGGAGAGAAACTGCCCACTTATCCTACAGAAACCTCTGGAAGAGCATGGCATTGTGAATGTTACACATATACAGCCTTTATTCTACTGAGTTAAACAACTCAGCTTTATCTCATGATGGAAGAACCTTTGGACGGTAAAATATTTTCCTCAAAAAGCAGTTTATTGAAAAAAATCCGATTTAAATAAAAAAAAATCCGATTTAAATAAAAAAAATCCGATTTTTTTTGATTTTTTAAAAAAAAAACATTGATTTTTATCCACCCTGATCTTAACTGTAAAGAAGAGCAAGAATCCTGGAAGCAATGAAATGGACTTCACAGAGCCTTGATCTCAACATCAATGAGTCTGTGTGGGAGTACATGCAGATAGAGAAGGATCACAACAGAAGATCTATGGTTTGTTCTTTAAAATGTTTGAAGCAACCTACAGAGTTCCTTAACAAACTATGTGCACGTATACTTAGAGGTATGCTGTTTTGAAGGCAAAGGGTGGTCACAAAGAGAGATTAAAGAACTTTTCCCAAACATGTTCACCAATTTCAATTTGGCACAAATATTGCAGATTCAGTTTGGGATCAGAAATCCAAACAATTTCCCCCAAAAAATCACCAAACACGGCTATGTTTGGGAAGAGTTTGAAATTTAAAATGGCCCTAAAACTTTCCCAGTTTGAGGCCAAAACGCTCACTGGTAGACTCATTGCCCAGGAACAACACCTAACCTTATAGTGTTCTTGCCATGAGGTTTACAGGCTTGCATCAAGCTGTAGAATTTTTTGAAGCTTTAAATGAATTTTTTTGCAGCTTCCTGGAGTTTACAAGTGTTTTGACACCTGTGTTGCCTCTCAAAGGAGCTATCAGCCTGCTACTAGGTGCAATGGATATTTACCGGGCAATATTTTGGTGAGTCTTCTTTTGACACCTGCAGGGTATGAATTTTGTTAACAGTGCCAGATGTGGTAGCAGCTGTGAAGTGTAGGAGGCTTACAACGTCCTTAAAACCTCAGTTTAAGAGAGCTTAATATTTTTTTCATGAATATTATTTTGTTTATTTTTTATTATAATTATTTTTTATTTTTATTTTTTTAGCAAGCAAACCTTTATTATTGAAAGAGGGTCAGCAGCGTGCGAGGCCATTTCTTTTATACTTATGTGATATCAATTCATATAAAAATAGCATATGGCCATATGCTTCATGCACGTTTTTATTGGTCTGTTCATGTTCACACTAGAAAAACCACACTATGGATATTGCTTCTTGAAAATGTACAATCACTATTTTATGTAATTCCATAAGTTTACTATACAGATTTTTGGCAAGTGCACGATTTTGTACAATTTATATGGAACTTGTCCTTGCATTGCCGCAGTGCACTGCCCACTAAATTGAATTAGTGACCTGAATAAAGTTATTTGTTTTCATCATTATGTCTCTTACAAATATGTCAGTCTTCAATAATCACTGCACCTGGCACCTGTCTGGTACCTGTGCAACCCAGTTTTTACCTCATGGCATGGGGAATTGGTTGTGTGAGTGATGTTACTTCTGCAGCACACCGCATTGAAGGGTTAGTGATGGAAGCTAGGCAGCAAGGTTGTGCAAACAGTAATATACTAGTGATTAATTGTGCCTGACTCAATCCTGGCAGTGGAAGAGGTGGGCCCCTAGGAAAAGCAAACAGGTGTCACTGTAGAGTTCAGTGTCTCAGCACCTATGTATCACCGTAGTCAAAACCAGCTACTCCGTGCTACACTTTTAAAAAATAAATTATGAGTGGATTACAACTGTAGATATATTTTTAAAATTGAATACGTACTGAAAAACTGAAGGTTGAAAATTACACAAGTGTCATCTCACACTTTAAAATATGTATGTTAGCTCCATGGATACAGAAATTGAACAAAATCTGAAGAGTGGAATAAGTCTTGAAGACAGCGAACAGATTCATGGATTTCATTGACCTCATTTAGGTAAAAGAATAAAATCATAAACTGATGATGTCATGATGCACATCATTTGATGTTGACCGATTGCCATGCCACATAATTATATTCTACAGTTCGGTGAATTACAGATTGTAGAGTATCCGACAGATATGGCTCGTTTAACAAGGCAGATTTGCCTGTGTATGTGTTACGAAAGGAACTGTGGCAAAAGTCAGTGGATGACATTGATATTTCTGTTGGATGTGGATTTGTTCCGATATATCATGGATGAGCAAGATAATTTGACCTGTTCAGTCAATGGAATCATTTGTGGATTATTCGTGAAGAAACTGTGGGATTAATGTGCATTCTCATTATTTCTATTGTGCACACATAAATATGTCCATTTTTTTTCTGATTGGATATGCAATTATAGTGAACCTAATAAGGATTACAGCACTGAATCCTCTCCTAAATCCTCATTAAATTTGTGGACTTGTGAATTTAGCATTAAAAGGAAGAGTAATCTTGGCCGATATTTCTGTTTTAGTAAATACTTGTATTCACTATAATAAACCAATTCCAGATTATAATTGGATTTTACCAGCTGGTGGTGTTTGCCTGACATTGTCCAATCAGTGCTGACAGTATCAAATAGTGTAATACCAGAGCTGAGAGGTCTTCTGTTGCCTTGCGTTGTACATGTGGACACTAAAAGCTGCAACATACATGCTACAATTTTAGGTCAGTACAGTAGCAAATTGGGGCGGGTTCTTTACTTGTGTGATGCTATTACTGTGCTCAGCACTTTTGGACAATTATGTGCATTCTTACTTCTGCTCAATTTAGCCATGGATACCATGCAGTCTTACAGCCACAGAGTGAAAAATGTAGCTACATCCCCCTGCTACAAAACTATTATTTACTGTACTACTTTAGACCAGGTGTGGGGAACTCAGGCCTCAAGGGCCACCAACAGTTCAGGTTTTCAGGATTTCCTTAGCATTACACAGGAGTTGTAATCATGACCATTGCAGGTGATTCAATTATCACCTGTGCAATACTAAGGAGATCCTAAAAACCTGCACCGTGGGCGGACCTTGAGGCCTGGAGTTCCCCACCACTATTTTAGACTGTTGTAATAGGCATTTAAATAGTTTAATAGGAGACAATGAAAAATGAGTTACAACCATCTGAAGTGCAAGAAAGATGGCCTATTTTAAGATATATTAAAGGTTTTATATACGGCTTACTGATTTAGGCACATAAAATGAAATGTCAAAGCTGTTGCTTTCTGATGATTGGTTACTTTAGCCCATGTGATCACAGATAATTTGACAGAATAGCTTTAGAACAAGGGAATGTTATTTTCTATGACTAATGACTAAAATGTGTAAAGGGGGTGTCACACGCGTCAATGTCGTCAGTGAGATGATTGCTGACGACATTGACGGCTGATTGCTGGTGAGCTGTCACACAGGCAGACTCACCAGCGATCAATGGACCAGAGACATCGTGGAAACGATTTAAATATCGTTTCCACGATGTCTTGCTCCCGCTGCCAGGCTGCTGGAAGCGGAGAGCAGGCTGGTCTCCAAGGTAAACTGCGGGTATCTAGGCAGCGCGCGCTGCCTAGATACCCGACCTGTACCTTAGTTACCAGCCTCCTCCGCTCACCGGCTGGTATCTAAGGTACCCTAGTTACCCGCTGTGTACCTTAGATACCAGCCGGTGAGCGGAGGAGGCTGGTAACTAAGGTACACGTCGGGTATCTAGGCAGCGCGCGCTGCCTAGATACCCGCAGTTTACCTTGGATACCAGCTCCCAGCGCTTGTGAGAGGCGCTGGGAGCTGGAATATCGCTACTCCCGGTGTCACACGCAGCGATGCTGCGTGTACACCGGGCGACCATCGCCAGGTTTTAGGACAGATTCTAAAACCTGGCGATCATCAACCAGCGATTTATCGCTGGTTGATTCAGTATGTCACACGCATCAATATCGCTGCAACGTCACGTGCAGCCGAGATCGTGCAGGCGATATTGACGCGTGTGACATACCCTTTAGAGAATTTTTTATGCTTACATATGGCAGATACCATTAAATGTTGAAATAAACAAGCAATTTTAAAGTGAATCGGATGCTGTGATGGAATTTTCTATTTCTTCAAATATGCAATTGGCAGTACTCCAATCATCCATAGACAGGTTCTGCCTCAGACCTTTGGGACTAGTATTACTGGGATGACAATTTTGCTTTTTTTTTCCCCAAAAACACAATGCCAGTTACACATTAATAAAATGAAGTTAAAATGTCACTATTCTTTTTAATGTACATGTAATTGTTTTTTTTCTGATGTCATTGGGAAAAAATAAAAAGCATGATCAGTGATTTGTTATATGCATTTGCCTCTGTGAAACTAAATAGGAGTTTTTGCTCCATTTTGTACCTATGTAAATCAAGTTGCCTAGGATGAGGGGAAAATACTGGGTTGGATACCAGACTATACTCGGAATTCAATGTGCACCAGATACTGTAAATAAATACATCATAAATTACTAATGATACATCACACATGGTCATGCCACTCTGACCAACACCTGTTCCTTCATTACTTTTAATGAGAAACATAGGTGTTTGGTAAAGCCTAGGTACCTATCAATCCAATGCATGTCAAACTGATCAGTAAATGAAAAAATATATATTCTGTACTCCTTAAGCCATGCTTTTCTGTACTACGTACACACAAAAAGAGCTTTTTGAACCTCCTAATGTTTAAAGAGGACCTGTCATCCCCCTCCTGGAATTCAATCTAATAGCAGCACTGAACGCAGAATGTATGCTGAATTCAGGCAAGGGGTCCCCCATGTGTCTGTGAGGTTTGTACCCCTCACAAGGTTTGTAGCCTTTTGAAAACTCACAATAAAAAGTCAAGAGGGCATTAACAGTGGCAGCAGTCAGCTCGCTTCCCGGGGGCCAATTCTGCACCCTGCGTCTCCGTTCCGCCCTCGCCGCCTTCTTGATGGTTTGTCATCCATCCTCACCTGTGCCTGCACCTCCTTGTGCTACTTCCCATAGGCGCAGAACGAGGTCTTACTAGTGTTGGTTCCGTGCTCCTGTCCCGCCTCCCGCCCTGACGTCAGCGCTTGTGCCCAGCCTGCTCCGTAAATACAGCATAACATGGAGCAGGCCATGCACAAGCGCTGATGTCAGGGCGGGAGACGGGACAGGAGCACGGAACCAACACTAGCAAGACTTCGTTCTGCGCCTGCAGGAAGTAGCACAAGGAGGTGCAGGCACAGGTGAGGATGGATGACAAACCATGAAGGAGGCGGCGAGGACAGGGCGGAAGGCAGAATGAAGACGCAGGAGGCGGGAATGACCCCCGGGAAGCGAGCTGCCTGTTGCCACTGGTAATGCCCTCGACTTTTTACTGTGAGTTTTCAAAAGGCCTTATTTATGGGTACAAACCTCACAGACACATGGGGGACCCCTTGCCTGAATGCAGCAGACATGCTGCATTCAGTGCTGCTATTAGATTGAATTCCAGGAGGGGGATGACAGGTCCTCTTTAAGGATATTTATTAACTCCTAGACATTTTGTTGAGTGAATGTTACGATCTCTAGGATCACGTGATGAGAAAGGAATAAGTGGGGGAATCTACAAATTGCTACTTGCAAATGACTTGTTTGATTTGTTTTTGCTCTCTGAGGGGACTATGCTGCTATTTGCAATTGCTGGGCTACAAAGTTTTATCAAAGTACAACACAGAGATGGCTATAAGGCTAAAATACAGGGCCATATATTTTGATCCAAGTGCTGTCAGTGAAAAAATAGCACATGGACAGTCTGAGAACAAATGTTATTTAAGGGGGCAATGCAGACAAGTGATTTTTTTCCACTGATTGAATCTGCATGTGAAGAAAATCACAACATACACTAGCTTCTTTTATTTGTTGGATGCGACTCGCAAAGGTACACACAAAAAAATCAAATGCCTTATCGAGCCGCAATATAGAGTCCATTGTTAATGGAATAAATTGCAATTCTTAACATTGGAAACTATTGAGACTTGTAATTTTTAAAAAATATTACTGTATAATATTAAATTGTATACAGTTGTGTACAAAATAATAGCAGTGTGTTCAAAAAATGAGATAAACCCAAAATCTTTATATTGGTTTTTATTTCCATGCATTGGGAACATTGCACACTGTTTTCTAAATCAAAACATGAAAAGAAATGTATGGCATTTTTAACTACCGTATATACTCGCGTATAAGCCGAGTTTTTCAGCCCAAAAATTGGGCTGAAAAGTTACCCCCTCGGCTTATACGCGAGTCACTGTATACTGTATACAATGTATACAGTATACAGTGCCCCCATCTATATACAGGCCCCCCCCGCCGCAATCCTGTAAAGGAAGAGATTAGTATACTTATCCCTCCGCTGTCCCGCTGCGCTGTCCCACCGCCGCTCCTCCATCTTCATCCAGCGTCTTCCGTCTTCTTCCGCCTTCCTCTGATGGTCGCAGGCAATGACGTCATTGCCGGCGCGACAGAGGAGGAAGCTGAAAGAAGACGGAAGACGCTGGATGAAGATGGAGGAGCGGCGGCGGGACAGCGGCAGCGGGACAGCGGAGGGATAAGTATACTAATCTCTTCCTTTACAGGATTGCGGCGGGGGGGGGGGCCTGTATATAGATGGGGGGGACTGCAATATACCTCTGGGGCTGCATATACCTCCTGGGGCTGCATATACCTCCTGGGGCTGCATATGGGGCTGTATATACCTCTGGGGCTGCATATGGGGCTGCATATACCTCCTGGGGCTGCATATGGGGCTGTATAAACCTCTGGGGCTGCATATGGGGCTGCATATACCTCCTGGGGCTGCATATGGGGCTGTATATACTTCTGGGGCTGCATATAGGGCTGCATATACCTCCTGGGGCTGCATATGGGGCTGTATATACCTCTGGGGCTGCATATAGGGCTGCATATACCTCTGGGGCTGCATATACCTCCTGGGGCTGCATATGGGGCTGTATATACCTCTGGGGCTGCTTATGGGCTGCATATACCTCCTGGGGCTGCATATGGGGCTGTATATACCTCTGGGGCTGCTTATGGGGCTGCATATACCTCCTGGGGCTGCTTATGGGGCTGCATATACCTCCTGGGGCTGCATATGGGGCTGTATATACCTCTGGGGCTGCATATGGGGCTGCATATACCTCTGGGGCTGTATATACCTCTGGGGCTGCATATACCTCTGGGGCTGCATATACCTCTGGGGCTGTATATACCTCTGGGGCTGCTGTATACTACCACTGGGGCTGCTGCTGTATATACCACTGGGGCTGCTGCTGTATACTACCACTGGGGAGGCTGCTGTATACCTCACTGCTGGGGTTGTATACCTGTGCTGGAGTCCACCCTCGGCTTATACGCGAGTCAATAAGTTTTCCCAGTTTTTGGGGCAAAAGTAGGGGGGGTCGGCTTATACACGGGCCGGCTTATACACGAGTATATACGGTACTTTAGAGAAAATAACAAAACATGATCATTGGGCTGTTCTAAAAATAGCAAAAATAGCAGTGTGTCTCGTCTGCTTTTGTCTTTACAAAGTCAAAATATGTATTTTTTTTAGGATTTAGCATTCATGTGAATCACTAACCTAATATGTAGATGTATAACCACAGTTTCTTAGAACTACTTCACATCTATGTTGCACAGAGTCAACCAAATTCACCTATCAACTGTTATTCCAGCCCAGGATGCTTTGACTACATCCCACAATTTATTTGCATTTGTTGGCGTTGCCTCAGAAACAGCAATTTTGATGTCAGCCCACAAGTATTCTATCTGATTAAAAGGAACATGTGATCTAGTTTATGCCCCCCAGCTATCACTATTTGTACCTGCAGCTTCATAGTTCTATTCTAAGCATCCCTGTCTAAGCTAGCACTGTCATGTTAAAGTGGAAAAAATGTATTTATACCTTTACATTTTCTAACGTTAATGAGCTTGAGACTGGTCTGAAGGGGCATTTCTATGGTATCTATCAGTGCCTTCGTTCTGTGGTTATGACGCCCCTGTGTGTGTGATAACTTAATTTACAAGCACTTCCCCTTCTTGGTTGAAGCCGGAATGTACACCCAATACTCACCCACAATGCACAGGACCGGAAATAGGCATGGCAGGGCGCATCATACCTGGAAGCAAGCCCATACATTTTAGAATCTACTAAGAAGGGGAAGCGCTTGTAAATTAGTTTATCACAGAGACGTGATAACCACAGACAAAGGCAGGGGTGGATACCATAGGAATGTCCCTTCAGATGAGTTTCCAGCTCATCATGACTTCTTCAAGCATTTTGATATTTCCAAACTGGTCCATGATTCCCGGTATGGGGTGAATAGGCCCTACTCCATAGTAATAGAAACATGCCCATATTATGATGCTTGCACCACTATGCTTCACTGTCTTCAGAGTGTACTGTGGCTTGAATTCAGAGTTTGGGACTCGTCTGACGAATTTTACTTTCATTAGTCCACAATATGTTTCTTCATTTCTCTTTAGGCCAGTTGATGTGTTCTTTGACAAATTGTATCCGCTTAAGTACATGTCATTTTTTTTAACATTGGGAATTTGTAGGGACTTCTTGCTAATAGCTGCACACAGGAGTCTTCTGTCACAGTACTCACAGGTAACTTGAGACTGTCTTTGATCATCCTCCAGCTGATCATTGGCTGAGCCTTTGCAATTCTTGCTATTCTACAATCTACTCAAATGGTAGGCTGGTTTCACACTGCAGTTGTTTTTCCTGATCAGGTTCCATCTAGTTTGTGTGCCAAAACCAGGAGAGGAACTTCCAGAGAAAAACTATAATTGAAAGATTGACACCTGTTCTGAGTTTTGGAGACACTCCTGGTTTTGGCACACAAATTGGATGGAACTTGATCAGGGAGAAATCTGCAGTGTGAAACCAGCAGTAGTCTTCCATTTTCTTCCACGTTTCTCTGGTTTTGCTTTCCATTTTAAAGCATTGGAAATCATTTTAGCTGAATAGCCTATCATTGTCTGCACTTCTTTATAAGTTTTACCCTCTGTAATCAACTTTTTAATTAAAGCACGCTGTTCTTCTAAACAATGTCTCAAATGACCTATATTTCTCAGGCTTTCAAGGAGAAATGCATATACATGTACTGGCTTCACCCTTAAATAAGGACCCCCTGATTCACACCTGTTTCCTCAAAGAATGATTGACCTCACTAATTGAACTCCACACTGCTATTATGTTGAACACACCCCATTTCAATTAATTATTCAAAATTCACAGACTCAAAAACATGCAGATCATGAATGCTGAGTTTGTTGGTTTTGTAAAAATCTACTGCATCAACAGGTAAATGTAAATTGTTTGACATGGTAATATAATTTATACCAAACAATGTAAATAATCTGGTTAGTCATATTAGACTGCTATTATTTTGAACACTACTGTACAAGAACAAGTGAGAAAAAAATCGTCCAAGTGTT